>JANEYF010005932.1:0-287500 GCA_029963845.1 Rhamnusium bicolor
GCAACTATAGCAACCTGCGTGGATTCCCGACCCAAGAAAATGAATATGAACAGAGAAAGGAGTTAGACGCGGGTTTAATTACATTACAGTAAAAAAAAAAACAATGATTCAACGGGTACGCCCGCATAAAGAAAAATTGCACGGTGGAAAATGCAAAAATTGCAAATGGCAGAAAGATGCAAACCGTGGACACGCGTTTGACTAATTCGCTTCATCAGCACGGTGTAGCTGAGTTAAAATGATGAACAAAACTCAAAATATTCAAAGGAAAACCACTGACAGGGAGCCAGTCGCACCTTGTGGCTTCCACTTGGCACTTTTCTTTTATGCGGGCGTACCCGTTGAATCATTGTTTTTTTTACTGTAATGTAATTAAACCCGCGTCTAACTCCTTTCTCTGTTCATATTCATTTTCTTGGGTCCGGAATCCCACGCAGGTTGCTATAGTTGCCCGCGTGTGCGATGCTTGGACGACTCCCATACCGGAGCCATCCCAAGTGGAAGCCAGCAAAGGTGCGACTGGCTCCCTGTCAGTGGTTTTCCTTTATGTCTTTTTTGAGTTTTGTTCATCATTTTAACTCAGCTACACCGTGCTGATGAAGACGCACCAGTCAGAAACACGTGTCCACGGTTTGCATCTTTCTGCCATTTGCAATTTTTGCATTTTCCTACCGTGCAATTTTTTCTTTATGCGGGCGTACCCGTTGAATCATTGTTTTTTTTTTTTTTTTTTTTTTTTTTTACTGTAATGTAATTAAACCTGCGTCTAACTCCTTTCTCTGTTCATATATATATATATATATATATATATATATATATATATATATATATATATATATATATATATATATATATATATATGTATATATATATATATATATATATATATATATATATATATATATATATATATATATATATATATATATATATATATATATATATATATATATATATATATATATATATATATATATATATATATATATATATATATATATATATATATATATATATATATATATATATATATATATATATACCTGGTGGCCACGAGTCAATGTACGCCCCCAATATTTTGGTTGTTTTTGAATTTAAAAATTAGGGTTTTGGGTACACATGAATTACACAATAATGGGCTACTTTTAGACTAACAGGAATGAAAATACCAGTTCCGGTTGAACCGGGAAGTGACATCAATAACTTTTTTCTTAAATGGAATGACTATATTTTTTGATGGATTTCATTAGGCATACATTTCTAAGTGCAGCAGTTTTCAGATATTAAAAATTCCAAAAAATAAGTGAGATACGAACAAGTTTTAATTTTTTCAAAATGGCCGCGTCAGATGAATGCAATGTAAGAAAATTACTAAGACTGTAGACTTGTCTGTAAAGCAGAAAATAGTTGTTTAAATTACCGATAGGTTCCAGTATTTTTGGTTCTTTTCCAAAAACGGAATTTAATTTTCATTTCTCATTTCGTAAAAAAACTAAGGAAATTTTTTTAATGGAACTGTGCTATTTTTTTTATTAATCAGAAATAATGATTCATAAACTATAATTTTTTTTCGCCATTAACCATTTCATAACGATATCCTTGGTAATAATAAAAAGTATTTTTAAAAGGTAAGCGCCAAATAAATCATTTTAATAAGGTACCTTATCTACATTTAAACTCAAAATTGCAGATAGCCATGAAAATAACAGACATTTGCAACAATTGAATTATTTTTGACTTACTAATTTTCTGAAGCAAGTGTATTAAATTTGTCATATAAGAAAACAATGGCGAGTAGTAAGTAATCGTATTAATAAAAACAATAATAACGATAAAGCAATTTCAAATTAAGAATAGATAACTTGGTTATTATCTCTCCTGGACTAACAATCTCAACAAATATTTTGCTACAGTGGGTGATACCATTATTCAGGCAGTTAATTTAGAAATAAACAATGAATCTGACAAAATAAACTTAAAAAAACAGTCTTCTGTCAACAGCATTTATGTTGGGTGTCACAATTGAGGAAATAAAAAATATTATAAAAGTCCTCAAAATTAATGCAGCTCCTAGTCAAGATCATATATATAATATATATATATATATATATATATATATATATATATATATTTTTTTTTTTTTTTTTTTTTTATAAAAAAAACAAAAAAAACTAAAAATATATATATATATAATATATATATATATATATATATTGCAACACCCCCGTCCAATTGTTGGCATAACACAATAAGCTGGGGGTTGTACTTATTGACCGGTAGCTCAGTGAGCAGGTCGTGAATTAGGGCTTCGATTGATTTGAGTCATCACCAAAATCTAGGCTGGGCGCCAGGACTTTTCGAAAGTACCAAATAATTAAAATTTTATTTTAAAAGGTAAAGTTAACGTTAAACTTAAAAATAGATAACTCGGTTATTATCTCTCCTGGACTAACAATCTCAACAAATATTTTGCTACAGTGGGTGATACCATTATTCAGGCAGTTAATTTAGAAATAAACAATGAATCTGACAAAATAAACAATGAATCTGACAAAATAAACTTTAAAAAACGGTCTTCTGTCAACAGCATTTATGTTGGGTGTCACAATTGAGGAAATAAAAATATTATAAAAGTCCTCAAAATTAATGCAGCTCCTGGTCAAGATCATATATATATATATATATATATATATATATATATATATATATATATATATATATATATATATACATATATATATATATATATATATATATATATATATATATATATATATATATATATATATATATAAATATATATATATATATATATATATATATATATATATATATATATATATATATATATATATATATATATATATATATATATATTTATAACACCCCCCGTCCAATTGTTGGCATAACACAATAAGCTGGGGTTGTACTTATTGACCGGTAGCTCAGTGAGCAGGTCGTGAATTAAGGCTTCGATTGATTTGAGTTATCACTCAAAATCTAGGCTGGGCGCCAGGACTTTTGCAAGTACCAAATAATTAAAATTTTATTTTAAAAGGTAAAGTTAACGTTAAAACTTGAAATCGGTTGGGAAGGAAGTTGCATAAAACGATATTATTCAATAAAAAAAATATAATAAAGACTGGTATACGAGATGTACAATATATACAATATATTAAAGTTTACTTGTGGTTGAAGACCCAAAACTAACCAAAATTTAAAAAAAATGTAACTGAAAGAGGAAAAAATGAAAAATGAAATACCTGATCTCTCACAAATTTCATCTGACCAAATATAAATGTTTACTGGGGACGAAGATCTTACGTATTTCCAATGGGTTAGTTCAGCGAAGAATCCACCAACGGCTATGCTCTCAATGGGTTCGGTGTCAATTTGACTCACCACTGTCAGTACTGCAGTTACCCTTGAGAAAAAATGCCGGTTGTATAAAATATAATTTTCCTGCTCCACCCAGTATATAATGATCAGTTCGATCCACCAGTTATCCTCTTCTCTCGGTCCAGGTATTAACATAAAAGGGGAGAGTTTTATGAGATCAGTATTACAGGCGAAACAGTTAAAAGCTGTGACGTTTGAATTGTCCAGCTACATAGACAAAATGAGTTAACACAGTTTGCAAACTAAATTGCGAACTAAACAAATTAGGATCGGTATCCTATAATATTTTTAGGAAGTTGAAGACTTCAACTAACTTAAGTATTAATAAAAGTTACGTTAAATAGAAAATACTAGTCCAACAAATAAACTAGGTGTAGCCACGATAATGAACAAGTGAAATAGGTATTCACTAAATGTTAAGATATTTTTTTACTAAAAGAAGTTAATCTTCAAAAAAAAATAGAATTTAGAATGTCTGTATACAGACAGACAACTAGAAAGATAACGTAAATAAATATTTGCTAAATATAAAACAATATGATAGTTTTCAACTTAAAGGTAATGGTAAATTAAATCATTTATTAGTTCCTCGGAGAGAGGTTCTAATGAATTGCAGATAAAGTTAAATAAAAAATATATACTTGACTATATGTTTACTTTAGATAATTAAAAGTTAATCAAGTGCCAGATAACTAGGCAGGTATCTTTGCCAGAGAACTAGGCAAAGTTCCACTAGAGCAGCGTTCATGATTAAATACTAAGTAAACGTTCAAGGAAGCAGTCGATATTTTAAATTTAGAAAAACCTTACGTTTCTGAGATCTGGTTGATAAATATATGCACTGGTATAAAATAATCCAACACAAAACAAATGCACCAAATTAGATAATTTTCACAAAGGTTATAAACAAATAGGTTTGCTGGTTTGGTCCAACCAGGTGTACCAATTTCCAAATGTCACCAGTCACCACTGTTTAGAGAGCGCTACCAACGTAGCTAAGTGACCTAAAACATTAAAGAGACAAAGACAGACAACAAATACGATACAAAATGGCGACATCCGTTGCCGAGTAAATCTAAAATTTACAATAACCGAAAGTTAGTTTAAATTAACACGAAATTATTACAATATCAAAGGGATATTAGATAAATTGCCAGCAAGACACGATAAATTGATACTAATCAATATCAATGATGGCTGTTCTAAAGAATAACCAAGGTGAACTGATCACTGAAAAGCAAATTCGCCCAAGGCGTAAATTAAGATAATTACGGTACAATTTTATTATGAAAATTACCTCAAAAGGTACTTTAAATCAATATAGCAACTTTTTAAATAATGATGAGCATAAAATCACAAGATAATACCAGAAAACATATAAATCTTACCAGACCGCAGAACTAGAGATGGTTTCCATCAGAACGCGGCAGCCAGAGACAACCACTGTCTCTGGCTGCCCTAGTTAGAAGAAAGTAGCATCGTAGTATTCTGCTACGTAATTTCGATTATAGTTTGGAAAGAGACAGACATTTGAGAGTGGAGTATGAGCAATAAAGATATACATATATATATATATATATATATATATATATATATATATATATATATATATATATATATATATATATATATATATATATATATATATATATATATAAAATAACGGGTAGTCGTGACTGACTAGTTAAGGCATAAAACTAGAAATTTTGGGGTTACAGTCAGCAGTAATAAAGGTGTTAGGCCATAGATTTCAAAAAAGAGTACTCTTTGTTATTTGTCAAGCTTTCGGTAATGTTTATTTCCTTTATCAAGACATCTACAATTATGAAAAAGATATTAGATACATAATGTAAGCAACGTCACAGTAATGTAATACTTACTAACACGAGGGTTAATTATATAAAACTTTCATTATCGTCAAATAGGAACAATTTTCTTGCTTTCTCACTTTACATATCATCTTACTTAGAGTCTAGGTTAGATTTTAACTGCACTTTTAACTTATTTAATGTAAAATACACATTGATTAATAAAATATTTCTAGAAATAATTAAATGGACGTACAATTTAAAATACCATGTGCTCAATGAGCAGAAAAAGTAAAACACGAACCAATATAAAAAATATAAAAAAATATTTTAAAAAATATTTAAAAAAAACATTTGAAAGATTTAGGTCGGTAAAAATGTGCACTAATATTGCTGAAACAGGGGATTGGGTTGTACCAACTATGGTGCCAACCTATATTGTGATGTTTCCTGGCGGGAGGTTCAAATTTTGTAATGCTGAAAAATTTCTTTTATTTTGCTAATTTTAGGATGTAAGTGTATATGTTACTAAGATTGTTTATATCAGATTTTTATTAAGACAATTTTCATCATTATTTATATGAAACATCTCCAGGAAAAGCCTTTTATGATAATGGTTTTCTACTTCTAAAACTTTGCTATCATCGTAATTCATTTGGTGGCCAGTATCAATGACATGTTCAGTCAACGCACACGATCTGATTTGTCTATTACAGTCACTTTTGTGTGATGTAATTCTACTTTTTTAGCATTCTCGATGATTGGCCAATATAAGCTTTGTCGCAGTTGTTGCATTGAATACGGTATACTATATTAGACTTTTCTTTTTCGTTCAGCGGTGTTTTGGTTTTACTGTAAATTTTCGATACAGTTTTAATGTTTTTGTTAGCAATTTTTATGTTAGTGTTTTTAAATAAATTTGTTAGTCTTAGAGTTAGTTCCTCTATGTATGGTAACGATTTGTAAATCGTTTGACAGACTGGGATTGTGTGTTGATTTATGTTTTCAGTGGAATCACTGACAGCGACATTTGCTGTATTAACACTTTATTCAGTGTTGAAAAGTAACTTATTCACTAGATTTCTCGGGTAAGAATTCTCAACCAGGAGAACACTACATTCCTTTAGTGATTCTCTCTTATGTTCGGGGTGTGTAACCCTAATTACTCTGTTTTTTAAAGCCAGAATGAGATTTCTTTTCATCCGTGGATGGTGGTATGAATGGTAATTAATATACCTCCCACTACTTATATTTTTTCGATACCATTTGGTATGTAATGTGTTATCCAGTTCGTTGCGGATGACTCTCATATCAAGGAAAGGGATACTATTATCTGTTTCCCTTTCGACGGTAAATTTTAAGTTATCATCGTAACTATTAAAGATGTTTAGTACCTCGTCTATTTTATTATGAGGTGTAGAGAGTAATAAATCGTCTACGTATCTTTTTACAAAAGGAATATTGAATGTAATCCTGGTTCTGATTGAATACGCACATCTCTACAACAATGTGCGCATACTTCTGACAGTTCCAAACGGTTGGAAACTACTCTACGAACAAACCTATAATAGATACAAGATTTGGTTGAATGCGTAACTATCGGAGCGAGATGTATACCATCTGTTCGGCACCGTTCCTTACCTCATCCTTACCTACCAGCTCTAGGATGGCGTAAATCTCTGTCTGGAAGACCCTAGTGTACGATCCTAGAGCGAAGCTTTCCAGATATAGGATGGTCTGAAGGCTACGTAAGAGCCGTCCGGGGAGCATACCAGCATACCAATCCTCCCTTTACTCCGTTCTTTCCTACTGAAATTTTTGTTAAATGATTCATAAAATTAGTTTTGCAAAATAACAATTATTTAGAGTTTTTTGTTGAAAAAGCATTTCTGAGAATTAACCCTTTCGATACGAGTAATATCGCGTACTACCAGTGCTCTGTGAACGAGGCATTGTTGGTCGTTACGTAATCGCAGGGCAACTGTTCCAATGGCACCACCTTACCGTCCAATTACGTCAACCGAATGTTTCATTCGCCTCGTTCAGTTCTCCTGCCCGTCGGTTACTTTCCTGTACTATTTTATTTACTAAATATTCCGTAAAAGATAGCTCAAATACTTCTAATGCAGAAGAATTTTTGTCAATATTTGGGTCCGAAGTGTTTTCATACACATGAATTTGGGGAGTCCATGAACGTGAAAAAGCCGAGTTATATTCGGTTCCGACGGAAGCTCATTATTAATAAATGGTTGAGGAATATCGTCCACAAAATCGGGTAAAAACACTGTCAATTTCCATTCCATTCTCGTCATTTTTATCTGAACTCTCAGCATTACTAAAGTAATCTAAATTTTTATCTTCCTTCCTCATTATTTTATTAGCATATTCCTCGTTTGTTGGATAATATTTCTCGTTTTCACCGAAGCATTTTGATATCAGACAACATACCAGTTTCAACTAACAGAAATCAATGCAAAATGCAACTATTCAAGACGATTATGCACCTCCTATTCCCGTGACCTATCATAGGCCATAAATAATAAAGTGGGTGGGCCATTGACGTTTTAGTACATCCCAATACAATATAGAATATAACAAATAAATTGAATATGATCGCATGACAACCGCTCCACATGAAGAATGCTTTTGTAAAATCTCGTCAACCGTTCAGTAGGCACAAATTGTTTTGGCCATGATCACACGGCAATCGTATCGAAATGATTGAATGGTCAGAATCGACAAGTGAGAATATTACAAACACCCACTATTACTATTCCACACATTCTTGACATGTTAGATAAACTTCGACGGATTGATAATCGGATGAATATAGGAACCTTCAAAACTAACAATACCCTACGATCAATATTGACCAAGACCAAACCCAAATAGTAATCAATGTTAAAAAAAGCCCCCGAGGGCCCGGCACCATCGCTATTAAAATAACTATTAATTATAAATCAAAAATATTAAATTTTTTTTGTTTTGCATAAAAAATGCATATTTCGGATGTACACGTTACACGTTCTTTAGATAAAAATTAAACAAATAGTAGGCCACACACTCAAAAAGTATTACGTTAACAACCTACTGCAATTTGTATTAGTATTATTTTATACTTGCGGTCATACGGGAATCAGTCATTACCACCTAAAGACAAGACCTCAGTGCTGGAACGTGACGTCACTATCGCTGGTCCAGGCGAGGCCGTCTACTTGGCCGTAAGCATTAGTAAAAACGAATAATAAACAGCGCCAAATTACCTTTAATGTTTAGTAAGGGCTTCCTATTAAACCGGAATTGCCAATCGTGAACTGGGCCCTTATATCGCACCCCATTGGGTTTTTAAAGGGAACACGACATTTCAAAGCAAAAACCCAGCGAAATTCATGTACTAAACTATTGTGAAAATGAATATGAGAATAGATTTAAGATTTAAATTTCAATGAAATAAATTAGAAAACCAATACGATAAAATAAAACACATTTTAATAAGAAATTTTAAATACGGATATGAGGCAAGTAAATAAGAATTTTCATACCAGGATTAACAAACAAGAATTACAGTTTAAAAACATCAAAGTTTGAATGAAGATTAATATGTCTGGTCATAAAGTAAATAACTATTGTTAGATTAAACATTTCTATGGATTCTAATAAATTTAATCTCTTTTGTACATGTAGTATATAAAGATTGCTACATTTGGAAAATTGTGACCTGACTAAAATATGGTTTGAAAAAGCTGAAACTGTTTTTTGGAGTCAACAAAGTAAAATGTGTTTTATTATATAGTAATAATTAATTATCGAATGAAATGTAATAATGCTTGGAATTGTTTGCCAATTATTATTTTCCAACTTTTACAAAACTTATCACAGATCAGTATAACATACATATTTTTAAACAATTATTTTCCCGGCTATTTGCCAAAACGCTGACACTTGGATTATAAAAATAACAATATGCACATGATGTTCAGTGTGACATCCACCGTCACATGTTTATGCATTTTTGCGTTATCAAGGTAGCCCTTAGAAAGCCTCAAGGGTAAGTATGAATCTTAGTATTACATTGGGATTTACTAATATTCATAGTTACCCTTGAGGCTTTCTAAGGGCTATCTTGAAATGTAAAAATGCAGTGCCGGTGGATGTTTTAAAGTAATTGGTCAATTGGTGAGTGCTTTTGTTTTATTTATTTTTGGTTTTATTGAATATATTGAAATGTACCGTACCTAGGTCATTTCATCTATTCCAATTTTATCTATTTATTACCAAAATTAATTACTTTATTATTTCTAAATTAAGATCATTAAACGTTAATAATTATTTCATTACAAAGAACCAGAATATAAATCGTATTATATTAGAAATCTCAGGGTTAAATAACATTTCATTTTAGGAGCAAAAGTGCACGTTTGAACGCACAATTTTAGCTAGTTATCAATATGTTAATGTAAACATAGAAATTCCAATGCACTACGCATACGTGACTACAGTTCTGTGTGTGGGAACAGTTAGAGACGCATCAACATTTCAAGGGAAAATCGACTTTAAAGGTCGTGACGTCAGGGGATACAATTTACATAAAACGCGGGTCCCGGCAGGACTCGAGGTGATTGCTAGTCGATCATCCAGCTCGGGAGTAATTCCGAGTTAGCCTTTACGGTTTTATCAGCTCAAGATTAATTTCTCTGAGTTAGCTGGAGGATTTATCCTTACAGTTTACAACGAGGGAAGACACGGTGCATTTATTTTTCAAAGTCCATGAAGTGCAACTATTCCGGTATGTACAACCCGGGGCGACGAATTGAGGAAATAGGGGGAGATGATGTGGACGAATCACTAGGTAAAGATTAGGCTATCTAACAGGGTTTTATATTAGTTTATTCCAAATTCTCAATGATTAAAGTAATTTTTCACAAGTTTAAATATCGTAAAATAATATGTTTAGTTGAATCTCTGAAAATTAGAGTTCTATAAGATTAAATACGACTTTATGTTTTGGTTCTCTGGCAAAGGTAAATAAACTACGTACTGTGGTACCAAGAAAACATTTTAGTAGATAGGAAAGTTAATTAGGGTAACTTTGCAGTTTTAATTATTTTATTCATTTTAACTTAGCTCGCTGTGATTGTGGGATTTCAATTCACTGGGTCGGGTTTGCTAAATAAAATATGTGCAATCGGTTATTCGGTTAATAACCTGTACTTTAAAATAGGTCAGCTGTCTATTATCGACACCATATTTTGAGTCCGTCCCCGACCAGCCTTCGGCGTTGTTTGTTGTGGTCATTTTGTGTCAACGCACACTAGGACCGGGGCAGGCTGCACCGCAGGGAGCCGGCTGCTTTAATTTACAAGGATTTCGGCCGTCAGTTCATAACTGCGCTGTACTTGTCATTACGTATAATCAATTGATTAAGGTATTACTCTAGATTTGTTGGGGTTGCCTGTTTCTTGACTGTTTAACTACGCTAATTGGTAGAGAGCACTTCGCCTGATTTGGGTGATGTTCTAGTCTAAACTTCGAAACAGTTGGGTTACATGTGTGATTCTAAGAATAATCAATTGATTAAGGTATTACTCTAGATTTGTTGGGGTTGCCTGTTTCTTGACTGCTTAATTACGCCGATTGGTAGAGAGCACTTCGCCTGATTTGGGTGATGTTCTAGTCTAAACTTCGAAACAGTTGGGTTACATGTGTGATTCTAAGAATAATCAATTGATTAAGGTATTACTCTAGATTTGTTGGGGTTGCCTGTTTCTTGACTGTTTAATTACGCCGATTGGTAGAGAGCACTTCGCCTGATTTGGGTGATGTTCTAGCCAAAACTTCGAAACAGGTGGGTTACATGTGTGATTCTAAGAAACCTCGAGGCTGCCATGTTCGCGAGTCATGCAGGGAAATTTCCCGTACAGCAGATATGAATTTACGCTGACTTCAGACTCCGACAGTCAAATTTAGACGGACATTTCTGTCACTTAACATTGTTTGTTTTGCACATGTTTTATATTGGCAAGTCCGGCACAGGTATTGATGTAATTACATCACAGCATTGCTTTGTGTCTCTTCACGACCTAAACAAGGTCTCAGGCTATTTGCCACATCAATTATTATATTCGACTATAAAACAGTGGTTATTTTTCCACTAGCTTTGTATTTTCATTACCAGGCGATTGCCACATCAATTATTATGTTCGACTATAAACAGTGGTTATTTTCCACTAACTTTGTATTTCATTATCAGGCGATTGCCACGACAATTGTTATTATGTAATGCAACATCTCACAGAATTTCTCGCAACAATAAATGTATAAAACATATATTTGTTTTCTTCTTACATATTTTCAAAGCGTTACCTAACATATACAGGGTGAGATTAGCCTCACTCGACTTAACAACTCAGTGCTCTAAAATAAACAGCAAAACCATAAAATCAATAATAAAAACGGTTTCCTCAACAAGGCAATAGTGGCTTGGTCTCACAAACAATAGTGCATAAAAGATTCCTCCTAAGATGGAATAATTACTAGGAAACTATGAGAGTTTTCTAAAGGTATAAGTATCAAGTGTTAAATTTAAGTCACAAGGTAACCAATAGCTTAGTATTATCAAACTTTATATAAAAGAACCTGGGTAAACCATAAACGGGGTAGAACATAAATTGGGGAAATAATAATTTGAGGTTACTACACACACAACGTAATTTGGGTCCTAATTTATAGAAAAATAGACGATCACGTAAATAGCCAAAAGTATTATTTGTCTTTCCCTAAAAAAGAAGGATAAATAATATAATAAAAAGGGGGGGTTGGGGTGAGTCAATATAGTTAGAATTAAAAATAACATTATTGAGTCAGTCATACTGAATGTAAATATTATCTTCTTATATTCAAAGTTTCAGCGTTTTAGCAAATAGCGGGAAAAATAATTGTTTAAAAAGATATATGTTATACTTATCCGTATAAGTTTTGTAAAAGTTGTAAATAATAACTAGCAAACAATTTTTATCGTTATTATATTTTATTTCATTCTATATTTTAAACTTTTATCAAGCAGAAGATACCTAATTTGGTTTAAATTAATTATCATTTATCAAACATCGAGTAAAGGCTTATGCAATTTAATTTTTAGAAAATCTGTTACCCATGTGCACTTATTTTTACGAATTGCTGTGTGATGAAATGAATCTCGCACATTTTACTGCACTTTCTAGGTGTAAATCGATGATTTTGCCAGTAGGAAAGCAAGGAAAGTTTTATTATAGCTTTTTTCATTTTGTATTAATAAAATTATCATTCTTTACTTAATATACCTACTTGTAAATAATACAATTCAAATTAAAAATAAATATAGTTTAAAAAACTAAAAAACACGCTTTTAAAGCACATCAAACTAAAAAGTGAAAAATAATTATTAATATAAACTAAAAACAATAATGAACGAAAAATACTAGTATTATTGTGAAAAAAGCGTGGGGCGCTTTGTGCCATATTTTTCGTATATCGAGCAACCCACGCTTTTTTCGCAATAATACTAGTATTTTTCGTTCATTATTGTTTTCAGTTTATATTAATAATTATTTTTCACTTTTTACTTTGATGTGCTTTAAAAGCGTATTTTTTTGTTTTTTAAAGTATATTTATTTTTCACTTTTTAGTTTGATGTGCTATGAGAGCGTGTTCTTTAGTTTTTTTAAACTATATTTATATTGCTTATTGATGCTGATATTATAACATATTACGATCCAACAGATACTTCTGAAAAAAAAATATATTTTTTTTTCAGCCATAGACGGGATTTGAACTCACGCCCGAGGAGTCCGTCGTTTCGCATCGACTAAGACTTGCGCCTTAGCCCGCTCGGCCAACGAACGAACTGAGAATCACGGAATGTACTAACAGTAATAAGCCACTTGCTCTCACGCAGAGGATACGTGAGGAAATTATTTAATTCTGGCGATCCTGATCAGGATAATGATATAAACTTATCAAATTATTGTATTGTTACCGGTTCTTCGTAAGTGTACAAAGTTTCAATTAAATCTGTCCGTTTAAAGTGGGACAAAATCGAGTCCAAAGAGTCGGTTACAGGTGAAGCTAATAAAAGCGTGTTAATTATGTGCATTGAGAAGTAATACTTTTGATTTGTCCCGATCTAAGTTCCACGGGCCTGGCAAAATGTTATCATATGTACACTGTAATGTAAAAAAAAACATGTATCGTGTCATTTTACTCTTTTTTTAATAAATTACACCGCGTCATAAAGTTAATAACTAAAGTACAAATAATATAAAACTAAAATTATACTTAATTACATATATTTCAAACATGAACGTATTTTGTAATCCATGTTATTAAATGTGATTATTTACTGCCTCAAGAAATTGCACGTCTCATTGAAGTATCTTGCATGTTACATAATTAACGATTTTTTTTTGTAAATAATCATCCTGAGAATGAGTCGTGAAAATGTCTTTAAGCTGATGAATCAACAGTTTTTAGTTAATTACCAACTTATTTAAAACACAAAATTCCTTCTATATAACTAAATTCTCCCATCTTTTATTTTCGGTGGGCCCTAGCAAATAACAACAAATATCTATTAACAGGGACATATTTATTATAAGAAATAATTTATTTGTTCCAATTGTGTATTGATATTATTCTTTAACATTTTATTAGCTCATAATCCACAATTTGGATGAGTAGCATTAATGAAGAAAACACAAGAAAGCAGTGTCGCCATCTGGTACTGTCCCTGCACATTTTTGATATTTGCTGGCTTCAAATAGAACAAATAGATTATTTGTCTTATGGTTTCTGTTATGGGAAATGTGAAAACAATAACATAAACAAAAGTTTCGCATTGGAGTGGTACGGGGATTCTGCAGAAACCGATTAAAGTTAAAGAAGAAAAGTGCAACTTTTCACGAAAAATACCGGGCAAACCGCAAGAAATGCGGCAGAAATATAAAGGAACAAAGTTGTAGAGAACAAAATTCTTTACAAAAATGTCCATAAGGCACACTTTTCCCCTTTACCCTTAGATGATCACCTTTCTGTACGAAGTTGTGTTACTTCAGAACCATTACCAACTTAATTTTTTTAAATACAGATCTGTTTAATTTTTCTTATTTAACAGCTTCTCACCTCCAAAACACAATGACATGAAATTTTTTGATATTTTGTGATATTTTATCTTTCAAAATCAATTTTAGATAAAAATTTTAAAATATGGACCTGAGTTTTATTTATTTTTTAATAAAATGTTTGTGTAATTGAATAAGAATCGATTTTCAACCTTTCGTAAATATTCAGTGATTTTCTAAATTACTAGTTTGCCCTGCTGCTAAATTGCTAGTATAAAATGAAGATTATAAAATATATACAGTGAGGTCTATATGTAAGGAATAAATTCATTTTAAATGTAATTATAAAATTTTAGGGAAAATCCTGAAATAGGTCGATCTTTAATTTGAAATCTCCATTTTTAGCATGAAAATAATACTCCCCGTGTTTATCCTTTTTGAATCATGACTACCCCCCGAAAATTTTAAATTAGGAAGAGGATCGTGCGGTAGATCGTTAGAGAGTTATTTTGATTCTCTATTCGACAGTATAAAGTTTTTTAAATTTGGGGCATTAATTACTGAGAAAAATAATTTTGAAAATGTAAAATTTTTTTAATGTCTTGAGTCTCAGTTTAGTAATTTTTTTGCTAAATTATTGGTTTTGAAAAAAAATTTAAACTGATCTGTTATTGTTTTTAAAGTTATTAATACAAAATTGTACCCACCAAAATGTTTTTTTAAAGTAGACACTAAAAAATTAGTCAAATATCCTAAAGAAATAACACCATTAACTGTGCCTTAAAAAACTGTCAAATGGTCCATATATATTTTTGTTTCCAATTACTGTCACTTTATTCAGAGTTACTCACATGCTTCAGTGTAATTAATAAGATTTCTTTATTTATTCATCTTAATTATGGCTCATATATCCGAAACTCTGATAACAGATCTTCTAATTATGATTGGATGTGGTAATAAAACAAGAACTTAAAAGGAGGTTTATGAAATGTTTAATAATAAATACTCTGGTCAGCAATTATCACAGTCTACAGTCAGTAAAATACAAAACAAATTTCGTGAAATTGGACATGTAAGAAATATTCAAAAACCAGGTAGAACTCCTCAATTTGATGAGGAAAAACAATTAGATGCACTAGTGGAGATTGTGGAAAATAAACCAACTAGACAACTTACTACCGACAATGATGTAAGTAAATCATCGATTAAGCGAGTTATAAAGTTAAGTTGGTTCTGGAGTTACATGAGGATAATTCTGATCGAGGGCAAGCATTCTGTGAATTACTGATGAACAGAATGCTAGCAGATTTGCAGTTTATAAACAAAATTGTTTTTTCTGATGAAGCCACATTTTAATTAAACGGAACGGTAAACCGCCAGAACTGTCGATATTGGAGCAGAGAACATCCTCATTGAATTATGGAGGCTCACACACAATTTCTTCAAAAAGTAAACGTTTGGGCTGGTATCATTAATAATCAAATTATCGGCCCGAATTGAAGGCATATTTAACGGTGTTGTTTATCTAGATTTTTTTACAAACTTTTTAGTGCCTACATTAAAAACACTTTTTCCTGATGTTGATTATCCAAATAAAATAGACAGGTCTATTTGGTACCAATAAGATGGAGCTCCACCGCATTATTGATGTAGAGTGAGAAATTATTTAATCGAAGTTTTCTCTAATAGGTAGATTGGAAGACGTGGAGCTATTGAATGGCATTCGAGAATTCAAAGATTGTCTTGCTTATTGTCAAGAGGTAAATGGCAGTCATTTTGAACGTTTAATTTAATTATAAAATAAAATGGAAATACATTCAAATAAATTGGAAGTACATTGTTCATATTATGTAAGGTTCAGCGTTTCATTTTATATAAAGGGTTGAGGTGGGTACAGTTTTGTATTAAAAACTTTAAAAACAACAACAGATCAGTTTAATTTGTTCGTTAAAACCAATAATTTAGAAAAAAAATACCTCAACTGAGTTTACCAGACATTCACAAAATTTTACATTTGCAAAATTAAGTTTCTCAGTAATTAATACACCAAATTTAAAAAACATTGTACTGCTGAATGGAGAATCAAAATCGCTTTGGAACAAGGTGCCGCGAGACCCCTTCCGAGCATTAATCACTGTTGTTACCAAAGTTAAGTACCTCAATTTTTATAATTTGCTGCCTGGCAGGATACTTAGTTCCTTTATACAAATTGCACCTGTAGCTAGCCTTAGTTGTTTTTACTTTCTTATACCTAATATAAGGAAGTACAGTAATCGTGATTTTTTTCGACCTCGAGATTTTGATGGGTATATACGTTTTGAACCCCTCCTCAATCCATTCTGACTATTTTCCGAATGATGTCTGTCGGTGTGTGTGTGCATGTGTGTATCCATGATAATTCAAAAAATACTAATAGGAGACCCAAATCTGGCAGTTAAGATGGTTAACATTTTAGGTGACACATTAAATTTGGTAATTGTGGTACCATCAGAAAAGATAAAATGAATGAAAGAAGAAAAAAGGTACAATTTCGGGGAAAAAATTATTTATTTTTTTGCACATCTGGATGAATCTCGACGAATTATAATGAAAAAACATAACTTTATGGAAAAAATCTGTCGGAATGTTTGTAGTTTCGCTATAGCAGCCACACTTTTTGAGATAAAGTTTTCAAATTTGGTACACATGTTCTAAAGGCCAAAGACAATGATAAATTTGGTTATGAGCAAAATTAGCCAGTTGAAAGGAGGTCCACGGAACCCAAACTTTTTTGTATTTGCATTTACAAAAAAATGCATTGTTGATGGAAGATTATAAATCATGTCTACAATATCAAGCCAATAAAATATATTTTCCAAGTACTTAAACATTTTCTCTTGAAAACGTCCGTCCTTTCCTTAAAGCTCCACCCAGGAAACAGAAAGGGGAAAGAAATAAGAAAAAGACACTCACCATCTACACAGACACGCCAGAAAAAGAAAGAATTAGGATCGAGTATAAAGAAAAACAAAAAAAGAGAGTTAAGAAAAACTTTGGGTCAAAAGCCAAGGGAACGCAAAAGAAGGCCACAACCGTTAAGTAGTCGACAATGGCAGAACCGCCAGATTCAAGTGAGGAAGAAAACGAATATTTTTGTTTAGTATGTTTAGAACCATATAGTTTAAGCAAACCAGGAGAACAATGGGTTCAGTGCCTCGAATGCAAACTTTGGTCTCATGTAGAATGTACGAAACAGGAAGATTTGTATGTGTGCCATAACTGTCAATCTGAGTGATTTTGATTATGATACAAGCTAGGTTTTTTAATTTATCAAAGTATATTATTATTTGTTGTGACAGGTTTTACAGGAACTTTTTCTTATTTTCGCCAAAGAATATTGTATCATTTCTTTCGGTTTTACAGGGTTTGTTGACTTTGTTTAAATATTATTTTATGTACATTTTTGAAGCACCTAAACGTAATCTCAAAAATAAACGATATTTTTGCAACAACTGAAATGCGTTACAATTGTCCCCATATATTGGTACAATCGTATCGAAGGTTGGGACGGTTGTACCACTTTGCAATATTTTGAATGAAGCCTAATAACTTTTTTTATGATTGCACTAGAAATTTTTACAAAATTATATTTTATGGGGAAAGATATACTGTATCTAAAGATGTCAAAACTGTTTTTGGTAAACATCATGCAATAGTCTGTAGGATGCAATAAGTAAAAAATGGTACAACTGTCCCCGGTCTACCCTACTAATTCTGTTATCCAGTTTAAAAAAGCCCAATATAATTATAATGTATAAGAATTTCGATCTCTTAAAGATTATAGAAAATCAGATTTATGATCATATGAGTAAATTATTGGTATTTAAAATAAATTCACTACCACCAATTTATTTTGATCCTTTTTTAATTTAATCATAATTAAGTATAACTTTATTTCGCCTTATTGACTTTTTTCATTAAAATATTAATAACATTTTTGCTTTTAAAACACAAATAAATTTTAATTAAAAAAGTCTTAATTTTCTTATTTGGGGCACCTTATACCTGTGTGCCGATTTAATCGTATATACATCGCACATATGAACATAACCTATCCTATCACATGATTTTATTTGACTATGTGCTAATAGGGAACTTGCCTATAATCTTAAAAATAAAAATAATACTAAAAAACATAGCGTAACGTTGTAATAAAACGTGTACTTCGCAAAAAAATAAGTTTTCTAATTCCACGCGATCAGTATGAAGGATCTAAACAGCGATAAAATTGAAGTGGCCCGAAACGAGCTACTATTGACTGTGACGTCACACCATACAATATTCGGCAGTCGTTGCGCCGGGAAGCAACACAATCAGAAGTTTACCAATTCCAATTCAAATTTGAAATCTTTATTCACAATTAAGTAGATTATTTACAACTTGTATGGGGTACAGAGTAAGATTTATATTAATATACATATATACAGAAAAAAGAAAACTAAAAATCAATTCATTCATAAAATACTTAAAAATAATAATACAAACAAATTAACAAAGTATGACATTCTATATAAACATATGTACAATATGGTGTTATTAGACTGTGGTTGATTTGTTAGTGACTGTTCTGATATAAATATATAATTGTGTTTTATAGTACCGCTTATTGTAGTTGTACAGATATTTTAAAATGATTGATCAAGGTTTCTCAAAAGGCCAATCTGATAATTATATGATAATGATATGTTTATGGTGGCATCTTTTATACAAAATAGTGAAAGTTTTTCCCTTGGAGAGATCCGCGGGGTCAAGGCAGAGAAGTATGTATTTTTTTTAGCTTTTAGTAATAATTTATAAACATAAAATAGTTATGACTTGATCACGGAATAAAAAGAAATAACTACAAAATGCTTAGTCGCAACTTAGTCTTATGTTTGAAAGAATTTAGGGTAATTCTTTATAACAGCCACTTCTATATTTTTCGTGTTTTTTTTTGTACACACGCGTAAAGTGTCTCTATAGAAGACATTTGCTGCAAAGGAAATGTTGCGCAAATGTATAATTACCTATCGTAGGTATTTTCGTACTATGTTTTGGGGCAAGGGAAATAAGTGATTGTGTCGTGTTATCATTCACATAATAGATAAATGTAAGATTTGACTAGAATAAATTAAAGGGCAAGGGAAAGGTATTTGCAATATACTATATATACTAGATGTAAACATTTTACTCTTCGCAGACAGTAGTGTTATTGAACTTTTATATAATTGTTGCACATTCTGTAGGATACTCTTCGCAGTTTTTTGAAAAGAATCTTGTGTTTGTCTTATAAACTTCATTCTTACAATACCTAATGTATTAACTACATATTTAATTTTCTCTCCCGATGGTGCCTACTGTATTGGCGAAACGCGTGGCAGTATATTTTATAGTATAAACTAAGATTCATTCTTAAAATACCTAATATATTGATCACATATTTAATTTTCAATTTTTTTTCATCTCCCGATGATGCCGACTTCGTAGGCGAAATTTGTGATAGTGTATTTTACAGCATTTTGGTGTCTATAGAAAATTACTTCAATTTTAGTAGCACATTGAAAATGCAACCCTCTGTAGATTCATATTTTTAAATAAAATGTCCTATAACTTTTTTATTTACTATTTGATTTTTTCAAAAACAATGGATTTCTTCCTCTAGCTAACACTAACTTATAGCCCAAATTTCAATTCGATCGGACTTTTCTTTCTTTAGTTATCGTGCTTACAAGAAATGTGACGGACGGATAGATGAACAGACGGACATTTTGAAAGTTGTTCAGAACTTTATGACGACCGAAATGATTTTTTTCTCTGCGAAGAGTATAATAATAAATAGCTGTTTACTTTCACATCAGGAAATTACCTTTACTTACATTAGTATCACTAAATTACATTCTATCTACTAATCTTATTTTCTAACATTGTATACACATTCTTTCTTTAATCCTACCCTAATTAAAATTCAATAATTCGGAATATTTTATTGCCCGCCTGCGAAAAACTAGTAGATAGACATATAGTATTTAATAATGTACTTACATTAAAATGATCTTCACACACATGTAGAGACCTACTGCTCTGTGAAATGTCTTTTTCATTTCTTCTACAGCGCTTTTAGCCATTTTGATCGACCAACCCTATCTTCTGGCAATATTATAAATATTTTATCTGGCACAACTGTACAATGCAGTATTTAAAATAAGGAGTTTTTGTTTCCATTTTAAGTATACACTTAAAATTTATGACGATGCTGGTATTTTTACGGTTGAAATCAAGCGGTCGAGTGCTGGGATCTCCGTCGTCGCTTGTAAATTGTATGGTGTGATGTCACGACTACTCCCGCGCTTTTGAACCTGTTTGAAACGGTTCGCTCGCGCGCGAAACTTTAATAATTTATAACAAATTTATTATTGGGAATTATGCGTCATATTTTGCATATCTTATTTTTTAGTATTGTAGAACATTTTTATGAAGTAAAAAAATATGTGCAAGTTCCCTATTATTATTGAAGTTACCTATATTTTGCAAAAGTGGCTTATCAAAATAATAAAGGAAAACAAAAAAAAAATGTATTTTGCATAATCTCTAAATCAAATGAACTGTCAAGTTCTACATACTTAATACTCTGGCGATAAATTAAGAAACAAAATAACACATTACCACCAATCATTTATTTATATATGTAGGTATGTACAGTACACAAAAAATATGTAAATAATTGCAACAAATAAATACAACCAAAGAGAAAATAACAAAATAATTCAGTAAACATTAAATTTTTATTTGCTTGCGTCAATAACAAGAACGACTCATGACAAAGACCCATTGTTTATATTTTACTAACATTTATCCATACTCCTCCTTCGGGAGCAGCGAGTATAGAATTGGTGTGCATTTTTATAGGTACTTCAGTTTTGGGATTTAATGTTACTTTGAAAGACTTCAGAATACTTGCCAGCCCAACTTGTACTTGCATTAGACCAAATCTTTCACCTAAAATAAAACTTGTTTTAAACAAATGTAAATACATAGATGAATTGTTGCGTTGAAAGTTCTTCCAATAACTAAGAGGAAAAGATACTACATATATGCAACAAAGAAATTATATTCAATTTCTTTTAAACTTATTTGCAATATAAAAACCGTCGGCTTTTTTATCTCTTTCCCACCATCAAAGACGCCGACGTTTTTTATGTTGCAAATAAGTTTGAAATAATCTGTACTCAGAATTCAGAAACAAACATATAACACCTGCAAAGAGAATGTATGTAACCAGCATAGTCACATCCTTCTTTACGTCTCAGCCACGAAATAAGAAATCGTGCAACGTCGCATGAAGACCTTTGGTTGCGACTAATAGCCACTTGTGTACGTGTTCATGTATTAAAGCTTTATTTACCTCATATCAGTATTTTTAACAAGCAATAATTGCTCTAGACTCTTGTAAATTAAAGTGCATTGAATGTAGACAGTCTTTGTGTAATGATAATTTAAAATACAATCTAATTTTTCACAAGTTTTTATATTTTTATATTTTATTTCATCCGTGCGCATATTACCTAAAGTAAGTAAACAAACATGCCGACACGGTGTTGTATCTCTAGTTGTAAGTCAAATTATGATTCATCTGTAACAACCGAAGGCGTAAAAAATGTTTTTGGATTCCCCAAGGACGATAGGTTACAACAACAATGGTTTGAAGCTGTCCCTAGGAAATAATGGACACCATCAAAACATTCTGTAGTATGTGAATTGCATTTTGATTCCGGTGAAGTTATCAAACTTGACAAATAAATACTTTTTACCGACGGAACGTTTGAAATTATTGGCTGTAAACCAAAATTGAAAGAGAATGCAAATTTACCTAAATATTTGTCAAAGGAAAAACCGATTGGGTTGGGTTTCAGCGATTGTTCGAAAAGATCCTGAATGTACTCGTAGACATTGAAACCAACTCCAGCAACATGAAATTTTAATACAAAATTTTGAAAAGTCAGATATCATTGGAAATTACGAAAATTTTCTAAGCTATTTTTCGGAAAAGTTAGGCAATTAAAATCGAAATTCAAATACTAATTAATAACCAGTGTAAAAGACAATGAATTATATTTTAACGAGTTAAAGTGGATCTTAGATTTTGATATGAAAATTAACAGGTGGTCACAGGTAATGTATGTCATGTTGTAACAATGTGATTGAATGAATTTTTTGTCATTTTAATCCAGTCGCCGCTGAACAAAAAAAGACTGTCCGATTCAATCGATATAATAGAAATGAAACATTGTGGATAGGGATTTTCGAGGGTGCTTTTTCATTAAAAAAAAAAGAAAGGAAGTTGAAGAGCTGTGTTTTATTCATAGTCAAAGTTTCTTGACAGGAAAAGTTGTGTATGTGACAACTACCATTTTTTTGAATTGTGTACTCCTTTTCTAACTAGAGATTCAGCCATTTCGTTAACCTCCATTCTAGAATGGCCGAATATCCAGACCAGAGTTTGTTGTCTTTACCCAATTGAGTTAGAGCGTTTTAACGGGTCGATGCCGTTTTAAAGTGGTAACGATAAGAGCCAAGAGTTTTGAGAGCTGCTTGTCTGTGTGAAAACATTTTAATTGATCTGCGCCTGAGATGCGATTGTTCTTGCCTTCGTACACACAATTCTTGGCGAGCAACTGTGCAACCGGGCTCCAGTAAACCATAGATCGGTCTTATTATGATCTCCCAAAAGATGATAGTGCAGGCGAATTAGTTATGTTTTATATATGCCTTCGGCGACAATATTAATAATTAATTTTTTTCGTAATCATTTGGAAACAGATTATTATTTCCTGTAAGATGCCACTATTGCTCTAAAATTAAACGATTCCTTCCACATATTGGCATTTTAAAAAGAACATATTATGCAATAAACTTAAAATTATTTTAGGGATTCGGTATATGAATTTAATTCAAGGACGCAATGTGGTTTCGAGATATTTACGATGTATTTTATTATAAATATGTAATGGTGACAGATCATATTACATCACTGCTATGTAATTTATTTATTTATATATTTATTTATTTATCTATTTACACCATTCAACGGGAAACCATTTACAGAATGGGAATTACAAAAAATATAATATAAAATAATATTTTAGGGTCGGTTGTATCGACGTGGTTCAGCCAAAGTTCAACAGAACTTCGTTTAAAATCCAATGTTACGATTGTTGTAACAATCGTAATCTTGGATTTTAAACGTAGTTCATTTGAACCTTGGCTAAACCACGTCGTAACACCGGCCCTTAGAAAGACAAAAAGTAAAAAAAATATATTAAATAGAGCATTAAAATCATAATCTTAAACTTAATTGCAAAATGTATACACACACATATATGCATACATACATATATACATATATACATACATATATACATATATACATACATACCCCCATACACACATATCCATATACTTATCTATAATTAAAATGTGCAAATTTATTCAAGAAAAAAAATTTGTTTTACAATTTTTTGACTGTGGCTACATTGCAGAAGAAAATTTCAAGAATATGTTCATTATAATTATTGCACATTTGATGTAAAAGCGAAAATTTACCAATATTTGTACGAGGTATACTCAAAGTAAAGGTCATATGTTGCCTGGCGGGTAATCTGGGAACACGAAAATTTAACATTTGTAATATATCGGGACAGTCAACGTCATTAGTTATTATTTTGTTCAAGAAGGTTAACTGAGATTTCACCCGTCTGTTTTCGAGACTGTCTAAAGAAAATCTTTCCAGCATGTATGCATTCGGATATCTAATAGCTTGATATACTCCATCCTCTCTGAAACCAGCATGTTTTAGGAACTTCCGCTGTACCTTTTTAATACTGGTAACATGTATGTTATAATAAGGGCACCAAATAATACATGAATATTCAATCTTAGATCGCACAAAAGTGTTATAAAGCAATTTCAATGTATCTGCATTAATAAACTCTAGGGAATTTCTTATAATAAAGCGTAACATTTTAAAACTCTTTGATGTTATGTTATTAACATGATTTATGAAAGAGAGTTTGCCATCAAATATTATACCTAGGTCTGGAAAGACAGCAGGCCTTGCCCTTACGATATTATTAAGAATAGTCAAAATTTAGTATTTGAACTTTATTAGAAGATATCATAACAATGTACTTCGAGATGTCTAAAGGTAATTTATTCTCAATGCACCAAATATTAAGGTTTCCCAAATGCAAGGTAAAACAATTTTCAATATTTTTAATAAAAGAATACATCTTTAAATCATCCGCATATAATAAGTATTTACAATTTAAGTTAGATATAATGTCATTTATAAAGATACTAAAAGGTAAGGGACCTAAATTCGAGCTTTGAGGAACTCCTTTTTTGAAGACAGGGACAACTCTAGAGGTTTTCCAAGTTTCTGGAAAAACGGCAGTTTTAATAGATAAATTAAAGAGGATTGTTACCGGATATGCAAATACACAGACACAGCCTCTAATAAGAAAGGCAATAGTTTCCGAAAAACCGCTTATATGAAAGTTATCAGAAGTTAAATCAGTTATTTCGTTTTCATAATTTTTGTCGAGTTGTGTATACGATTCCTGAATGTGTGTAGCAAATTTATTAACAATATTCTCATAGCCCAGTACATCTTCAGTATTTTCAATTATGGTGTCAGGATGGGGAACGTATTTTTTTTATTATTTAAAAATTGACAAACATTTTTTGGATTATTGTATTAGCTTTCGATATTGCTGCAATAACTTTTATATGGTATATTAACGTTATCTTTGAGTAGCGTTTTCAAATTTTTGAATTCAGTAAATGTATTTTCATCTTTATGCTTTATACCATTTCCAGGCCCTATGCTTTAATTTAATATTACGTATTATTTCAATAGTAAACCAGGGTGGATAACTTCTGTTATGTTGCCTAGTTTTCGATACATGTACATCCAGTATCTGATAAATTTTGCTATAGAAACTTTCAGTAGCTAGATCAACATTAGAGAAATGTGTTAAAAAGTTTCAATCCACTGGTAAAGCTCGGAATTTGATTTGCGAAAATTGTAATGTATAGTATTTTTTTTTTCGAGGAATTTTCAGATTTAAAAGTAACTACCAGTGCAGGATGATATAAATCTTCCGGAACTAAAACGTCGAATGCCTTTTCCCTAATGCATTTTTTATTAGAAATAACCAAGTCTAATAACCTGTTATTGCAGTTCCTTATATTATTGCACTGAAAGAGATCTAAGGAAATTGCAATAATGGTAACACTGTACCCATCGGTTGTAAGTGTAATAAAGTTTCAGAACATTCTTGTATATTAAAATCACCAAGGACTACCACATCTGCATTATAAATGTATTCCAGAGAGCTAAATATGTCAATAAGAGAGTGGTAAGGTGTATGTAATGTTGATATCCTACAATTTTGTAATAAATTTATAAATACTAATGATGCAACTATATAACGAGGATAAAACAAATGTGATGCAATAAGTTTCACTAAAATATCTGAGTCTGTGGTATAACTGATCTAAGCTGGTTGACTAAAATGTAGTTATTATGTTTATTTACTGTACCTAAACATAGTCTTGGTCCTGCGCCGAAAGGTATATGCGCATACGGATGTATTTTCTTTCTATTTTCATCATTAAATCTCTCTGGATCAAACACGGTGGGATTTTTGTAATATTCTTCATCATGGTGATATCCAAGTATCGGTATCATCATTCTCGTACCCTTTTCCAAAACGAGGTTTTCATCAGGAATTTTGTAGTCTGCTACAGCTTCCCTTGTTATAAATGTCACTGGTGGATGCTTCCGAAAGGTTTCTGCAATACAGAATTTTTTCTTCATATTAATGAATTTTATAAAAAAACTTAAATTGCCATGGGCAATGCAAAAATACAAGGACTCAAGTTGGACCAACTTGAAGCTAAGGGTAAATATACAGTATGAACCATTTTGGTGATACATGTATTGGGATCTCGGGAACAAGAGATAGAAAAAGAGTTAAATGGGGAAAGTTCTATACTTTTTTGTTACCAACTAATAGCCACCTTCAAAACCTTTCCAGCAGTTTTGAGATATCGTCGAAAAAGTTGAAAGTTGCATTTTCTAAAAACTTTTTAATTTTTCAATATTTTTAAATCTGTAGAAACATTCTCAAAGCAACTTTTTTCGTAGAATTTAGTTATCTAGTCAGAGTTTGGTTTCAATGTTTCAATTATTAAAGACCATCATCAGGTTCATTTTCTTAAAGGCGCCATATCGGATTTTTTGCTCATTAAAAAAGAGCTCGATTTTAGCTTTTCAACGATGTATACATGTAGACAAAAAATGAGAAATTCTTTGAAAAAAAAATAATATAACTAATTTTTCGGCTAAACATGGCAACCCTTCAAAATAAAAATTAAAATATAGAAAGCGTACTTTAAGTTACGTAACTAAAGAACTACCTTATGTTGAAAAGGTAAAAAAATTTTCCTAAGTAATAGATTCTGGGTAAATTTTACAAAGCAGTAAAGAATTATTTAATAAAATCACTAAATTTGTTTAAACTCAGTAACATATTTTAATAACTGCGGTGTCTTTAATAGGCTTAATTACCATCGTTAGGCTACTGAAAACCATGAACTGCGTACTTAACGCAGATTGCAGAGAACCATTTATGGTAAACATGTTTCCGTTTTCTCTTTACATTAAGATCATTGCTGGAAAATAATAATTTCATTTCTTCAACGAGCGTGTACGTTATTTATTCTTTCTTTAAATAAAATCACTGAGTTTTATCCCTTTTAGGATAAAGGTATCTAAACATATTAGAAAATCAAATTTTAAGGCAATAATAGTGCCAGAAAATCAGCTTCATGATGTTTGGTTCCAACAGTTCCAGGGAGGCTAAAAACTTATTAAGAGTGACTTTCGGAGACAGACTTATGTTCAATGGTGTTCCAATACCATGGCCTGCTAAATCGCCAGATATTATCCCTTTGGATTTTTTCTGTGGGACATTTTAAGAACTAAATTTATGAGTTTGAAATTCCTAAGAATGTAGCAGTTCTTGAAGAAAGAGTACGAGATCTATTTGCTGGCATTAATACGAATACCATCCGGCACATGACCAATAGCGTTTTAGAAAAAATGCCAAAGATGTACAACCAAAAATGGTCAACATTTTGAACATTAATGTAAATAATTATGTTTTAAACGCTTTTTTCGTTTGTTTGTCGTAAGATTTTTTTATGTTAATAATATAGGCAAATTATTTCAAGAATTGTTATTGATAAATAATTATCAATTATTTTAATTCTCTTAGTTTTAATTTATAATTAGTATCATTAATTATTTACAAAAAATTTGATGTTTCATCAAAAGGTAGTTCTCTACTTACGTAACTTAAAGTATGTTCACTGTATTATTTTGAGGTGTTGCCATATCTAGTCAAAAAATTAGTTCTTATCGTTTTCTTTGAGGAATATCTCATTTTTTTCTATAAATAATACATCGTTGAAGAGCTAAAATCGAGCTCTTTTTAATTAGTGAAAAATCCAATATGGCGCCCATAAGAAAAACAAACTTGATTATGGTCTTCAATAATTGAAACGTTGCAACTAAAATCTGACTAGATATCTAAACTCTACAAAAATAGTTGCTTTGGGAATGTTTATACAGATTTAAATAAAATTGAAAAATAAAAAAGTTATTACTGATATTAGAAAGTGCAACATTCAACTTTTTCGACGATATCTCAAAACTCCCAATAACTGGAATAGTTTTGAAGGTGGCTATTAGTTGGTAACAAAATAGTTTTTCTGTCTCTTATAGTTTCGGAGATCCCAATACATGTATCACCAAAATGGCCCACACTGTATATGGAACTAGTTTAGTTGCTATTTATTCAAAAGTATTATATAAGATGTTCGAAAAATGAGACAAAATTAGGGAGTTTTCGACACTTTCTGCATTACCTTTCAAATTTGTAGAAACAGAAAATAAGTAAAAGGTACTTACCATCAATAACCTGCATCATGTACTTCATTTCGTTGAGTGATTCATATGTAAATTGATCATCGTGTTTTGCCAAAACCATTTTAATTTCTTCTCTCAATCTTTGTTGTACTTCTGGATGAAGTGCCAACTCGTACATAGCAAATGTCATGGTGGTAGCACTTGTTTCATAACCAGCAAGGAATATTACAAAACTCTGAGCTGCGACTTCGTCCATCGTTAATAATTTACCATCACCTAAACATATATCGATCAGGTAAGGAAATACAAAATGTATTCCAACAAATGTAAAGTGAATATATACTTTTTAATAAATCCATAATAAATCTCTGGGATAAAAAAAACACACATTTTGGGTTCCAGAGAAAATTGTATCATGTTATACAGTGTGACCCACTTAGGATAAAGACAACCCTGTAACTTTTTTTTTCCAGGATAGAGATTTCCATTTTGGCACTGATGTAGAACATCACGAGCTGCTTCTTTGGGGCTCTTTAGTTCAAATGTCAAAAATCACCACAGCCTACTATAACTCCCCGAATAGGGCAAATTTGCAATATTTTGCGTCGCATATATCGAAAAAAGTTATTAGAAAAAGTTGTTCAGAATCGAATTTTGACGCCATATTCCAGATTTCAGCGCAGAATTCATTTTCGTTTTTTTCTCTTTTTTTGTCAATCCCAATTTTATTACAAAAGTTCGAAAATCTGAGTAGATAGCCATGGAAACAACTGAAAATAACAGATTATAATCTTTTTAATGTCAGTAATGCAACAACTCAAAAACAATAATGAAAATAACAAACATAATAATTATCGAACGTAGTCCGCCTCAACTAGTGCTCCACCAATTCTTAGGCATTTTTCAATTCTCTTATGGTTGTGGTTGGCGACCCTCCTAAATTTTGCGATATTAAATTCACGATATGCTTCTCTTATTCTCTCGCAAAGTTCGTTCCGATTTCGAGATCTCGTTTTGTCGACTATATTTTTGACAGTTCACCAGAGATAAAAATCTAAGGGTGTAATATCAGGAGATTGAAGCGGCCACTCTTCAAACGGACTATTTCTACCTATCCAACGTAATACAAAATGTTCATTTAACCACTGACGAATAACTTGGGTATTATACACTGCTCGCCTCATACAATGTTAATATGGAGCATGTAGCAATTAAATTGGGCGACGGCACAGTTATTGCAGCCATCTATAACCCTCCTCGAAATAGAATCACACAAAACGATTTCGACCAGTTGTTTCAAGATAACAAAGTTTTAGTTATAGGGGACCTGAATGCCAAGCATACTTCATGGCGAAATAACCGTTCCAACAGGAGCGGTGTCGCCCTGCGCGACTTTGCCCTGGCGGAGAATATTGCAGTTTTATCACCCGATAATCCCACCCACTATCCCGCTAACAATTCCACCCCTACCTATATTGACCTAGTAGTCAATAAAAATTACCCCCACCAAATACAACCTATCTCTCTTCCCCTCCTATCCAGCGATCACAACCCTGTCCTCTTCTCCATACACGATACAGACACCAACACACTTAACAGAAAAATCTACAATTACAAATCGACGAACTGGACGACTTTTAAACATTATGTAAACACAAAATTAACCATAAACAACAACATACTCACGAAACAAGACCTAGACAACGAGGTTGACAAATTGACGAACGTTTTACAATACGCACGTGACAAGACAACTAAAACTATATTAATCAAACCACACGAAGAGACGCTGCCTGATGACTTAAAAAGACTCATAACATTTAAGAACTCCACCAGACGAAAATGGCAAAGACATAGACGTCCCATAGACAGACAACGACTTACAAAATACTATAAATACCAGACTAAACGAACATAAAAATGATGTATGGACTCGACGCATCCACGGGCTATCACGACAAGACAACTCACTTTGGAGAATGACAAAACTATTACGGAAACCCTTCAACGCCATACCGACTTTAATACATAACGGACAAACCTACATGACAGACGATGGTAAAGCGGAGTTGCTTGCTAACCATCTACAGCAAGTATACTCCGCCCAACCGGACACGACGGAACAGCATACCATTATCAACGACGACACAAACACAATACGTGACCATTATGACATCCCAAATAGAAAATTCGTAAAACTTATCACCTCACCTACTGAATTAAAACAACTCCTACGACGACTACCGAACAAAAAGGCCCCTGGACCAGACAATATTCCCAACGTTATCCTCAAGCATCTCCCCAATAAAGCCCTAGTTTCCTTTACACACATAATAAATAACATAATAAAGCTGCAGTATTTTCCGCCACGGTGGAAGACTGCAGTGGTGGTCCCGTTTTTGAAACCAAATAAAGATTCTCAGGACAAAAATAACTATAGACCCATTTCACTGCTCAATGCACTTTCTAAAGTAGCAGAAAAGATAATCCTCAATAGATTAAATAAAATGATAACCAAAAAAAGGCTCATTCCTGAGAATCAGTTTGGTTTCATAAGCGGGCACAGTACGGCTCTCGCACTTTGCAGAGTCGTGCAGGATGTCACTGATGGTTTTAATAAAAAACAATCGACCTGCATGCTCCTGTTGGACATGGAAAAGGCCTTCGATACTGTTTGGCATTCAGGCCTCCTATACAAACTAAAAAATAATGCACAATTACCATTATATTTTGTAAGCTTAATCAAGAGTTACATTGAGAACAGAAAATTTTGAGTGAGGGTTAATGACGCAGTGTCGTCGTCCAAAACAGTCAACGCCGGTGTGCCGCAAGGCACAGTCCTATCCCCCATCCTCTTTAACCTATTCCTAGCCGACCTTCCCACCCACCCTAGCACAAAGACAGTACTATACGCAGACGACACGACCATTTACGCACAATCCTTCCACGCACAGACTGCCACGCAAAAAGTACGATACCACTTAAACCAACTGACAGACTACTACAAGACCTGGAAAATACGACTCAACGAGGACAAAACGGAAACCATTACATTAACCAAAAAATTTACAAACATCACGACCTTCACTAAACTTAAAATTAACGACAAGACAATTACAGAAAAAGACAACGTTAAATATCTAGGGATAACACTTGACAAGAGACTTTTTTTCAAAAGACACATCACTAATACGATTAACAAAACATACGCTACGTTAACCCGACTCTACCCCTTGATAAACAGACGCAGCTCACTCTCCACAGACAATAAACTTTTACTGTACAAGACAATCATCAGACCGACAATGACATATGCGTGTGCGGCATGGAGCCACATGTCGGACACGCAATACAAAAGACTACAGACCACCCAGAACAAGTTACTGAGACTACTCACAAACTCTAACAGATACTCTAACATGACACGACTACACGAACAATACGGACTTTAACAAATCCAACCATATATCTATGAGACTGCGACAAAATTCTTAAAGACCCAAACTCAAACATCAGCACTAACCAGAGACATGACCTATTTACGACGACATAACGCCCCGCAACACGTCCACAAGTACATCTACCAACGACTCCCACTCTACGACGAACGTATATAACCTAACAGACCCACAGATAATCTACATACACGACATAAATCACATTTGACCTACCTTACCTGTGACGTTATACCCAAATACCCATCGATGTCTCTTTTACCTCACCTCGCCTTCGCCATTTGAAAAAAAGAATATATTATAAGAAACTAGCCGCTAACATGCTCTATAGGTAAACAAACACAAAAAATAACATTAAACAGGTTTTTTTTTTGGACTATTTTTCCTGTATACATGCAAAAACTCGCACTCACAAATAAAATGCCATAAATTATTTATTTTCTAAAAGCTTTCTATCTAATACGGTAAACGCCTTGTGTAGGAAAAGGCATAACATACTCGAACACCAACTCCAGAACGTCGGGGCCATGAGAGCGGCCGGGGCAAGTGTAAACTGCAACACGCAACTCGTTTCGCTTGTCTTTAAAATATGTACAGTGTATTTATATATATTGTAAAATACTATAAATGAAATATGTTTAATTAAATATGTAAAAAAATTAATGTTGAATAAATGTATTAAATGGTAAATGGTATTATGAAGGGAAGAATCGTCTTGCTGAAAATACATTTCTTGCCTCACATCCTGGGGTAAGTTCTCAATTTCATCTCATAGTTCACTATCAAAAAAAGTTGTAGACTATTCTGTCTCCAAGTATTCCGCACCATACGTTAACTTTTTCCGAGTACTAACTTGTATAATTGAAAACCCAGTGGGGATTTTCTGTCAACCAGAATTGGCAATTTTGTGAAGACACAACCCCATTGGTAGTGAAGGCAGCATCATCCATGAAGAGGATTTTTCTCAAATAACTTCGGCTATTTAAAAAATTTCCTTGCGCCCAATAGCAATAATCTAATCGTTTATTTTCATCACCTTCTCTTAACGTATGGAGAAACTTTGGTTTGAAAGGCTTTATTTTGTTATGGACCATGCATCTTCTAATTTTCTCTCTAGTCAGATTCAATTGATCAGCTCTTTGCCGTAAACTCATGCATGGATCAGCGCGAGTGGATGCCACGATATTTTCATCATTGGGATGTCTTCGAATTCGATGTGGGAGGCCGTTTGGTGCAGTTTTGAACACAACCTGTACGACTAAAAAGCGAATTTACCTCGGCGGCAGTTCCATGATGAATTGGATCTCATCGCGGATGTCTTTCATTGAATTCTCGAACAACCTCTCGGCTGCTATGCACTCCATCACCAAGTAATCTGATTATCTCGATTTTTCCTTGTAATTCAAGCCATTGAAATGGCATTTTGATGTTAGATTTACAGAAGTAACAGGCTGATATTTAGTGATTGTCAGTTTATTTGTTTCCATGGCTGTCTACTCATATTTTCGAACTTTTGTAACAAAATTGGGACTGACAAAAAAATGAGAAAAAAACGAAAATGCTAATTTTGCACAGAAATCTGGTATTTGGCGTCAAAATTTGAATCTGAACAAATTTTTCTAATAACTTTTTTCGATATATGCAATGCAAAGCAAAACATTGCAAATGAGCTCTATTCGCGGAGTTGTAGTAGGCTGTGGTGACTTTTGAGATTTGAACTAAAGAGATCCAAAGAAGCAGCTCGTGATGTTCTACATCTATGCCAAAATGGAAATCGCTATTCTGAAAAAAAAGTTGCAGGGGTGTCTTTATCTTAAATGGGTCACACTGTACGTAACTCAAAAACAAAATTTCTAGGTACATGATTAACTATGAAGGAAATAGTCTTATCATTTACCCTAAATCACAAATTTTGTCTAGTTAAATTTTGATCTGCATGTTATTTACAAAATTTTTCTTATATGGCAAGTGATTTTCTACAGTGTCCCATAATTCCCACCCAGGTTTTTTTTCCTAAAGAGTTATTTGAAAAATTTAAAGAACGTTATTTTGGGCATTCTACAAATCTGGTGTCAATGTTTTTACTGCATCGACGTTATATATTTTTCAAAGACATTTTGATCTCCTTTGACTCTTGTTCATTGTTTCCAAGTGTTCTGATACCACAGACTTTGGACTATTTTAAGGATCTACTTGAATTAAATAATCTCAGTCAAGATGTAGTAAAAGAATATCCTCAACTCACTAAACTTTGCATGAAACAAAATTGTTTCGAATCAGCCATAATTTCTTCGAACAACATGAAGGAACAGCAATGGGTAACTCTTTGTCACCATTCATTGCTAGTCTCTTCATGAACATATTCGAGACCGAAGTAAAAGAAGAATTCGAGTATTTCTCCAGGGTTTAGCTTAGTATGTGGATGATATTTTTGTAGTGTTTGATACAGAAGTCGCTGATATTGACAACTTTGTAACTAAATTAAACAGTCGGTTCGAGTCAATTAAATTCACATATGAAATTGAAAACAACTATCATTTTTAGATGTATTAATAATTAGAAATAGTGAAAATAAGTTATAATTTGACATATACAGAAAAGATATCAGTACTCTAAGATATATCCGTTAGGACTGTCACCTTTGTGCTCAACACAAAATGGAGAGTTTTAATTTTCTAGTCAAACGTCTTTTAAGCTTCCCCCCTCAATAAGGAGAAGTTTGAAAAAGAAATGGCATTGATAAAAAACATAGTTGCGAGTAATGGATATTCTGTAAGTTTAATTGTTAAACAATTAAGAAACAAAACTTTAAAGAAACGCTTCGAAATTTCTCGACCTTTCAAAATGAAAGAGAAAAATCGAAATTTGTATCGATCCCATTCGATCCACGAATCACCCCTGGTATTGGTAAGATTTTTAAAGATGCAGGTATGACAGTGGTTCATTCATCGGGAAACAAGCTACAACAACTTTTAGGCAATTCAAAAGACAAAATTGACATAAAAGAAAAGTCGGTGATTTACGAAATTAGCTGTAAGGACTGTAATCAAAAATATGTTGGACCGACAAGACGATCAATTTGAACTAGATTTAAAGAGCATATGGCCCATGGTAGAACAGATAAGTCTAGTGTTGCCCAACGTGCATTTGAGAACAACCATAAAATGGATATTAGCAATTTAAGATTAATTAGGAATGTAACAATTACTAGACAGTGGTTGCATATGAAAGCTTGGAAACCACAAAGTGTAAAAATAGTATGAATAGTGAAAAAAAGCCTATCTCAAATAGTTCGCATTATTGGACAGTGGGCCACGGTTCACCGAAGCATGAAAATAGTTTAGGTATAAATAGGGTAGATTGTTAGCATAGTTTAGTTTTAATCATCTCCAAATTATGCCAACTTGGTTGGCGAAACGTGCGTCGAGTGCAGTATAGAGTGTTTTGGTGTTTCGTGAAAAACTACATTAGTGTTAAGGTTACCCAATTTTTATAGCATGGTATTATATATGTTATTAGTTTGAAAATTTTTTCTAATAATTTTTTCCCAAAAATTATTAGTTAGCTATGAGCAAACAAAATGGCTGATGCATAATTCCAATCCATACCTTTATCTCCTAAATGTTTGCACAATCATCTGTTATTTTTTGTTTTAAATGTTCTGTATTCAGGGATGATGTTGCATAAAATATTTTTTTGTGTTCCATAAAAGATAATACAAAGAATTTAAGTCTGGAGATCGGGGTGGCCACTGAATAGGTCCATAGGTTCCAATCCACCTATTGTAATATTGTATATTACGGTAATTCTGAATAAATCTTGAGTTATGGGAAGCCCAATCTTGGTGAAACTACGTGACCTGTAAATATCTTAGAGGTATGTTTTGACAAGGTCGTGGAAAACAATTTTCTAAAAAAGTAAATAAACGTAACGAAACATTGGTGACAAGGATAAGTTTTAACATCACAACACCTTTATTGAATAGGATACTCTAATATTTTAAACAATATCAGTTAACACCGTCCACTCATACAGTTATTGAATGTAGTATCAACTAAATTGAATTTCTTTTTCATTCTGTCAAACAATGATATTTCAGTTATATATGTATTAATTTGCTTTTGGTAACTATGGATCACAGTCGTAGTGCTTTTCAATATTGATTAAAACTACCAATAACAAAGCGAAATGCAAAAATAAAAACACTGGACTTGTATATAATCAGCAGCCGAAATACAAACACGACGACACCATAGTTTTCGTTTATAAATACAGGTATTGGAACCAAGCAAACCGTTTATTTTATGTAAAATAAAATAATCTTCAAAATAATGATGTACTACAATAGAATTGTTATTTTTGCAAATTGTTTTTGTATGATCTTTGCCTCTTCTTAACGAAAAAACATAAACATTTGGTCTTAAATTAGAATCGAACCTTTTAAATATTTTTCTGTCTGGGGAGTGGCGATCTGGATATTGTTCAGCATATAGAGGAGGAGCAAGAGCTGAATTTCTGTTCACTTTTCCATATACAAGAATCATATCTACTTTTTCATTATGAGTTTCCATTATTTTTAAGTAGCAACAAAGTAGTGTTATCTATATTGATTACCAATAATGTTTATTTATGACTTTTGATGATAAGCATTCTATTTATTATCCTAACCAGTGGCGGCTGGTGGATTTAGGTTGTACCATATCTCAGTATTGGAGGAGCAAGAGCTGCATTTCTGTTCACTTTTCCATATACAAGAATCATATCTACTTTTTGATTATGAGTTTCCATTATTTTTAAGTAGCAACAAAGTAGTGTTATCTATATTGATTACCAATAATGTTTATTTATGACTTTTGATGATAAGCATTCTATTTATTATCCTAACCAGTGGCGGCTGGTGGATTTAGGTTGTACCATATCTCAGTATTGGAGAATGGAACCCAAGCAATATTTGAAGGCACGATTATTAGTACTGATTGAAGAAGATTTGCAGAAAGAAATTTGAGAAAAAAAGTTACAAAAATACGCAGCCTCCCCATTTCTTCTAGACCATTACTAAAATCTTTGCAAACTATTTTTTTTTCGTAATCAGATGGAAAATTTATCACCCCGTTTTTTTTTGGTATTCGAAAATTTTGATTTTTTGTAAAGTTAGGACATTTTGAAATTTACACAATGAAGACTTAAATTTCAAAGAGTCATAATTTTACAAAGAATCAAATTTTTCGGAAACCCAAAAAAAGTGTGATAAATTTTCCTTCTGATTAAGGAAAAAAATAATTTGCGAAGATTTTACTAATGGTCTAGATGGAATCTGGGGGAGGCTGCGCGTTTTTTGTAACTTTTTTCTCAATTTTTTTTCCAATTTTTAAAATAGATAAATATTAGTTACAGTATGTAGGCAGTGGATATCTTATGTTTTTATCAGGTCTCGTCTATGAGATACCTGCCGATAACTTTGTTAATGACCCTCATTTTACACATATTGGTAAAAGTTATCGTTATTGACAAAATATTGTTACGTGTTTGCTATCCACACAAACACCTCTACTCGTAGATTCGTTGATTGAAAGTCCAGGTAACACTTATTCACTACTTTATTTACTAATTAATAATTAACAACAATAGATTAATTACTGTCTTAACTATAATTACACTTGAACACTTATAAGTCTCTTTCGTATTTCTTCTTTACTCGCTCACGTTCGACTTCAGACTGAGACTCGGCACACCGTGTGTCTTATTTATACATCCATTCACACGATCTAGAGGAGTCCAGAATATTCCCGGCCGTTAGCGTACAATTCCAGTTTCATCTAACCAGTCTACACAGTCCAGTGGCGTAACACTGCCCCCTCCTTAAGCCTGAACGTCCCGATCAGGCAATTCATTATTCCCTGCATACTTGGCTAGTCTCTCTATATGCACCACCTTCATCTTAGATTTTGTATTTTGCTGAATTCTATAGACAACGTCGTTTAATCTGGTGACGACAGTGTAAGGTCCTTCCCAAGGGTGGTGAAGTTTCGGGGACCTGCCTTTCTTTCGTTGTGGGTTATATAGCCAAACCAACTCTCCCACCTGGTACCCTCCTGAATTAGCCTTAAAATCATAATGAGCCTTCATGCGATCACTTACTATGGCAATTCGGTCTCGTACCAGCTCATGGATATTCCTTAGCCGTTCACCTACTTCATCGGCGTAGTCATTTATGGAAAGTCGCTCCTCATCTGGTGTACCAAACACCAAGTCACATGGCAGTCTAATCTCACGTCCAAACATCACGCGAGCCGGCGTCTGTTTTGTTGTTTCAACCGGGCTATCTCCCCTTCAACTTCTCCGACTTTTCCTTTAACTTCAGTTATTTCTTCCTCAACTTGGCTGACTTTTTCTTTAACTTCACCGACTTCGGCCTGTACATCTTCCTTCAATTGTTCAGTGACCGAGAGCATGACTTGATGCTGTCCATCCATAATTTGTCTTAATTCTTCCTGGCGTTCCTTTCTTTGCTCTTCCTTTTCTTCCTGTCGTCTTATTTCCAGGCCTTCGATCATTTTTATCAAGTAATCTTTTTCTTCCTGGCGTTTTCTCTCTTGTTCTTCTTTTTCTTCCTGTCGTCTTCTCTCTTGTTCTTCTTTTTCTTCTTGTCGTCTTCTCTCTTGTTCTACTTTTTCTTCTTGTCGTCTTCTTTCTTGTTCTTCCTTTTCTTCCTTTCGTCTTATTTCCAGGCCTTCCATCAATTTTCTTAAGTCATCTTTTTCTTCTTGTCGTATTCTCTCTTGTTCTTCCATAATCTTTCTCTGTTCGTCCATCCGTTGTAACAATGCTGCAAGCATGTCCTGTGTTTGCTTCTCCGCCATACTTCTTGTTGTTGGCATTAACTCACGACACGTAAATCAATTTCAGAATAAAGTTTATTACACTATAAAGTCCGTAAAATGTTGTAATCACGTCTATTTTAATAATGGAATGTTCCAGAAAAATCTCGAAACAGCACTAGAAAGTCTTATTTAGAGTCTATACTTCTTTTGTGTTGGCAAAATTCACTTATCTCCACTAATTGTCCTGATTGTTCGATGGAATGTTCGAGAATTTTCACGAAATATCACTAATAAGTCTTGTTTTGAGTCTATAACACGTTTCCGTTAACACAGTATACGTATCTTCTGTGGTTTCCAAATTGAATGTTCTAGAATTGTCAATAAAAGTCACTTATAGTCTTGTTTTTAAGTCTACAACACGTTCCCGTCGACACAATTCACGTATCCCCTGTAGTTTCCAAATAGAATGTTCTAGAATTTTCCCGAAATCGCACCAGTAGTCCTTTTTCTCATTCTATAACACGTTTTTACTAGCGGCACTCGCGTATTTGCAGCTATTTCTATATCGAATGTTCTAGAAACTTCTCGAAAATCCACTTTAAAGTCACTATTCAGTCCAGAAATAGTCCTCCAAACACTGTCCAGTAGCTTAATTCTCCGTGTTACCACTAATTTCTGAGAAGAACACTGTAGAACCTTTTCGAATATTCCAGAAATTTCTCTTCCAATCCACTTCCGACACCAAATTGTTACGTGTTTGCTATCCACACAAACACCTCTACTCGTAGATTCGTTGATTGAAAGTCCAGGTAACACTTATTCACTACTTTATTTACTAATTAATAATTAACAACAATAGATTAATTACTGTCTTAACTATAATTACACTTGAACACTTATAAGTCTCTTTCGTATTTCTTCTTTACTCGCTCACGTTCGACTTCAGACTGAGACTCGGCACACCGTGTGTCTTATTTATACATCCATTCACACGATCTAGAGGAGTCCAGAATATTCCCGGCCGTTAGCGTACAATTCCAGTTTCATCTAACCAGTCTACATAGTCCAGTGGCGTAACAATATGTTTATTTCGTGTTAATATTTTTGTGATTAACTATTTGTGAGCGTAATTGTATAGTTTTTCAAGATAAATACCAAAAAAAGTGGCCGTTGCTAGTGCAAAAATTCACCAAATAAGTTTTGCAACTTGTGTGGACAATACATTCTTAAGTCGCAAGGAAAAAGTATCTGAAAAGTTACGTAATGCATATTTCCTATATTTTGGACGTATTGTGTATCAAGATAAGTCCTGGATTCCGCAACTATTTTGCGTATCATGTTATGCTACTCTCCTGGCTTGGCTGAATGAAAACAAAAGATCCATGCTATTTGCAATACCGACACTGTGGTGCGAACCCAGTAATCACTGCATTGATTGCTACTTTCATATGGCCGATATACGAGAATTTTCAAAGAAAATCAAGCATAATATAGAGTACCCTACTGTAAATTCTATATCGAAACCAATAACTCATGGTGAAGACATGCCTCCTCCTTTGCCTCCTAATAAAAGTCAAACTGTAGAGTTAGATATGCCGAGCGATGAAGATAACGATGGTGAAGACAAGAAAGTTGACAATCAAGATCCAGAGTTTTTACCCTCTACAAGTGTTCTATACCATCCGTATTTAATTGAAAAACAAGAAATAAATGATTTGATACAAGACTTGATTTGTCTGTGAGACAAGCTGAATTACTTGGATCTAGATTAAAAGAGTGGAACTTGTTGGCACTGGGTACAAAAATATCTGTACAGCGAAACAATAAGGTAGATAAAGTTTTTCTAAATAATGTCATTTACAATGTGTGTAATAAAAATTTTTGGAAAAATATATAAAACGCGTCACAACTCCTAGCGTCGATGCATCAGAAGCTTGATTTGTAGAAGTTGTGCTCAAAAAAATGTTTTTTTAAATTTTCAAATATCTTTCCGTTTAAAAAATAAAAAGCCCTAGGCAGGAATTATGGGACACTCTGTATATAACAATTTTCATAAAATCCCTTGACCTGCTGTTCGAGATTTTATTAAATTTTTGTGCAATCAAGGCATTTGCTAACGAAAAGTAAGTAACTGCTCTGCAAAATTTAACCAACTAACTTTGGAGCTTTCGGGATATAATTATTGTTCAAACGGTATAAACAAAAATACTATCAGCTTACAAAATTAAACATTAAATCGACTTTAAACGACTTTATAAAACCACAGTACCTTTGTGTCCATTTTGAAGTGCATCTGGGTTGTTCTTCATTTCAATAAGCGATTGTAAAAAATCTTTCTTGGTGTAATTATTTTTTTCCCTGTAGGCCACAGCATCTTTTACCATGCTCATGAAGAAGTCACTGACATTCCTCGGTACATCGCGTAATCCGAGAGTGCGTGCAATTTTAGGAAAATTCATGTTAAAGGCTGTCTTGAAAGCCTGTACATTGCCTGGCACGAAGAAATTGTCTCCATGCTTTTTGAAAGGGGAATTTGGTATTTCAAAGCTATTACAGTCCAATCCAAATGCACAAGATCCAATATTGTCGATAGTATAATATGCTGAAACATAATAGAACATATTTTTAAAGAAAAATTAATACTATATCAATGCGGTTTGTGAAGAAACAATGATATGACCCTAAATGTGACCGTTGAGCAGACATTATGATCTACAATAATTTTTTTAAAAATTCTAATTTGATCGTGGTAAATACCACACACGGCTTATGCAGCACTCTTCTATTTGCGAGTTTTAATATCCTCTACCTGTCTGCTCATTATGACTTATTGTCTTTATTTTCTGAAAAGATTTTTTAAATTAATATCTTTTTACGTACTAGTAAACATGATATTTCTAAAGCAATTCATCCATACCTAAAGCTTGTTTAATATCGACCAGCCCTGTGATACCATCAATGTTTTTTTCAAGGAAATTTCCAAGATTAGATCCGTTGTTCACCAATGTTTGGAACATCCCCTTTAACTTGCCAGATGTAAATGCTGGACTCATCTTTACCCTTAAATTCCTCCATTTTGGATTGCCAACCGAAAAAGAGGTGAGCACCTAAAAAATAAATATTGCATTTAGTACCAATAGCATTGTCAATGGCAATATTGTATGAAATAATAATAAAATCAAGGCTTTTTAACATATGCTACTAACCTATTGGGTCAACTTTCTCATTTGTGTAAAATCCCCTATCCGTAAAATAGCTAAAATCTTTCGTTAAAACATGCTTCGCTATTTCTAAGTCTATAACCAAGTATGTAGGTACAGCCATATTGAATATTCCACAATGTTTCAGACCTAGAAAGAAAAGGTAGCAATTGCAAAATAAGTAAATAAAAAGTCTATTGAGTTAAACCATATAATTGATGGCATGTTGAAGGTTATTGGCCAGGACATATTCAGTTTATTAATATACATTTTCTATTTAGGTATGCACTTAAATAGTGTTCGTAAGAAATATGTCAGTAGCAAAAATTATAATTTCTCTGGAAAGGAGAAGATATCCAATTATTTGTGAAGAAATTTCTTGACAAAAAATCTAGGCAGAACTCATTCAAATTAATATGACAAGATATACCAATTTTTGTATATTGACTGATATAATTAATTATTTATTAGAAAATAATATATTTACTTTTATTTTAATGAGTGATCTAAATATTAATGTTTTAATTAACAGTCCTACCACTGTCTGCCTAAATAATTTGTTACTGATCTTTGATTGTAAACAAATAATTAATGATCCCACTAGAATATCAGCTCGAAGCGAAGCATTATTAAATTTAATTATAAAACCGAGGTTTTAGATATATTTTTCAGATTGTGATATTGAATTAAACGGGTATGATTGTAAATCCACTCCACAGTAAGAGAGTTTCGTAGTTTTAGAAACTTTAATATTGATTCTTTAAGTTAGATACTTCCGCTATTAATTGAGTGATATATATATATATATATATATATATATATATATATATATATATATATATATATATATATATATATATATATATATATATATATATATATATATATATATATATATATATATATATATATATATATGTATATATATATATATATATATATATATATATATATATAATATGATTTGAAGGAAACAACTACTCGGCGGACAAATACCCCGACCTGCATTGGATTACACCTTCAAATCATGTTAGATCGATAGCTAATATCATTTGTCAATTCCTAACCAGACATAGATCGATTTCGAACTTATTTGTTCTCTTCAGTATGCCATAGGTTATGGAACAGACAAATGATAGTGGCCAACCTGCTAGTTATATACTAACTAAGGTGAAGTGAATAGTGGTGAGAGGTATGAAACTTCTCATATGGTCTGAATGCTACTATCCGACCGACATCATAGATGTCTCTGTGGCGGATAGCGACTTGCGACACAGCAAGTACCGAGAGCGGCGACCCCTAGCCCAGGTGGACTATAAACTAATGTTATTAAATATATATATATATATATATATATATATATATATATATATATATATATATATATATATATATATATATATATATATATATATATATATATATATATATATATATATATATATATATATATATATATATATATATATATATATATGTTGTTTTTCAGGTTTTCGCGGGTGGTGAATGTTAAATTCGTTTTCCGGGTACACTCCGCGGGTGGTAGGCCCCGAGGGGGACCGTGGTTGTCTGAACGACGTTTCGGGCAGAATCTCATCTGCCATCTTCGGGTTCTAACCGTTAACTGCTTACTGCGGGTTCTGGATTTTCAGTTCGAGTAACCAGAAGCCGCAGTAAGCAGTTAACGGTTAGAACCTGAAGATGGCAGATGAGATTCTGCCGAAACGTCGTTCAGACAACCACGGTCCCTCTCGGGGCCTATCACCTACGCGGGAGTGTACCCGGAAAACGAATTTAACAATATATATATATATATATATATATATATATATATATATATATATATATATATATATAATATTATTATTAATTCAGTAGAAGAAAAAATAGAAATCTTTAACGAAAATCTAACATATCTTTTTTAATCAGCATGCTCCTTTAAAAACACTTACTTTTAAATATAACAAGCGCCAAGAATTGTGGTTTATACAGACTCTATGTGTGAACTTCAATATTGAGAGAATAATCCAAAACAAATGTGGGCTAATTTAAAGTCATGGGGAGCAGTAAAGGATAATATTACACAAAATCTTCCTAAAGATCTTTATAATGCTGATAATATCAACAACTATTTTATGGAGTCCATACTGAATTTAAAATCGAACGATCAACATAATGACCAATTTTTAGAAACAAAATTTATAGATGATATTATATTCACTTTCAAACCTGTTGCTGTTAAAAAAATTGAGGATATCATAAATAAATAAAAAGCTCACACCTAAGGCCCGGATAGAATATTAACTAAAATGTTACAGCTTGTTTTACAGTGAATATCGGTCCCACTGACACATGTTATTAATATTTCATTAGAACTAGATGATTTACCTCCACAATGGAAAATATCATGTATTAAACCAATACCCAAGACAAAAATCCTGAACAACTTAAAATCTGCGTCCTATTAGCTTACTTTCGGTACCTCTTAAAATCACAGAATCAGCTATATATGAACAACTTTCTGAATATGTCCTTATAAACACAATAATTCATACTAATCAGTCTAGATTCCGAAATGGTCACAGTACCTCTTCACTACTAAGTAATATAACTGATAAAATTTTGCGAGCCATCGACAACACTCGAATAACCTCTTTGATATTTCTTGATATGACCAAAGCTTTTGATTCTTTAGATATTAATTGCAAATTAAGTTATTATGGCATATCTGGAAGTACTTTTTCTTGGTTTCAAATCTATTTCCATGTCAAACAATAGTTCATTAGTGGGAATACAGCAAGCTCGATACAAATATCACAATATAGATCAGTTGAATCCGGTGTTCCACAAGGATCTATTTTGGGACCACTTTTCGTTAATATGTTTACATTGTTTACTGTAAATAGTAGCTGATACATAATTTTTCTCCTGTAGAATATCAAATGGCTAAACTTCATATTAATAATGATTTAAGTCTTATATATGAATGGACAATCCAAAATACTCTTAAATTAAATGCAAACGTCAAAATATTGTTTATGGAACTACCCAGCAGTAATTGAATTTCAGCGCACTTAATATTCTAGTAAATAATGGAGATCAATAGAGATCTTAGATAAATTGAAAATAAAGTTTGTATTCCCTCTTACAAAAATTCTCTTTTCGATCTTCCTTTTCATTTATAGCATGATATATTATTAATAATTTGCCAGTCCAGTATCACAACATGTCGGTGGCAACGGTTAAATCTAAATTAAAAGAAGATATAATTTTATCTTGGTTGGAAATTTTACTGTACTAATATTCTAAATTAGAAAGTTTTTTTTATTTGTTTTTATTTCGTGCTGATATATTACAACTGTATATTTTTTTGTGCACGGGAAGTGCTGTAAAGCAACACCGTTGGACACTTTCTTTTGAAAAAAAGTGTCATATATGTGCACTTGTACTGCTTGTTTTTTTTTTAATAAACATATTGTATTGTATTGTATTGTATTGTATTGTATTGTATTGTATTGTATGTATTGTATTGCATTTATTGTATTGTATTGTATTGTATTGTATTGCATTGTATTGTATTGTATTGTATTGTATTGTATTGTATTGTATGTATTGTATTGTATGTATTGTATTGCATTTATTGTATTGTATTGTATTGTATTGTATTGCATTGTATTGTATTGTATTGTATTGTATTGTATTGTATTGTATTGTATGTATTGTATTGTATTGTATTGTATTGTATTGTATTGTATTGTATTGTATTGTATTGTATTGTATTGTATTGTATTGTATTGTATTGTATTGTATTGTATTGTATTGTATTGTATTGTATTGTATTGTATTGTATTGTATTGCATATAGGTGGTACTAGTCATTTTGAATAGAATAGATCGTGAGTAGATACTATGTGATAGATGAAAAAGTTTAAGTTAACATGGATGCAGGAGAAGTGGGTGTGAAAAATCGAACAAAACAGTAACACTAATAGGAATAAGTATAGTATTTACAATGTCCTGTGACTTCTGAATGGACAGGAAATTGAAAAAAAGATCCAAATTTTGCCGTTATAAAAATGGAATAAAATCTCCATGCTGTGACGATATAGAGTGGTCGAAAGCCAATTTTCTTCAGCTGTATGGTTTTTAACATCTTAAACAAGTTTTATGCTGTAAATATTTATAATATACTTCATTTTACGATGCATGATGAATAATAAATATTTCTTAAATGTGTTTATGAAGAATATTCATTGTAAATAATCATTAGTATGTCTAATTTACCGCCAAAGCCCCAAGGCATGTTAACAATTATGCCAACAACTTTTCTAAGTTATAAAAATAACTATATCTAAGATGCCAATAACTATAATTTTATACATATTTTAACACTTTGGACACAGAATAAACTGGAATTCGGCAAAAATTTTAGTGAAAGAAGCGGACAACAAAAAAAAAAGAAAATGAATCGTCAATAATATTTTTTTTATCCCATTCCTCTGTAGATTTTGGTACAATGTGGTTACCGATGTTAAAAGAAGAATTGAACAAAATTAATATTGTATAATTTTTTAAGTATCAACAGTTCTATGTAAGTATCTATGGATATTACATAAACAAATAATATATGTGTCAAGTTTCATGCTTGACATATTTCAAAAAAAAAGATAAATAACTTTGAAAAAGGGAACAGATTCGTTTTCCGAAACGTTAGGGAATTACATTATTATTTTTATGTCTCATAGTAATCTCTGAGTAATCTTTTGACGTAAAGTCACAAGCGCAGAGTTTTATTTTTCCAGTAACACACTGGGTAACTAACTATATTTTTAGATAACAAATAATTATTCATGTGGTAATAAGTCCCAAAAAAAAGAGAGAGAAAAATATTTTTGAAACATTTAAAAGCAAAAGTTTCTTTATTTTTAATAAATTAATTATAACACAAGTTGAAATAGTAGGTGAGTAACTTGTAATGATAACACCAGAACAAACCTTTTGATTTTGCTTGTTTATATAAATTCTGAATGTTAATTCCCAAAGACACTGTCCTTTTCATTGGATTAATGAAGTTACCAAATGGTATGGACGGTTCCAAATAAGGCACATTCCTCCTTTTCCAATATTGAAAGGACCACTTGTAGTAGGCTATTCCTATAGCCAATAAAGCTGTAACTATACCTAATACGTTCACTAACAAGTCAGTGAACAATGCCATGGTTTATCTGAAAAGAAAAAGAAGAAATGTAAAAAGTGTGCCCGTGAAATGAATGACAAATAAAACGTTATATTCCTAATCAAAAATAAAGACTTATTTCCTATACTCAGAAAGTCATGTGCTAAAGATCACCTTTTTTGAGATATACGTTATTAAATTTTGATAAATTTTTAAGTCTTTTCCAATAACTAATAAGTGATTAAGACATTTCAACCCTACCTTTTAGTATATTTTTAGAAAAATGATACTATATTATTTATAAAATGATTTTCTGTCTGATTAAACCAGTGCAATGGTGTATGGTATGGAATTTTTCAATAGTTACGGAAAGATGTGCAGCAAAGTAGTTGCTGTAACACAGAAAATTCTTAGAGATACAAAAATAATCATGTGTAAGGCCCGCAAAAAAGGATGCAAACCGTGAACACATGTGTTTCAGACTTATGGCCCTCATCGGCATGGTGCTGCTAAGTTGAAAGGATAGGCACAGCTTAGGACAATGACACAAAGGAAACCACTGACAGGAAGACAGTCGTTCATTTGTGGCTGCAATTGAAAAACCCCGTGTTTACAGGGCGACAGACAATATTGTCACGGAAGCAACTATAGATGCGTGTGGCAATCCTCAGTAGCAATATTGTCCGTCGCTCTGTAAACACGGTGCCTTTCAATTGCAGCCATAAATGCAGGCTTCCTGTCAACTGTTTCATTTGTGCCGTTGTCCTAATTTGTGCCCGTCCATTAAACTTAGCAGCACCGTGTCGATGAAGATCATAAGTTCGAAACACGTGTCCACGGTTGGCATCCATTTTGCAGGCCTCACCCAAGATTATTTTTGTTTCTTATATTATACAGGGTGGGGTAATAATGTGTCCGACTTCGATATCTCGAGTTCTATGAGAGCTAGAAACTTGATTTAAAAACGTAAGTAAACTAGACAAAAAAAGTCTATAAGCGGAAATTATTTTCGAATATACAGGGTGAGCCAAGACGATTCTACAGGGTGAGCCAAGACGATTCTACAGGGTTAAGTAACATTTCTTTAAATGAAATGCCATGTATATCAGAAAATTTTTTTAAATCTCTTTCTGGCCTCCTTTCACTATTATATTATTATTGACTGTCTCCCAACCACTTGAATGTAATGATTTTTTTTTTTTGTTGAAATCATACCATTTACACGTGTATATTAAAAATATCACTACAATCACAACTATCAATTTTAAGAAAAAATATGTTAATACCAGTTATGAGATATCTGTGCCATTTTCACTCCCTAAAAATATACAGGGTGGCCAAAAAGGATTTTTTAAATTAACAACTTTTTGAACTGAATTTTCTCAGTTTTTTCAAGTGGAACACCCTGTATATTTTTGGACCATGTGTTGTAGGATTGAAAAACGAACATTTTTTTGTATATTTTGTACATTTGTACATTCCTATGGCCATTTGTGACCATTTTCAGTTTATTGAACAATAACTGCCAAATTCAGTTTTTTCAAATAATTCAAGAGAAGGTATTATAATAAGCGTGTTACATGATGCCCATAAAAACATCACACCAACAACAATCCAAAATTTGAGGGAAAGGATAATAAATGCTTTTAGAAGTATCACTCCGGCAATTTTATGAGCAGTAGAAACCTCATTCCAAAGACGCATAAAATGTGTGTCAATCAAAATGGGCAACATGTGCAGCATTTTTTATAATATCTTCTCTTGAATTACAAAAATATATATATTTTTAATTTTTATTGCTGAATTTTACAGTTATTGTTCAATAAATCGAAAATGGTTACAGATAGCCATAGGGATGTAATACAAAAAAATGTTATTTTTTCAGTTCTACATCACATCATCTAAAAATAAACAGGGTGTTCCATTGGAAAAAATTGAGAAAATTCAGTTCAAATAGTTGTAAATTTAAAAATTATTTTTGGCCACCCTGTATACTTTTAGGAAGTGAAATTTCTGTGTAGTCACACAGATGTCTCATAACTAGTACTAACATATTTTTTCTTAAATTCGATAATTGTGACGTGATTTTTTTTAATATACATGTGTAAATGGAATAATTTCAAGAGTTAATAATAATACAGTAGTAGAAAGAGGCCACAAAGAGGTTTCAAAAAATGTTCTGATATACATGGCATTCTATTTAAAAAAATGTTAGTTGACCTTGTAAAATCGTTTTGGCTCACCCTGTATATTCGAAAATAATTTCCGGTTATAGACTTTTTTGTCTATTTACGTTTTTAAATCAAGTTTCTAGCTATCATAGAATTCGACATATCGAAGTCGCTCTGTATATCTTCCCGCAGTATACGCGGCACATTGAAAAATCGACCAAATCTGACCGTTAATGCAGAAAACAAAAAAAATTGGCATGTGATTTGTGTACATTCACTGTATTAAATTAATCCGCAGCACTTTGGTTTCTGTCCATGTAAATCGAAAATGGTAGCCAATTTGTTCAAAAAACCCACTTTTTTTAACCTGAAAATTTCGCCATAATTTGGGTACAATTCTTTTTTTATGAAGTCGAGGAGTAGAATGCCGGTGTCTATAGTGTTGTAAGTCGACTTATTAAACTCCTATGGTAGCCATTGTGGATTTTGGACCCTATAATTGGCTGATTTTTAGGTGTAGATAAAACTTCATGCGTAATTTGATTTTCACATTCATAACCGTAGTCATCTAAATTTATGCTTTCTTGACTCTGGTAACTGTGGACGAGAAATAAACACCCGCACCATTTCACCTGGCCTAGTATGCATGTACTTATGCCGCCGCTGCCGACATAGGCTCATGCATTTGAAACAGCGGCAGTAACACGTGTAATAACTAATAATTTGTTAGATTTGTGCTTTGGGTTTTGTAATTAATACCGTATTAAAGTGTAACAGTTGATGCTTAAAACGGACTTGCAGCTTTTCTTTCGACTGTTTATAATCAGTTTAGCTCATTCTCTGGAGCTTGATGCTTTCTTTGAACATGAAAACCAGCTTTTTCCACCATCTTTATCATTTTGAAGAGAAATATTCCCACGGGAGAAGGCACCTCTAGTAGCAGTTCTATAAGGTTTTTGTGATACTCCCAAAAAGCCTAATATCGCCGCTGTAGTGATATTTAATGGGGTATGCTGGTACATCATTTAAAACTACATCCAAGTATGGTGACTGTTGTATATTATAAAAAATAATGTAAAAACTTCTATCTTACGAAGGCGTAGAAGGGCCACAATAAATTTTATTTTATTTTTTCTTAAATTCTTACTTTAAATTCGGAAATTAACAAAATTCCGACTTTAAAGTCGGAATTTAACAAAATTCTGAGTTTAAAGTAGGAATTTAACAAAATTCCGACTTTAAAGTCGGAATATAACAAAATTCTGAGTTTAAAGTGGGAATTTAACAAAATTCCGAGTTTAAAGTCGGAATTTAGTTTTGTTATATTCCGACTTTAAAGGCGGAATTTTTGTTAAATTCCGACTTTAAACTCGGAATTTTGTTAAATTCCGATTTTAAAGTCGGAATTTTATTAAATTCCGATTTTAAAGTCGGAATTTTGTTAATTTCCGAGTTTAAAGTCAGAATTTAAGAAAAAAAAAATAAAATTTATTGTGGCCCTTCTACGCCTTCATATAGAAGGGCCACAATAAATTTTATTTTATTTTTTTCTTAAATTCCGACTTTAAAGTCGGAAATTAACAAAATTCCGACTTTAAAGTCGGAAATTAACAAAATTCCGACTTTAAAGTCGGAATTTAATAAAATTCCGACTTTAAAATCGGAATTTAACAAAATTCCGAGTTTAAAGTCGGAATTTAACAAAATTCCGCCTTTAAAGTCGGAATATAACAAAACTAAATTCCGACTTTAAACTCGGAATTTTGTTAAATTCCCACTTTAAACTCGGAATTTTGTTATATTCCGACTTTAAAGTCGGAATTTTGTTAAATTCCTACTTTAAACTCGGAATTTTGTTAAATTCCGACTTTAAAGTCGGAATTTTGTTAATTTCCGAATTTAAAGTAAGAATTTAAGAAAAAATAAAATAAAATTTATTGTGGCCCTTCTACGCCTTCGTAATATGAAGGCGTAGAAGGGCCACAATAAATTTTATTTTATTTTTTCTTAAATTCTGACTTTAAACTCGGAAATTAACAAAATTCCGACTTTAAAGTCGGAATTTAACAAAATTCCGAGTTTAAAGTCGGAATTTAACAAAATTCCGAGTTTAGAGTAGGAATTTAGTTTTGTTATATCGCTTCTACGCCTTCGTACTACGAAGTAGTTTTGAAAAGTGAAAAGTGCTGTAAATTATAAATTAAATAAAATTTCTGAAAATGGGTGACTACAGGGGTATAGAACCTATAAATTTTACTGGAAAAATAAGTGAAAACTGGAAGTTATGGCGTTAAAGATTCGAACAATTTTTAGCGGCTTCCGGAATCGGTAAAAAAAGATGAAAATATACAAGTTGCACAATTAATGGATTATATTGGTGTAGACGGTATTTGTATTTATAATACGTTCACATTGAACGAGGAGGATAGTAACAAATTAAAAAAAATAGTGCTAAAGTGTTTTGAAAATCATTTCTTGCCGAAAAAAAAACTTATCATATGAACGATTTAAATTTTTTGCGCGGAGACAAGTATAAAATAAACCAATAGAACAATTTATTACCGATTTAAAAAATTTGGCTTTAACCAGTGTATTAAGGGACTTAAGAGACTCGTTAATCAAAAACTTAATTATTTGTGGTTTACAAAATAAAGAACTTAGATTAAAGTTACTAGATGAAGATGACTGATTCAAGATTACAATCTTATACAAATAATGATCTATCTATTATTGGCACTTGTACTTGAATTGTCAATATAAAGATAAAATTTGTAGTTTAGATGTTTTTGTAGTGGAATCAAATATCCACGTATTTTGGGTTTGGATAGTTGCAAAAAATTAAATATAATTAAACAAGTAGATATTGTTAATAATGTTGCAGAGGATCAGAATTGTTATGGAAAAATTGTTAAAAAAAATTCGAACTTGATTAAAGGTATTGATTGTATGAAAAATAAATGTCACAACGTGCTAATTGATAATGCTAAACCAGTAGTTCACCCCATCGTAAAATAACGGTGCCTTTACTTAAACACTTTAAAAATACTATTATAGATTTGGAAAATAGGGGATTATTTAAAAAAGGTGATGAACCTACAGATTGGGTAAATTCCGTAGTAATAGTTCGGAAAAATAATGGATCATTGCGTATTTGTTTGGATCCTAGGGACTTAAATTTAGCAATAAAAAAGAGATCATTTTCAGTTGCCTACAATTGATCAAATACAAGTAAATTATTGGGTGCAAAACTTTTCACTAAATTAAATGCTTTTGGCAAATTTATTTAGACGATGAAAGTGCATTATGTACTTTCGCAATCCCTTATGGACGCTACTGTTTTTTTACGTTTGCCAGAAACAAATATTTTTCTCAATAAATGAACTAAAAATAAATTCTAATAGTAAAGTTATTACTATAATAAAAACAGAAAAACATGTTTTTGTCAAAACGAAAAAAAAATAACATTAATAAATAATAACGTCCTGGAAAAGAAAGTTCTCAAGCACTAAACCACGAAAACACAAAAATGTAATTAAATAATGCATAAAAATTCACTTCTTCACTTCACATCACTTCACTTTACCTCACCTCACATTGCTTCTTCCTCTGAATCCTCGTCCTTCTCATCCTCTTCTTCGTTTTGAGATGAACTACTATCCTCGTTCAAATTTATAATCAATTTATTTCCACCATTTATATGAAATTTGGCATCTTTAAATAATCATCCTCAATTGTAATTACTTTCCTAATTCATTTTTCCCAATCTTCCTTATTATTGTTCGACACTTCATTTTGAATTAACTCTACGACATTTTTTTGAATTTCGAAAAAATATTCCCCTTTCTGACATTTTTCTTCAATTTACACCAAATTAATTCAATCGGGTTGAAAATACAAAAATATGGCGATAATTACAACACTTTGTGGCAATATCTCTCCGCTACATTATCTATAATATACTTCTTCTCATAATTTTTCGTTTGCAGGACTTCCAACAGTCGTGCGTTATTATAATTTTCCTCATAATAGAGATCACGTTCCATTAAAAAATTTTGTAACTCCAGCTTAGTAGAACTTTTGTTGGGAATTTTATACAGTTGTCTCGAATGGTACTTCTCATCGTCAAGAACAATAATGCTATTCGGTTTTAATTTTGGAATTAGTGTATTTACAAACCATTCCTCAAATATTTCTCCCTCCATGTTCTTGTGGTAATCCACGTTACAGTCTTCCAAGTTTTTTCCGCACAGTTTCAATGCATTATCAACCCATCCATCAACTGATCCACAGTGTAATATAATCAACCTCTATTAGGGGAAATTTTTTGAAAAAAATTCTGTAATGGTTTTTTTTAGGTCGCTGATCACGAATCTGAAGTCAAAAATGAATTTAGACATAATGACAGCTGTCAACAAGCTGTTAAATTTCATGACAAATTTAAATAGTCAATAGTCTAAGATCCCGACTAAGATCGACCATCACCCAATTGTTTTCCTAATGAACGGTATTTTTTATCAAACATAATATGTAAACAAACAAATCGCGGATGGGTTGTCTAATTATATCAGGACAAGGCTACCCTTAATTAAAAATAATGTAACTTTTTTTTTTTTTTAATTTCTACACTTATTTATTTTCTCAAAGAATTCAGTACCAATCGAGAGTACAAAGCATAAGGAACAAGGAAAAGTAAGGTGTCTATCTTTTACTGCTCCCTATTACTGGGTTGCCAGGTATAAACAGGTGAGTTTGTATTATAAATTTACACTCATCTCTTTTCTCATTGAAATACATATTAAAATAAAGATAACTTTATTGCGAACATGGTGGTGGTTGCCTAAGGAAAATCGGTCAAGACTCACGGTTGTCGCACAGTAAAATTATTTTTAATTTAGGGTAGCCTTGACCTGATATAATTAAACAACCCATCCACGATTTGTTTGTTTACATATTATGTTTGATAAAAAATACCTTTCATTAGAAAAACAGATGGATGAAGGTCGATTTTAGTCGGGATCTTGTACTACAATATTTGGAGCATATTATTAAGTTTTTTGGGCTGCTGATTATGAATCAGAAGTCAAAAATGAAAATTATTGACTTTTTACATTTTTCATCAAATTTGACACTTTGTTGATAGCTGTCATTATATCCAAATTCATTTTTGACTTCTGATTCGTGATCAGCAGCCCAAAAAACTTAATGATATGCTCCAAATATTGACTTTTTACATATTTCATGAAATTTGACAGGTTGACAGCTGTCATTATGTCAAAACTCATTTTTAACTTCAGATTCGTGATCAGCGACTCAAAAAACACTTACAGAAATATTTTCAAAAAATTTCCCCCTTAATGGATTATAGAGGCAGAGAAAAATTGACGCACCAAAAAAAAATTTTTTTTGCCAAATTCGGTTTCAGCGCGACAAAATACATGGGAAAAATTGGTTCTGATCTCTAAGGCAGAACTTTTTTTGTATGCCTGTGTTATTATAAGTAGATTTGTCTTCGAGGCCAATTTTTTTTATTATTTAAATTTTACCCAAGGACAACATTTTCTTAAATTTTCCACAAAGGCATACGCTTCTATTTCAAACAGATTTTTAATACTATTTTCTTGTATCTCTTAGAAAAAAGGCACTCTACATAAGAAGAATGTTTCCACCTTCGTTGGCAAAGCCTACTTGATTTTTAAAAAGGGAAGTAATACTAGAAAATAGGTTTTACTGAAGTCGGGCTTGTTACGTGAATCCACACACTACACATATATATGTTCTACACTCTAAAAAATTGATGCACTACTATATACAACTGTTGCACTATCATGGGTTGGCTGGTAGACAAAAAACATTTTTTTACATATCACTTTTGAGGTTATAGTAAAACCATGATCACTTTTTCTTATAGTTTATCAATTCTTGCGACTGGACAATGCAAATAGGCTCATTAAATTCATTAGCACTCACTGCACCCCGAGGGTTTGATAAACCTGCCTTTAAGGCAGTCGCAGCTGGTGAAATTTAGGTTGTCATATCTTAGTATTGGAGCATAGGACCTGAGCGATAATTTAAGACGTTATGATCAACACTAAATGAAGAAGTTTTGCAGAAAAAAATTGCGATTGAAATTTGCGAAAAAAAAGTTGGAAAAATTGTGAGCCTCCAGGTTATTTTTAAAACGGTTTGTAAAATATTTGCGAAACATTTTTTCAGGTGGATAATATGACAGATTTCAAATTTCATCAAGAAATATTGGTTATTATATAAAATTACACCGTTTTGAAATTTTATTTTAGATTCATTTTTCACTGTGCAAATTTCAAAAAAGGTGCAACTTGCAAAAATTAATATATTTTAATGAATATGTCATAGCCTAAATTTCACCAGCCGCCACTGCTTTAAGGTAAGGCCCAACAGTAAACAAAATCATGATATAAATGAAATTGATTCTTTCACTTTTCGCGAAAATCTGTTTAATCATGTTTGTAGTTTTAATTGGTTCTAAATATATAAAAGCACCTCTAATCTCCGCGAAAAACTATATATCTTAAGAATCTATTGACTTTTCTTACAAAAAAGGAATGAACCACTTACAAATGGTTTACGTTCTAGTATACACGAAATTCAAACTATTATACGCACTTTGTAAGTATATATTTATAAGTATATAAGATCCACTCAATATCAATGACACGACAATCAGTCCCATTATTCAGCAATTTTCGTTACATGACTGTAAAAATACGGTCAAGAGTATTGTCTTGTCATTGTTTTTATTTATTAAATTAATATTACCCCGAGCATGATTATTACATTTTAAAGAGAAACCATTATTGTAAATATTTACTAATTGTTATCTATAATTAACATGCTAATAAGTAATCACACTTTTAATACATCAGGAATAATCCAGTCAGTGGAGATTAAAAAAAGTCGTTGTCTTACAAAAGGTGGGGTAGTAATGATTTTGATATATGTTGTTTAAGTAGCGACCCTGATGAAAAATACATACGCGAGCCGCCATCTTGAATAATAGGTGCAAAAAACACGTTTTTCCATAATAACTCGGTAACGGTTCAATATATGAGAAAAATGGTCAAATAAAAGTTGTAAAGAATTTTGCAACTTTTCGTATTTATACTTTTCTTGTGAGTTTAACAGGGACTGAGATACAGTCGAGGAAAGATGCAATTTAACCAAATGTTTATGCCGAAAAAACGTCAAACTTTATATTTATTATTAGTAAATTTTGCAAATAATCAAATCAAATATTTTGTGTAATATAATAATACTATAGTAACTATACTATCAATAATTATATTTAATAATTGAAATTATCGATATTACTAGTACTAGCGTATATTAATATGAAAATTTAAATTTAAGTTTCATCGCTATATTAACGTGTTTTTGGAGTAAATGTGTTTGAGAGCAGGTATAAACGAACCCTCGTCTTTCATCGTTTCTCTTCTATTCAATGAGAAGGTCCCAACAGCATCCAACCCAGACAGCACACAACATTCCACGAATATTCTGTAAATCTTCAAACTAGAATATATATATCTATATATTCGTATATTATTAAAAGAATATATATATCTGAAAGAATATTAACGGAATATTCTTTTTAAAATATTCACTGAATAATCACAAATGATATTCTATTAATATTCTTAAATGAATATCCTTGATGTATTATATAAGAATATTCCTAGAATAATTGAAATGGATATACTCTGGAAGAATATTAACTGAATATATTTTTAAATATTCTCCGAATAATTACAATTATTATTCATAGAATAATTTAAATGGATACCTATGCTTGTATTTTTTTTACAATTGTTAAACACAATTTATTAAAGATAATCAGTAATTAAAATCATGGAAATTAGCTAAACTCTTGTGCTACTTAATGTGTTTATTTGGGCATAATACATAATTAATACATCAGTGCAAAACATATATTAAATAATACAATTGAAAACATTTAAAGAAAGGGTTTAATAATGCCTGACAAATTTAGTATTATAAAATTATACCCCATATTAAAAAAATTAAGACATACATCCCTGAAGCAGATTATTTAAATCTCGCATTATTTAAAATTACTGCATTAAAATAATAACAAAGACGGCAGACGCGCGCCACTCTACGTCATTCGTCAACCGACATTATTTTTCTTCGTTTTTGAGAATGCTCCAGCTCCAAAAAGTTTTGAGTGAATCTAATATCTAATAGTTTTATTTCGTAATTGGAAACAGTTGTTCTGTAGGAAAGTGTTTTAAACTGTGGTAAGTGCATGCATATCATTTTCGTAGAAGAAAGTAAAACCTATAACCTCAAATCTTGCATGTGGCATCCTGTAAAAGAATTAGTTGTCTTCCTTTTACCACCAATCTTATTAGCTAACCTAAGTTGTTTTACGGTTACACTGCGTAAATAAAATAAAATTTTTTTTTAATAGTTTGCTTCAATTTCTTTTGACATACCTACCTAGTCTCCGTAACCATTAAAAAAAGTTAGTCAAGATCGGTGGTACAGTACACAGTCTTAACCGTCTTTTATGCACTCGCTCATGTTGTTTCAACATAACAAAAAATCAACACGCTTAAATAAATATTTATTAATTTTTCTCTCAAGGTAGTAGTAGTAGTAGTAGTAGTAGCTACTTATTTTACTAGGCAAGTAGGCCACAATGGGCCCTTTTTACCTAGGGACCTACAGTTTTGCGTGGACTCCGAACCACGGTCTTCGACTGTCAACTAACCCACCGCCTGGGCCTGCCCGCCTGCACCGCTAGCAGAGTGGCAAACCTCCTGGGTAGGTCTCTTCGACCCTCCACCCGGGCTCGCCTCTCCGCCTGCATCAGGCTAGCGGCCTTCCCGGGATTGTCTGTTGACAGTCTACCGACTGTTAGACGAGCTATCGTTCATCCATCCAATTGCCGGACTCGATCAGTGCTGCTTAACTTCACTGACCGAATATCGGAAATTAAACGGATATCCATACCTCATCCCCTTCTCTCAAGGTAACGTAATGTTTAAGGGCCAATCTTATTCAGAATTGTTTATTGTACAGGGGATTTTTTTATTTAACGAGCATAATATGCAGTAAGGTATACTTGTTTCATATAAAAATTTCCTTTTATATTGTTCATAAAATAAGTTTCCATGTAGAAACTTCACTATATACAACTTGACGATATAAGATTGACACTTGAGATTCGTACAAAACCATAAGACATATATTGAATATATACCATAAAACAGAGTGTGTGAGGGTGTGATAAAGAACTGGACCCACTCCACTACTTCTTATAACATATATTCGGATTGCTTTGTGCATCCCGAATCTCAAGTTCTACTTTTAGTACGATTGTACTGATGATGACCATTTCCATTTTAATAGATTTATTGTTTGTTTCATATTCTACATTGCATGTGCGTGGAGGTGGTATTATTTGCGGGGTAGTGGGTAGGGTTATCAGGACTGATAATAACCAGTGATGTTCCTACATGTTTTTTAAGGTGAGTTTCTTGGAATTGTAATGTAGTATTGGATTCTCGGTTATTAATCCTCATTGCATGTTACTCCTGGCAGCTTCATAGATGATCTCTCTAACTACCAGATTGAACAGTCGCCTGAAAATGTCAATTGCAATTTTGTCGAAATGTCTTATCAATATTCAAAGTAAGGAGCAACATGCAGTATGGATCAATACCCGAAAATTTATACGTTTTATATGTGTCGTATTTGATAATGTCCAAGTGAAATGTATGTTATTTCTAAAATCTTTTTCTGAAAGTTTCTAAATTAATTCTTTTTAATGTTTTAACATTGTTGTTTCTGTTTTGAATATTTTAAAAGTATTAAATTTTTTTATCCGGCCTTATTTTCAGAAATTATAAATTCTTTTTAATTTCAGGGTGTCCCTAGATATTTGAACGTGGTACTGTTGGGATGAGGACATCGACTAAACTAGTGTGATTAAAATTTGTGGCATATTTTTTAATCTTTAGTCCAAGTTTTTCAGAATATTAACAAAGCAAATGTCTAAAGCTTATGTAAACATTAATATTATAAGTAATATGTTTTATTTTATTTAAATAAATATATTTAAGTTTATACCATACATTTGCAAGGTATGAGATTTTTTAATAGTTTATTTACAATCACTATTTAAAAATGTAGGATACACAATTAGTAAATATAGAATCAAATTTGTTTGAATTTATTTTGTTTATTTTACTTGCATTATATAAACAATTCTACTAAAATAGTGTATTATTGCCTCCTGCAAAACAAATCGAAAATTTACATTTTTCAGAAAGTCGATTAATTGATTATATAAACCCAGCTTAGTTACTATGGCACCAAAAAGTCTGCAAAAAGAAATCTGAATACAAAAAATAAGTATTCTTTTAGCATTGTGGTTACAATAGATAGATTGCTGCATCCCATATATAATTTTCTATTTTTTACGTTACGGAAATGACAAATATTTATTTTCTAAAAAAATGTTTACACAATACTATAATCATAGGAAAACATTGTATAAAAGCTGCCTATGTCCTTTAAAATTTCATAGACATAATATAATGGTTTTACGTTTTCGCAGGTGCTGTATGATGTAAGTATTGATTTTCTAGATTCTTATACTTGTTGAGGCCTGAAAAGAGCTGTTGTCACACCCGTCACCTTCAGGTTCTTGATAACTGCTTACTGTTATACTCCTGTATATTCAAAATGAACAATTTGGTTTGGACTCCCAGTAAGGAGCAAGTTATCGATAAGATGTAAATGAGGAAGGTTGAAACAATTACAGTCCCTCTTAACACCTTACGGCGCCTATACATAAACTTTTTTTTTTTTTTCAAAATGCATATACCCAAAACTTGTTCCACTTCCCAAAATTGAACTCCAAATTATCGCCAAATCGGTTAATATTAACAGGTCGCACAAAAACCATAAAATTTCCTTTTAACCTAACATGGGGAAAAAAGATAACTTGTAAATCTGCATTTTAAATACAAACTATATAATGAAGGTAAAAAAACATACAAAAAATCCCTCATTCAGAATGTGGCAAAGAATACGACTCGATAATAACTTTTCAATTTCCACTCTTATAAGGCCGAAAAAATAGTATAAAAGAAAAGTATAGGAGAAGTTAATTTCTGTTCCTTGCATGAAGATTCTAAAATGAGGGAATTTTGTATGTTTCTTATCTTTATTATACATTTCCTTGTTTATTCCGTAGATTTAAAAAAGTTGTCTTTTTCCTATATTAATGGAAAATTTCATGGCCTTTGTACGACCCCTTAATATTAACAGAATTTGCTCACACTTGGAAATCACTTGTTTGGAAAATGAAACAATTGGAGGGTAAGCAAAAAAAATTTGGAAACCCTAATTTATATATTCTGTACAGCCCTTTTGAATATTTTGCAGAACCAAATCTTTGGCCCTAGAATATTCTACAGATATATTTAGTTATTTATAGAATATTCTCTAGCAATATTCTCATAATTTTATAAGTCTGTATATTGTCCTCTGAATATTCCTATAACCTAACTGAATATTAGGTGAATATTCAGTGCATATTAATTTATTTCTGTGAATATTATGTGCGGAAGTATAATTGTTCATGCAATATTCTATATAGTCATTTTGAATATTCAACTTTGTCGCTGAAAGCAATCTTAGAATATTTTATGAATATACTTAATTATCTATGGAATATTCATGAGAATATTCTATAGAAAATTTTTTTTGTCCCATTCGCATTTTGTAGGAATATTCCCTAAATATCTTGAATATTTAAATACTTTTCTATGAATATTCGAATATCTTGAACACATATTCGTAGAATATGCAGCGATTATTCTTGTGCTGTCTGGGAACAAGTTATTAAATTTAATTTTCTGCAGCTGTAAAAAAGGATTTAGTAAAGCATGTAGCTGTAGGAAAACTGGATTGAAGTGCTCTCTGATATGTCGATTTTGTAATGGCGAAGCATGCAAAAATACACCAAAGCGAAAGCGAAGATGATGAAAATTTATCTGCAGAGTTCCAGATTCTCAGTGATTGACACGAATTCCACGATGAGGATGAATATGAAATTGATGATAATATCGATCGACCAGTATCGTCAAAAAGAATAAAAACTTAATAATATACTGTGTGTAACAGGATCATGGTACACCCCCTTTTCTCCTTTAGTTTTGAAGATAATTGATTGAAATTTGGGATGTCCTGTATACATAATAAGCGGCACTTTTTGACATACATTAACTTACACTGACTTTCGATTTTTAAATGGAACACTCTGTATATTATTGCATTTTTGAATTGTGCATAATTTTCAAACGATACCAAATAAGTGACATTTCAAACGTCAATATTTTTTATAACATAATTTTTAGTTTTCCTTTTCAGTGTGCCATGAGGGTTCCAATTTATTCTAAATGACACGTATAATGCTAGAAAAATCGAAATCCCGTCAAAAATACTAAATTACCTACGTGATTTATGAGCAAACAAAATTCATCAGAATGGTTTTTTGGGGAAAAACTCAATTTTTTCAAATGGAACCATATTGGTACCGCGGTACCATTTATTAGTGCTATTAATAAGGAATTTATTCATATGTCGTATTAAAATGTGCGATCAATTCAAACAAAATTACAGCTAAAAGAAAATAAGAAAATTTTGTTCTAATTAAATGTTAAGAAGTAACTAAGGTGGCTTTGAAAACTATGAAATATTTAGCTTTTCAAACATTTGTTGGTTTACCGGTGATTTATTGTCTTTAAAAATTTTTAAAATTCTTGTTAATTGTGTTCAAAATGCCGCAAATTTATACAACAGATGAAAAAGTGAACATGTTAATTATTTATGGGGAATGTAGAAAAAATGCCGTTGCAGCTGGACGCCTTTATGCCGAACGATATCTTGATAGACAATGTCCAGCGAGAAATTAATTTAATCGTCTTGAAAATCAATTCTGAAGTGAGCCCAACAATGATCCCGAAGAAAATTTAATTCTTGACGAAGGAACGGAAATTAATGTTTTGGCTCGAGTAGAAGTTGATAAGACTGTTTATTTAAGGCAAATTGAGTTTAAATTGGAAATCAGTCACCAAACAGTAAACCGAATTTTGCACAAATACCACTATAAATCTTTTAAATACCAATTGCACCAGCACTTGTACGAAAATGATTATGAACGTAGGACGGAATATTGCAATTGGATTTTGCAAAATAACGTGCAGTCAAACAATGATTTTTTTGGGAATGATTTTATTTTCGGACGAGTCTAAGTTTTCAAATTTGGGATTATTTAACCGACAAAATACAAAATATTAGTCACAAGTGCGGTTCGGTTTCAATGTGTGGCTTGGAATAATCGATAGTAAAATCATTGGTCCAATAATATTTGAAAGACCCCTGACTGGTGCCAGATACTTGGGATTTCTGCAAAATGAAATTGAGGACAGTTTAGCTGAATTAACTTTCCATGTACGGCAGGGAATGTCTTTCCAACAAGATGGCACTCCTCTCCATAATTCAAGGATAGTAATTGACTACCTTCAACAGAGGATCGGAGAAAACGTAATTTCGGCCTCCAAGGTCATCTGATTTAACACGCCTTGATTTCTTTGTTTGGGGTGATTTAAAAAATATTGTCTACGCAACCGCCGTTACAACTCGTGAAGACCTGGAGCTACGAGTAAGACGCGCAATTAACAGCAAAACGGCCCAGCAATTGGCGAACGTTCTTCGAGGAACAACTATGCGAGTTCAGAAGTGCATTGACGTTAATGGACAGAATTTTGAATAACTGTTGTAATGTTTTGTGTTCATTTTTTTGTATTCCAAAGTCACCTTATGTATAACAAGGTAATTAGAACAAAATTGTATTTTCTTATTTTCTTTTAGCTGTAATTTTGTTTGTCTTTATCGCACATTTTAATTCGACATACGAATAAATTCCTTATTAATATTACTAATAAATGGTGCCCCAGTACCAATATGGTTCCGTTTGAAAAAAATGAGTTTGGTCCTAAAAACCATTTTGATGAACTTTATTTGCTCATAAATCACCTAATTTAGTATTTTTGACGGAATTTCGATTTTTCTAGCATTACACGCGTAATTTAGAATAAATCGGAAACGTCATGGAAATGGAAAATAAAAGTTATATTATAAAAAATATTGACGTTTGAAATGTCACTTGTTTGGTATCGTTGGATTCAGCAAATTATGCAAAATTCAAAAATGCAATAATATATAGGGTATTATATTTAAAAATCGAAAGTTAGTGTCACTTCCGGCGAAACCGGAAGTGAAAAAAAATCGCTTGTATGTCAAAAGTGCTGCTTATTATGTCTATAAGATATCTCAAATTTCAATCAATTATCTTCAAAACTAAAGGAGAAGAGGGGGGTATACCATGATCCTGTTAGACCCAGTATATTATATAATACAATTTTCTATTTTCATTTTTAATTTTTTTTTGTTCGATACAATTTTATTCATATGATACAATAAAAAAAATTTCAAAATAGTATATTTTTTTCCCAGTTAAACTTTCATATACGTTATTACTAATAATATTGATAAATTTAAATATTAAATATAATTACCATTATATTACAGACAATTTTTGATTTGATTATTTGCAAAATTTATTAACAATAAAGTTTGACGTTTTTTTGGAGTAAAAATTTCGTTAAATTGCGTATTTCCTCAATTGTGTCTCAGTCCCTGTTAAAATTACAAGAGAGGTATAAATACAATGCGAAATTATATACTTTACAACTTTTATTTGAACATTTTTCTCATATAACGAACCGTTGCCGAGTTATTCTGTAAAAATGTATTTTTTGCACATTTCATTCAAGATCGTGGCTCGCGCTCACAACGGCCCCCACCCCCCGCCCGTCCCAAGGTCGAAAACTTGTATTTTTCATCAGACTCACTACTTAAACATTATAAATCAAAATCATTACTACCCCACCTTTTGTAAGGCAATATTCCCCCACAGACTGGACTATAAGGAAATAGTTAATTGTTCATTAATTGGATTTGAATACAGCGCATATTATTTCTTTGTGGTTTTAAGTCATTCAGAGTAGCATTTTTCCTTATAATTAGCCGCCATCCTAAATACTTTATTTGAAGAAATACAGAAAAATTGTAAATAGAAAAGTTTTTTATTTTAATAATCTGTCAAGAAAACGAACAATCGCAAAGTGCCAGAATTCTATAAACTTGGCTTTTTTAAATGGAATACCCTATATTTTATTATTTTTTCGAAATTCTTGTATTTTCCTGATTTCAAATATATGTATACAGTGTGTGTGTAAAATATGGAATAAATTCAGTATTTCCTAAATTAAAAATATTTATAAAAAATCTTCGGATACGTCTATTTTTAATTTCAATTGCTCACCTTATTCTTAATTTTTTGTTATGACGTCATCACTGTTTCCGCTATGACGTCATCGATCTTTTAAAAATAGAACACCCTGTATATTTCTCCATTTTTGGATTCTCAATCAGCAGCTAAATCCAAAAATGTATCACACTTAGGATCTAAAATTGATAAGCTAAAAGATACGGCGATTTTGAATATAAGAATTTACAAATTTTTCATGTTTTATTTGAACAAATAATAGTCATTAACTAACGGTTGGTTAATAATAAAAACAAATTTATAGTAAATGTTCGAACTATACTCCTTGTTGTAGCTGACAGTACCCTAAACGATGAATAAAGTGTTAACATTGTTTTTCCAATACCTATAATTTCTATTATTCTGTTCTCTGAAGCCATTAATATTTATTACATTAGGATTTATTAAGATTCACAGTTACTTTCCAGGCTTTTTTAAGGGCCACACTGATTACACAAAAACGCAGAAACACGTGTTTGTGGTTGTTTTAAAGTTTTGATGTGATTGTTCAACTGGTGAGTACTTTTGTTTTATTTCTTTTTGGTTTCACTGAACAGAGTAGTTACAATTAAAGTTAACATTATTGAGTCCGTTGTACTGAACATAATGAGCATATTATCTTTTTTATAATCCAAGTTTCAACTTTTTGGCAAATAGCCGTGAAAACAATTGTTTAAAAAGATATATGTTATACTTATCTGCGATAAGTTTTTGTAAAGAATAATAATTGCCAAAAAAAGTATTGTTTAGCGTCATTATTTTTCATTTCACTCTCAATTTTACCAAGAAGAGGATACCTAAATTGTTAAAAATAATTACACTGATTTGACAGTAAATAACTATTTTGATTTTTATTGCTTCAGAATGGAAGAATTACCATAAACTGCATTCTCTTCGAATTTCCCTGTAACATTAAAATTATTGTATCTTTGATATTTCAAATCATTTTTATACCAAACCATTAACAGCTCTTTAAAAATGTAAACATCCGAAAAGACATTCATTAACCATCCGCCATGGCCATCTAGATCAATATTGAAAGAATTGGGCAAAATTCTGATTTTCTTCAAAGCTAGGTTATAAATACGTACGTATTTTTATTATTGTAGTTTACTAAACTAAAACGTCGTAAATTCCAAATCACGTTACGCAATAAATTAACAGATTTCTTTTTTATTTTGTTATTTACAGAAATGCATTATGATGTGCAGAAATCAATGGACGACAGAGAAAATATAATATCACTCATATCTCACTTATTATTAGAGTTGGCAAAAATGTATCGCAGGACACATGCGTATGCACCATAATAAGTGTAAGAAAAGAAATTAACTAGTAATAAAAGCAATAAATTTATAACAATGTATGGACAACTAACCCTCTTAACTAGCTTGGTTATCACAAACTGAAAAATATGTGTAAAAAAACTTTGCAGCATCATGTATTCTTCTATGGTTGTCTTCGAGAGTAATGTTCGACGTGGTGAAAAAATATGCTTATATTTTGAGAACGATCGTTCGACATCTATTGATGTAATACAAGCATACTTAAAATAGTCTTTGAACTCACTTAACGGATCTGTAGATGCACCATCAGTACCATCACAAATTTGTCTTAATCTGGTAAAACCGGTGTCTTGCTTTAACACACGTGCAAACTTTTCTCCAACTGGCTCATTTTTTGCGGCACCTATAGAGTGTAGCAGTCGATTTCCTTCGTCCACTATTTGCAGTGACTCCGCTAACGATAACGCACTGTTTTGTAAGTTTTGTATGGCGTCATGTAATCCTTTATAGTTCTTGTGAATAGTTTTTAAAGCTCTTTCAACAGAAACATCTTCGAATTTTGTCTGGCTTTCCTTAATAGCTGCAGCCTCGCCTGGATTGAATTGTAGTATCACAGCTTTTATTTGTTGTAAATATTCATCAAAATAAAATGCTGCCTCCAACCATGTTCCCCAACGTATAAGAATCGACTGTCGTGGTTCAGGAATACCGGGACACTTGCTATGAAATGCGCGAAGATGTTTAGGTGATTTAAGAAACACTTTTTTTAGTACTTGCTATCAATGCATCTACCTCTGGAAAACCTTGTCGAATAGTTTCTGCTACAAGGTGTAAATCATGCACTTTACACCTAACATGTACAGTAACTACTACAGCAGTGTTCTTGAAGAGAACGGCCTACTAAACGCATTGTCGCGGCACCATCGGTCACAAACATCAACACTTGACTTTTTGACAGATTAAATTTTTCTAACGTCTCCAGCACCACCCCCGTAATTGTTTGGCCAATACACTCAGTTAGTCTTTTGCTAGCTAGTAACAGTGGTAATGTTGATTTAAGAGGGTCCAGTACACGTACTATAACATTTACAATAGAATTTTTTTACAATCTGTCCTCTCGTCAACAAATAACCACAGCCGTGTATTTTTTAGTACACATTTGATCTTATTTACAATGTGTTCGCTTACAGTTGGTACATAATAACGCAATGTTGTGCGACTTAGTAACGTCACCTTGGGATTGTATTTATCCAGAACTCCTGAAATGGTTGTTTATCAAATATGTACAGCGGAACATCACAGGAAATCAGCACATTAATGTTAGAAGGATAGGGCTTTTATATAAACACTGTATTTGTTTTTAGAACGTTTTTATTAGTCTTGAACTTGAACTATTTCACTAACAAGAAAAAATAATAATTCTACAATGCTTTCATTTTAATATATATAATCCAGGCACCAGCTTCCTGACAGCATAAACTTATATATATATATATTATTGCTTCTTAGAAGCGTGGTATTTATTCAGATTAAATATCATATTTCAGTTAAATAATTATTTTTATTTTGTAAACATATTCCAACACTCCCACTCAAAATAAAAATAATTAATAGAAAATTAAACATAGACAAAAAAAAAATATTATTTTAATCCTAGTTCTGAACGCAACAATTTAAATTTCTGCAGAGGTAGTCCTTTTGTGAATATGTCAGCGAGTTGATTATCTGTGGAAATATAACTTAAAATTATTAATCCTTCTTGGATTTTCTCTCTAATAAAATGGTATTTTATATTTACGTGTTTGGTTCTTTTGTGATCGGAAGGATTCTTAGCTATTGATATACAGGCCATATTATCTTCATGTATAAGTATAGGAGTCTGAATATGTATGTTTATACTGTCACTGAGCGATTTGAGCCAAAGTGCTTCTTTTGTTCCTTCAAAAGCTGCTATATATTCTGCTTCTGTTGATGATATTGCGACTGTACTTTGCCGTCGACTATTCCATGATATGGAACATGAGTCATATAATTTGAATATATAACCTGAGGTACTTTTGCGAGTTACTGAATCGTTTGCCCAATCGGCATCTGTGTACCCAACAAGTTCTCCCACTTTCGTGTCTTTTGTTTTAGTAAACGTTAATTTTAAATGTAATGTTCCTTTTATGTATCTAAGCACTCTTTTCAAAGCATGCCATAAGGTTATATTATTTTTAACCTGATATCTACTTAATATATTTATGGCTATAGATAGATCAGGACGTGTACACAACATCACATACATCAGACATCCTATTAAATTTCTACAGGGAGCATCGTAATATTCATCTAAATTTAACTTATCATAGTCAAGTTTTACAGGCAACGGTGTATCAACTGGCTTGCATTCTAGCATATTAAACCTTTTTAAAATCATTGATAAATACATATTCTGATCAAGACTAATTATATTTTCAAAACGTTTTATTCTTATTCCTAAAAATAATTGAATTTCATTCAAATCTATCATTTTAAAATTTTGTTTTAAATAGTTTTTTATATTTATCATAGTTTTCAAACTTTTAGTAGCTACAACTATGTCGTCAACGTATAACAAAATATAAATATTTTTATTTACGTCGTTTTTATTTAGAAAATAAACACAGTGATCTACTTTTGATTGAGTAAAACCAGCCTTTTTTAATGTAACATTAAAATGTTCGTACCAACATCTCGCAGCTTGTTTCAGACCATATATTGATTTGAGTAATAAACATACTTGGTTTTCTTTACATTCTGCTCCTTCTGGAGCTGCCATGTATATAGTTTCTTTTAATGATCCGCTAATAATGAAAATTGGTTGCTAAAAGCTAATAATAGTCTAAAGCTGGTTAGCTTTACTACTAGAGCAAAAATTTCGTTATAATCTTTAAGATATTCTTGGCTAAAACCTCTTGCTACCAGCCTTGCTTTATATCTATTAACATTTCCATTTGTATCAATTTTAATAGTAAAGACCCATTTACAACTAACTATGTTTGTGTTTGACGGAGTTTGAACGAGAGTCCAAGTTTTATTATCTCTTAATGCTTTCAACTCTTCTTTTATTGCTAGCTCCCACTGATCACGATCTTCCCTACTCTCGATTTCTTTAAATGATTTTGGAATATCTAGCGGGAAATTAGAGGCATTCAACAGTAAGTATGTTTCTTGGTCGTAAATGCTCTCGTCATAATTTATTACTGGACTATTTTTAAGTCTTTTACTTCGTCTAACACCTTCTAATGTTTTTTCTTTGTCTGTTTCATTATCACACGCTAACTTTTGTTTATTATTTTCATTATTGGTCACCCGTCTTGTTTTGGGAGTACCATTTTCTGTTTTAGTGGTCTCAAGTTCACCTTTCTTGTCTTGAGTACCTAATTTTTGCATGGTCTCTACCTTTTGAAACAATTTAGTTTCATTTTTATAAGTAGGAGTACCTTTTGAAACATGACTACTGGTCTCATTATTTGTAGTATGAGTACCATCGGTCTCATTACTTGTAGTATGAGTACCTGAGTTGTTTGTATTTTCAATTACCGTGGGTCTTGTTTGTAAGAAAGTTATTTCATCAATAATAACATCACGCCCTACAATAAATTTCCATGCCTGTGGATCCCATAACTTGTATCCACTAGCTTCGTAACCTACCAATATTGTTTTTAATGATTTAACAACAAATTTTGATGTTTGTTTTTTATTTAGTACATATACAGTGGAACCAAAAATTTTTAAATTTTTAAGAGATAAAAACCATCTCTTAACCATGCCATTTTTCAAACGGTGTTTGTTTATTATTCAATGCTTTGGTAGGTATACGATTTATTAGGTACGTTGCTGTTAGAACAGCTTCACCCCAAAAGTCTTTTGTTAATTGTGCGGCATTTAAAATTGTTCTAGCTTTCTCAGTAATTGATCTATTCATTCTCTCAGCAACTCCATTTTGTTGTGGAGTGTGAGGAACGGTTAGATGATAGGTTATGCCTTTTTGAGAACAAAATTCTTTGAATTCATTTGCTAAATATTCCCCACCATTGTCACAATATAAATTTGTTATATTTAAGTTAAAATGATTTGTTGCTTTATTAACAAAATCCTTAAATTTATTTAAAACCTCCCATTTGAATGTTAAAAGATATACAACTGTATAATGGGTAAAATCATCAATAAAGGTAAGATAATAATTTTTATTATCCACTGTTGGTGGACTTATAGGACCACATACATCACTATGAATTATATATAGTGGCCTGTTTTGAGGCTTTTTATCCTTTTTATTACAAAAAAGGTTGCCTAGTTTGTTTACCAAAAACACATGGCTCACATATGTTAGATGTGGGTTTAATGTTGACAATTAGGGGAAAATCACTTACTAATTTATTAGTTTGGATTTGTTTAAATTTATCTTTGCTGATATGGCCTAATCTTTCATGCCATAATTTATAATTATCTTTAACTTCAGCTATATTTGCATTTTTCCTTTTAATTATAAATATAATTCCTAATAAATTTTTTATAGGCTTACCTTTTGCTATTAGGTGACCTTTACTTTTAATCTGTACACCTGCCTGATCAAAAATTACCACCATACCTTTCTCCTGTAGTCTTTTTACATATAATAGGTTGCACGTTAGCTCTGGACAATATAGGACATCTTGTATACTCCCTTCTAGTCCTTGATCGATTGTTACTTGGATATCTCCTTTCTTGGTTGCTGTTATTGTTGCTCCACTTTTAGCCACTGTTATTTTACAGTGGCGGCTGGTGAAATTTAGGCTATGTCATATCTCAGTATTGGAGCATGGGACCCAAGCGATACTTAAAGGCGTAACTATCAGGACTAAATGAGGAAGTTTTGCAGAAAAAAAATTGCGCTTGAAATTTGCGAAAAAAAGTTGGAAAAAATTTGTGCCCCCCAGGTTATTTTTTAAACGATTTGTAAAATATTTGTGAAAAATTTTTTTTCAGAATCAGGTGGAAAATATAAGTTCACATTTCAAATTTCATCGAAAAATATTGGTTTTCTATAAAGTTACACCGTTTTGAAGTTTGCAAAGTGAAAAATGAATCTAAAATAAAATTTCAAAACGGTGTAACTTTATAGAAAACCAATATTTTTCGATGAAATTTGAAATGTGAACTTATATTTTCCACCTGATTCTGAAAAAAAATGTTTCACAAATATTTTACAAATCGTTTAAAAAATAACCTGGGGGGCACAAATTTTTTCCAACTTTTTTTCGCAAATTTCAAGCGCAATTTTTTTTCTGCAAAAACTTCCTCATTTAGTCCTGATAGTTACGCCTTTAAGTATCGCTTGGGTCCCATGCTCCAATACTGAGATATGACATAGCCTAAATTTCACCAGCCGCCACTGTATTTTAAGGGGGTCTCTAGTTCCATCAAGGTTGTAAACACTTCAAGTTTATTTACAATATGGTCACTAGCACCGGAATCCACCACAAAAACAATGGAGTCCTTTTCTTCATATTTGTGTTTCTCTTCGCTCACCATCATAAATGCGAAACTTTTTTCTTCTTGCACCGCCTTTAATGTTACCGGACGTGAATTATGTTTTCTTGTTTTATTTCCTTGTTGTTTTTCTATCATTTTTTGGTAATGATAACAGTCTCTTTGAATATGATTTAGTCTTCCACAGTGATGACATTTTTTAAATTTATATGGGGATTTATAGTGAAAAGATCCCTTATTTGTGTAATTTTTTTTGTTGAGCATTTCGTTGGGTATATTTTCTTTTGTTGGTTATTACTTTTGACATTTGTGATTTTATGTCTTCACTCAGTAGAGCTTTTGGTTCTTGAATTGTAATTTTTGTTTCGTAATCTAATAATTTCGTTTTTACAAATGCCATGTTTAAATTAGTTTCATTTAGTGTTTCTAATGCTGTTATTAATCCATCATACACTGGCGGCAGTGTTAAAAGTAAATGTTGCACCTGGTCCATTTCATCCAATTTTGCCCCTGCTGTCATAAGTTCCATTATCAAGTTTTCAAAATTTGTAAAATGTTGGGATAGTTTTTCATTTGGTTGTAATTTAAGAGTAAACAGTTTCTTGCGTAAGGTTAATTGTGTCGCAAGACTTTTTCGCTCATAGATACTATCTAATTTAGTAATGATATTGAAACCGTGCTGCTGATCTTTGATTGAATTTAGTAATGTGTCACTTAAATATTCATAAATTATTCCACAAACAATTGAATCGTCCTTCGTCCATTCTTCTGTCGGTTCTGACGGAACAGGATTTTCTAATATATATAATATATTCATTTCACGTAAAACAGCTTTTATACGGAACTTCCATAAAGCATATTTTTCCCCATTAAATGGCTGGATATTTCGTTTGCGGGTTAGAACATCCATTGTGACACTTGTTGTGCAAACGACAAAAAAAAACTTATTTTTTCACTGTCTTACTTTTATTTTGTTGAAATTGTTTAAGCCACTAATCACCTTTATTGTTATTTACGTTATCTGGGCCCATAACCTGTTAGAAGGATAGGGCTTTTATATAAACACTGTATTTGTTTTTAGAACGTTTTTATTAGTCTTGAACTTGAACTATTTCACTAACAAGAAAAAATAATAATTCTACAATGCTTTCATTTTAATATATATAATCCAGGCACCAGCTTCCTGACATAGCATAAACTTATATATATATTATTGCTTCTTAGAAGAGTGGTATTTATTCAGATTAAATATCATATTTCAGTTAAATAATTATTTTGATTTTGTAAACATATTCCAACAATTAAGAGTAAATCGAACATAAACTGTGTTGTCGAAGGCACGCCATTTTTTTTTAGTTTTATGTTGCACAGAATTTACGTGACGTTTACAATCACGTTTGTCCCAGTACATCAGGTCTGTCTTGCACACCTTATAATTATTATAGCACCATTGTGGAATAAATCCGGGAATTCACTGATAAATTTATTCACTTTGGCAGCGTATGGCCGTTTTTTAAACTTGGGCAAGTCAGACATACTTTATTATTAAATTAATATCAAGAATAAAATACAAAAAATGAAATTATCAACAATACAACGGAGAGAAATAAATTACGTTATTGACATCTCGATGCATAACAGTAGACTAAAATAGTAAACAAGTCTCGTTTATGTACTTGGGTATTTCTCTACCTGGCACCGTCCATGATTTGCGGATCGAAAAGCCAACTCTACTTATTAGACATTTTTAACAGTCAGTGTATCAAAAATTGCGGGAATCATCGGTATATTATTTAAGAATCATTATGTCCGCCTGTGTGAACGTTATAGCACAGATAAAGAAGACAATTTTAAATACATCACTGCATTGGCTTGCGCTAAAGTATTCTGTGTTTATGAGGTTAAAATAAATTGATTGGTTTCTATTATTTTGTAAAATTCTTATTACATTATAAGTTGATATAAAATAAAACAAAAAGCAATGGATGATTTTTTAGAATATGTAAATATCATAGAAGAACATGAAAATCCACTGGAATATTTTGGAGATGTTTCGTTTTTCAAAAGTCACAGCTATAAATGTGATAATATCGTTATTGGACGAAGGTCTATAAACAGCAGATAATCGTGGATTGCCAATTTCACCACTGTCAGGTATTAAATATAATTACATAGCTACTAATCTTGTGTAATCAATTAACATACATATATACATACATATATATATATATATATATATATATATATATATATATATATATATATATATATATATATATATATATATATATATATATATATATATATATATATATATATATATATATATATATATATATATATATATATATATATATATATATATATATATATATATATATATATAAATTCGTTTTCAGGTATACTCCCGCGTAGGTGATAGGCCCCGAGAGGGACCGTGGTTGTCTGAACGACGATTTCAGTTCGAGTTACCAGAAGCCGCAGTAAGCAGTTATCTGTTAGAACCTGAAGATGGCAGATGAGATTCTGCCGAAACGTCGTTCAGACAACCACGGTCCCTCTCGGGGCCTATCACCTACGCGGGAGTATACCCGGAAAACGAATTTAACATTCACCACCCGCGAAAACCTGAAAAACAACTATATATATATATATATATATATATATATATATATATATATATATATATATATATATATATATATATATATATATATATATATATATATATATTACGTACTTATATAATGTACATTGTATATAAAATATAAACCTAGGTTTATATTTATAGTCAGATACTTCAAAAGGAAAAAAAATTGTAATTAATTAATAAGGTATGGTTATGCTCACTTGGTTATACGCAATCGATTCATACGCTTTTTTTAAAAGAAAATATATTATTATTTTCTTCTCATATTGTATTTTTCTATATTCCTTCTTTTTTTATCTTTTATATTTTCTATTTCAATCTTTATTTAATAACTTTTACTATTTAAATTTTTTTGTTTTTTAGGTTATCGGCCTTTTGTAGTTTAAATGAACTTAAATATTGCTCATATTAATGTGAGATCATTGGTAGCAAATTTTAATCAGTTTAGAGATCAAATAATAGGTTTAATTTTGACATAATTGGGGTGACGGAAACTTGCTGTAAGCAGTGATGTGATAAAAATTGATAAGTATAATTTTATCCGACAAGATCGTAAAACAAGAGGTGGAAAAGTTGATATGTATGTAAAAAATAATTTAAAATTTAATGTTTTAATTAGCGAATGATGCGATTGCGTTGAGTATATTTGGCTGAAAATAATAATCACCAAACAGAAACTTGCAATTTGTACTGTATACAGACCCCCTAGTTCAAATGTAATGTCATATTTTGATAACTTTGAGGATACACTTACTGATATTTATTCAAATTTTAGTAATGTAATATATTATGGTGATTTTAATGTAAACATGCTAAATTTAGATTCTAACTCGTATACGTAATTTAACTCTATCTTGGAAACACTCGACCTTCCGCAATTGATTAACGAAACAACTCGCATCACTAATACAACTATGTCTATATTAGATTTGTTTTTTGTAAAATTTTAAAATGAATATGAAAAAAAGCATTTCCGGAAAAAATTTGTTATAGGCCTCTAAGAAATATTAATTTTGATAATTTTCAACACGATCTAGAATCCATGCCATGGAATTTAATTTATCTCATAGATAATATTGGTGAAAAAAAGATTATTTTTTAATAACAATATTATTCGGTTATTTGATTTTCACGCACCTATTAAAAGTTTCAATGCCAAAAAAGACAATTGTGCACCTTGGATAACTGAGAATATAAAACTAATGCAAAAATTAAGAGATAGAGCATTAAAAAAATTTAAAGATACCAGAGTAGTCGAACATCATGCATACTATAAACAGTTAAGAAACTTAACGAATACTGCCATCAAAACAGAAAAAAGGGTTTATTTGAGACATAAGTTACAAAATTCTAATATTAAGGATAAGTGGAAAGAATTAAAAAAATTAAAATACTAGCAACAACAAAAAATTTAATATACTAGATTATTTAAAAGATGCTGATGCAAATAACAATTTTTTTATTAATTCTGCCTCTAATAATGCAGCACCTAAAGATGATTTGATAAACTTCTATTCGAACAATATTAAACAGGGTGTGACTAGTATATTTTCCTTTGAGTTAAATGAATTTACCGTGGTTAATATAATAAACAATATAAAATCAACAGCTTTTAGGGTAGATATGTTAAATATAACACTTATTCAGCTTTGTTGTCCTTATATAACCCCTTTTATTACACACATTTTAAATGACTGTATTAAAAATAAATTTCGGGTCGCCACAGTGGACGGAAACGCCAAAAAGCTGGCCAAAATTAAAAAAATGATTTTTTTTTAAATGGAAACGTTTTAAATCGTTGTAGTGGTACCCCTAGCATTAGAAACGACCGTTAATACCGGTCCGGGTTCACTACCTGAGCGAGGAAATTACTTATTGTGCGACCGTGCAGCGCGTCACTTCGGCAGCTAGCAAACCTTCAAAAATCGATAAATTTTGTCTGCAGCATAAAAATTCTCAAAGTGCAGTTTTCTGTGTCATAAAAATGGATTCTGCATCAGAAAGTAAGTACAATTAAAATATCTCAGTATCAGATCAGTTTATTTATATGGTAATTAGTAAATAATTATCGAGGCGGAATGCATTTTTGTACATGCAACGATTCATAAACTCCACAAAAAAAACCATAAGTTACGCGGTTGGTGATGGTCGGTCTTGAAACTTATTGGAATGTGTTCAATGAAAATTTTTTCGAAAGTGCATAAAAAATTAGCTGCATCTTTTTGCATCTTTGCGAGATATTGACCAAATTGTGCGCGAATGCACGGATGCATGCACATTCGTGCACCATAAAGTGGGCTCCTTTTGAATGCGTTCTTATGAAATGAGAACATCATGCGTTCTCAACTCATGCGTTCAAAGTCATTACACATTTTTATTCCATTCCCCAGATCCTAATTTTCCCGAAACAAATGAAACACATGAATTCGCTTCAATTCAATAATAATTTTTGAACTATGTATATATTTTTGACCGTAATTTTTTTGAAATTCTATATGGGATTCTTCATCAGCGACCCAAAAAAAACTGTATACAAAGTTTTGTAAAAATGCAGCGATAATTGGCGATTTTTCGTATGTTTTTGGGGGATTTCATGACCGCCATTTTGTTTTCTTCAAAATTCAACTCCGGATTCTTGATCAGCGACACAAAAAACCCCTGTATGCACAATTTCAGTAAAATAGCTCAATGCTTTTATATTTTGGCCAGCTTTTCGGCGTTTCCGTCCACTGTGGGTCGTTTGGAATTTTTATTGATGGGCCTCCTACTCTCAATAACATACAATGCTTAAGTATTCCGTTGTTTCTTTACGTTTCCTAAAAAGAACAGCGGCGTGTATCGTGACTTTTATAAACGGGGAAGCTGTTACAAAATAAATATCTACCTTATTTAAAATTTAGCTTGATTCTTCGGCTTTGTTTTGCAAATTCATCAATGATGTCATCTTAAAACTTTTGCTCTAGTGACATTTCTTGGATTAGTTCCTTTTCTATGGATAAGAGTGCTAGATTAGTCAATCTTTCTTGACCGGTAGAATTTCTAACGAAGTTTTTAATTCTTTTTAATGCGGAAAAATTACGTTTGGTCGATGCACTTATGGTGAGAATATTGAGAGTTAATTCACATAATTTAAGAATTTCAAGGCAAGCTTGATTTAATCCACAATCATTAAGGAATATCCATAAGTCACAAATACTGTTTTTATTTATAATTTTCAATTTGTTATATATCGTTCGAATGGCAATGCAGGAAAATCAAAACATTGTGAATAATTTTTTTTCAAAGAATTAAAAGCATCTTCCGGAATTGTAGTGGTATGGCTATTAAAATTTGTTAGCTTTCTAAAATTTTAAGTTGTTAAAATCTTTGTAAAGTTTTAAGTTATTAAAACCTTTCAATCTGGTATCCGCGTGCATAGAAATATTGTCAATTATTATTTCTGAAAATATTCTCCGATAACACATTTTTTGGTCTCCTACCTTTTTTAATTGCTTCCGAAAATCAAGCTCATGTTTACCTCGGAAACACACCACATCTATAAATCTTTTAAGGATTTCGCAATTTTTTCGTACTTCTCGATTACCTTGTTCATATCTTATTCTCAATTAATTGTCTAAAGCATGGTCTATTCTTGTTTTACCGAAAGTTTTTCTTTAATAATGGACTGAATATGTGTTATAAAGGGTTAATGTCTTTTTATTAATTTGTGTAAATTATTTAAATCGGAAAATCCATTTTTGTTCCACAAATTCTTTCCATTTGAAAGAAGATATGGCTAGCAAAATAAAAGTGATTTAATGTGGTAACTGGTGAGCCAATCACATTTTTGATCATTTTCCGTTTAAAAATGTCTTACATATAATTTAGTCTATTTGGTTAACTTTGTTAAAGCTGGCCTACCTATCTTTTAAAATAATTGGTGTCTACATTACACTTAGCATATAAGCTGTCTAGCCTACAGCTTACATCCGCACTATTTTTAAGTTTGTAAACGCTTCTCGCGATTATAATCGCACTATATTTTAAACAATAAATAATTTCAATATTCAAAGTCAATATAAACACTAACAAAAAAACACTTTAAAATAAATAAATTTAACGATTGTACATCAAATACCATCTCGCATTTCCTAACAAAACATTACACATTTATCGAATACGCTATTAAGTACGATATGATAAAACAGCTTACACTCGAACACCTCACTTCGAAGCCGTTCGAGCGGTATCGGTATCGCATTTTAAAACATTTGTTTTGACACATCGAGTTCATAAGCGCCATCGAAAAAGAGATTGGGAGCAATAAGAAAATAAGTAATATATTTTATTATTTTATAATTCTTTTAACGGAAGCTGTGCTACTCTAGCTTCCATGGAGAACACGCCATTCTTAGACGCTTAGACTTTCAGGTCGATTATCGAATCTAATAAATTGGCGGTAACTCGAGAACGGTTATTGTATGACTAGAAACACAGTGAAATCAAATCAATATGAAATACATGTTGTAAACTAATCAATTTCAAATTACATATTAGTAATCATGAGAAGCAAAGTTTTTAGTTATAGATTACACAATGGCGGGTTAATGCAAGTTAAAATTAGGAATAAAATCGTGTACTGTTTTTAAATATATATAGTGCCCCTATAAGTAAATTAAGACATTGAAATAAATTGTAATAGTTGCAGTTATAACCCAGCTTATTTTTCAATTTTACTTACAATTATTGCCCAAATTATTTCTAAAAAATTATTCATAAAATACGTTATATGTGTTTGGGAAAAATCAGATTTGTTTGTATTTTTCTAATTATATTAGAACTTTAATTGTTTTAATACTACAGTTTTTGATACGAATTTATTGCTTATTGTACACTGTATAAATAAGTTTCTCAACGGCTCAGTCAATTAAGTGTCAGGCTACCAATCAGAGGTCACACAAATTGCAATACCAGACGTTACCAATACTTTGACAACATCTTTAGATCACCACATATCTCCCATAAAAGGGGGAATGCATCCTTTCTCTAAATAGGGTACCAAAATCAAAAATTTCACCTTTCTCTTCCTTTTTTTTTGTTTATTTTTGTCTTTTAAATTTCCAAATTATAAGAAAACCATCAGTATATTGCGGAACGTTATAAATATACAAGAATATTTTCCTGCGAAAATATGCGGAGTTGGGCATTCCCGCTCTCTATCTCAGTATTGTTTGGAGACAAGCTTTTTTTACTATGGCAATTTGGCTCACTGTGGTATACCTAAATTCAAAATTTATATACACCAATTTACATTAAATTACACTATACCTCGTTTTCTTTAGTATTATCTTAAAGTTTTTTCGTTAACGATGCCTGCTCTTCTATGTGTCGCTAATTATATGCATTGAGGTTATTATATAATTTAAATTATATGGTTTAGGTGTTTTATTTATTGTTTATTATTATTTTTAAGCCCGGACCGTCCCCACTCCGCCCGACCAAACAAATGCCCCATCGCTCTTATGCGCGGAGATGCTAGGTCAGCAGCGACCGGGTGTCCTGCGAGAGACATGTACTCTGTTAATTTTATTTGTAAAATAAATATTTTTGAGAATTGAAATTGGTTCGAAACACATGCAAGGTGAGTTTTTAATTTAATACAATTCAGTAATACTAGTCCCTGCAGCTTTAAACTAAACCGATAGACGTATGACCAGACCATCGTAGCGTCCATGTCCTTATGTGTAGTAAGTTGTTAATATTAATAAAATAAATAACTAATAGTAATAATGTAACTAGATGGTTTCTTACATGATTTTGGGGAAGTTTTAGGCAATATATTTAAAACATATCTATTTATTTATTTATTTATTTATTTATTTATTTATTTCATACACTGCCCAACAGGTACAAGACCCAACTACAGGGCAGGGGGACTCTGACAGAGTTTAATACAAACAGAAATTGTAAATACAAAAAAAAAAATATAACGAAAGTATAAACGAGTTAAAGCTTAAAATTAAGAACACATGTATGTAAACATTATTCGCACACTATAAACCTTAGTTTAAAATAAACACGTACAATAATGAGAAATAAAGAAAATTTTTTAATAGATAAGATATCTGATAAAACAAAGAAAAACAAGGAAAAGCAAAAAAAAACAAAGACAGCATATTAGCCTGCATCATAGTAGCTTTTCAGATCACTAAGGCTGCAATTAAATATGTCGATATCTGTACAGATGGGGTTATTATTTTCGCAGAATATGTGAATCGGAGAGAATTTTAGGGCATTTGTCCGAGGTGTCGCTAGGTAAAATACATTACTGTGACGTGAAGTTGGGATGTAAAAATATAATTTAGACACTAGTTCCTGTGCATCGATATTGTTATTAATGAGGTTATATAAAAATATTTGAGATATACACTCACGCCTACGACGTAAACTATTGAAGGAATACTTATCAAACAGCTCTTGCTGTGGAAAGCCCATCTCTGGATAGTTACCCTCGGTTCTAAAATACAGAAATTTCATAAATTTACGTTGAACTTGTTCTAATTTATTGATATATATATATTGTACTGAGGGGACCAGACAACTGAGGCATATTCAAGCTTCGATCTAACATTACAATAGTAAAGCATCTTGAGTGTGTCAATATTCGAAAAATCACGAAAATTTCTAACTATAAATCCGTACGATCTGCTAGCTTCAGACACAACGGTGTTATATGAAAGTTGAATGTAAGTGATTTATCAAAAGTAATACCTCAGACCCGGAGCGTGTCAGACCTATTTAGTACATCATCATTAATGCTATACTCGTATGATATTGAGGATAATTTGCATGTATAAGACATAACATAGCATTTTTGGGTGTTTAAAGGAAGTCTGTGTTTATTGCACCAATTACTAATTTTTTGTACGTTTTCTTGCAGATGGATACAATCCTCTATGCTATCGATCCTGCAGAAAAGCTTTAGATCATCGGCATACATTAAATATCTGACTTCTAAATCATCTGCGATATCATTAAAGAATACAACAAAAAGTAATGGACCGAGGTAGCAATGTATTCAACAGACTTGAAACCATTAAATGCAACAGATTGGTATCTGAGATAGGATTGAAAACGAGATATTAAATTTTTAGAAAGTCCAACATTACAAAGTTTATTAAGCAATATTTTATGGTCAAGCCTGTCGAATGCTTTCGAAAAATCTGTGTAAATGACATCTGTTTGTGATTGATCATCTAAGGATTCAGACAAGTATTTCGTAATGCAGAGCAAGTTTGTTGTTGTGGAACGTCCCTTCATAAAACCGTGTTGATGAATTGATATCTGATTACTAATATTACTGTAAATGGCATCATGTAACAGCATTTCAAGAACTTTAGCAAAGTTGCAAATTATAGAGATTGCACGGAAGTTTGAGATATCTGATTTGTCGCCTATTTTAAAAATTGGGCAAACTTTCGATCGTCTCCACAAAACAGGAAAATTGCTCCATTTTAAAATTAAGTTAAAAATTTCCGTTAAAGGCGATGCAAAAATAATAGAGCAGTCTTTTAGTAAAAAAAGCAGGGATACCATCAGGACCAGTAGTCATTTTGTTTTTTATTTTCTTCAAGGCCAGAAGGAAGTCCTTCTCCGTGAAATGTGATACCTGAAACACCGAGTTATTGTTGAAACTGGGCTCGCTATCTAATGCTTCTCGAAGCGAATTGTTACAAGGTGCATATGACTTGCTAAAGTGATCAGCAAATGCATTTAAAATATCTTTAGGCTTGTGTATTACGGAGTCATTATATTTCATAACATTAGAAATGTTGGTTGATCCTTTTTTACTATTTAAAAATGCCCAAAACTTCGATTGTCTTTAATACTATTTTCTGCTGCTCTGATATAATTTCTGTAGGCTATGTTTATATCCAATTTTATTTTGCTTCTTAGCTGTTTGAATTCATTTTGACATATTAGGTTACCACTTTTTTTTATATTCATCAAGTTTTCGTACCTTCAACTTGATATCCTTAATGATATTATAGGAGAACCACGGAGGATATTTCTTAGATTTTTTTAGATTTAAATTTCGGTACGCAAGTATCAAAAATTGAATTAAGTAGCCCATAAGAACTCAAACACGCATCTTCCACATGGTTAAATACTTCAAGAAAAGACCAGTCGACATGAAGAAGCTTTTCATACAGTAGTTGAAAATTCACTTTACAAAAATTATAGTAAGTATTTAAGTCAGAGGGATATGTTTTTTTGCGATTTAAGCTTAGATTCGCTTGAATTACAATATTTAAGGCAGGATGGTGTTCATCCTCGGTTACCCATTGATCAGCGGACATCTCAACTAAACATGGTTTATTATGTAATACTAAATCCAGTATTCTGCAATGTGCATTCATAGTGAGGTTATGCTGTGAGAGATTCGCAATATTCATAAAATTATTTAATGATAATATTTTATTATTAGTTTGCCCTGTTTGTAAGAAATTTGCATAATCTGTTATATTAAAGTCACCTAATATTGTTATATTACTGTCATTTAAAATAAACGGAAAAAACAGAAGTAAGTCAAATAAATTATCATATACAACCACTGGTGTATTGACAGGAATGTAAACCACAATAATATATAAGGAGCTACGGTGTGAGATAACCTTTACTCCTATGATGTCAATAGATGTTGGTAATTCATTGCAACTTATTGACTTAAGATCTAGTGAGGTCACATTAAACATATTGATCCGCCCCCCCCTAGTGAGGTTTATTGCACTATAATTTCTATCTGAGCGATATACCGAATATTCACTAGAGAATAACTCATTATCTGAAAAGGAGTCATTTAAGCCTGTTTCGGTAAAACCAATTACTGAGTAGTTACTTTGGGCTGAATAGTTATAAATCGTTGATGTTTTCGTTCGTAGACCGCGAGTGTTTTGGTAATAAATAGTAAAATTATTGTCTTCGCGCATCTTGCCAGTGACAGATTGGGGCGGTTATAATTGGTAGGTGTGGTGATTGATTGCTACGGACTTGCAAGAATATCGATGCGAAACTTATCAAGCGCTTTACTATATGCCATACAGTTGTTCGAATCCCACACAGCATGATCAGTTGAAATTTCTATATTATGTTTATTTTTAAGTTTTAAGCAATTTGAACAGCATAGAGATTCTGCCTTACAATTTTTTACGTCGTGATTTAAACTGCACCTAGGACATGAAATTGACTTCTTACAATTATTTGAGCTGTGGTGAAATTCGTTGCATTTAAAACAACGATGAATATGAATTGCGTCAAATACATGGCAGCTGTCATAACCTACAAAGAGGTTTCCCGATTTCATTATTTTGTCGTATGATTTCCTATCTAACTGTAAAATTGCCTGAAAGATATCATATCAAACAAATATACTAAGGAAGTTAGTTGATAATTCTTTATTACATCTTAGTGTCATTCTAAGAAAGTGATAAGGATTTTGTTAAGTTTTAAGGCAGTGTTAATAATACTTTGAATACAACTTCATATTGTAACAATATATCAAGATGTAGTACTTGACTGACAACTTTCTACCAAAAATGTTTTAAGCTTTAAATAACATGAGACAAGGATATAAGGAAACTCTTTAATAAAAAAGCATACAACTTTATATCACAAATTGGTTAACATAATTTGTCCACATTTTAATTGGTGGGGCAAGGTCACCAAAAAGGATGAAACCAAATTATAGGTAACGTTCTATTAGTTCACCGTTTCTGGCTGTGTCTGAATAGCAATTTGGACAGGTGTTGAACGTCCTCCACTATTTATCATAGTTACTCGGAATAAGTACATCCTGTCAGGTTCAAGAGGGCTCACATGTACAGGAACAATTGGCCTCTGAGGTGAATCATAGATTGGAATAGTTAGATTAATATATGGTGATCCGTCGACAACAAGTGAAGATATAAGACATCGATTAGTTGTGTACAGTGGCAATCTCCAAGTTATGTCAGCATATGAGATGCCCGGCCTGACGCTTTCCAACTGTGGGGCTGGGGCAACTAAAAAAAAATTATAACTTTAGATTAATTATCCGGAGTGGGCCAAACGAGCAATATATTTAACTAACGTTTTAAATCGTAATGCAAAAATAATACAACTAGCGAGAGAATTAAAACTCGCCAATTCTAATTATTTTCACTATTTCTAATTACTAATACATCTAAAAATGGTTAGGTTATGTTAGGTTTCTTGTGAGTGAGTCCTTGTGTACTCTCCACTGCGGCGATCAGCAAGCCTACTGTGGCTCACACCTAGACATATTTCATCCAATAAGTTCAGTCTCTTAATGAAACTGATAACTTTATTGGGTGAGAATGTGTCCAGATCCTCTGGCAGCAGTTGCTCTTTGCCAAATATTGAGAATCGGATCCTCACCACAGCGGGACAGATGCATAAGATGTGGTCTGCCTTCTGATCATACGCCAAGCATAAACGGCACTCGGCGTTTTTCGCTAGGCCGAGCTTATGCAAATGATGTTTAGTCGGCAGTGTCCGGTATATAGGCCTGTTAGAGTTTTCAGGTTTACCCTGTTTAACTCTAAAAGTTTCTTAGCTTTTGATTTCAAAGGGTATTTTATAAACGCCTTCAAATGAACTAATCCTGGGAACTCTTGCCAATACTAGAGAGTTTTCCTTTCAGCCCACGTTGAGATAGCCATCCTAGCAGTACTTGAAAATATGCCAAGTATCGGTTCTTGTCCGATGATTCGTGATCCAGCTCCTTCTCTGGCCAAGGAGTCGGCTATTTCTTTACCTTCCATACCAGAGTGGCCGGGTATCCAGACCAGAGTTACTTTGTTGTTTTTGCTCAAATGATTAGAGCTTTCTGACAGTTCCATACCGTTTTGGAGTTACACCGGTAGGAGCCAAGAGCTTTTGTAGCTGCTTGGCTATCTGAGAAAATTTTAATTGATCTGCGTGTAAGATGCATATATTCCAGCCTTCGTACACACAGTTCAATGGCATGAACCTCAGCCTGAAAAACAGTTGCATGAGTACCTAGACTTGAGAATATCCTCACCCTTGGTCTGTAGCTATGTACTCCGGCGCCTGCTCCCTCGGGATTTTTGGAGCCGTCTGTAAACCAACAACTGTCTGCCCTCAGTAGGTCGGCTTTATTCCGATCCCACTCATCTCTTTCCGGAGAAAGAATTTTGAAGGTTAGCTCGTTGTTGGTCATGATAGGTATAGTATTCGAGGGCATTTCTAGGATGCTGTGATTATCTATGTCATCCAGCAGTCTGTCCCGCTCCATAATACATAATACTAGTCTGCGGCATATTAATGGCCACTTGTTGCAGTAGGTTGCCCACTTGGCTACTCTCTCCAAATATATACGAAGAGGGGGGTAAGTCCAGGAGGATTTCCATTGCAGCTGACAGTGTGGTGCCAATTGCTTCCATTACGGTCTTGCATACTAATCTCTGCAATCCAGAGAGTTTGGCTTTGGCTATCTGTTGTAATCCTTTCGGCCACCAAACCATGGATCCGTGTGTTATCATTGGTCTGATGACCGTGATATAGATGCAGTAAATTTGTTGAGGACTTATACCCCCGGGATTTGCCACAAATACGGCGGCATGTCCATAAGGACAGCTTTACATTGTGGATTATCTTTTCCAGATGGGATTTCCAATTAAGTGATCTATCTAGAGTGTTTTCTAGATATTTCACCTCCTCCACAAATGGAATAGTTTCACTCATGAAGGAGGGAGGTCTTAAATCCTCCAGTTTCCTTTTCCGGGTGAATGATACTATTACAGTTTGTTAGGGTTTACAGACATCTGTTCCCTCTCACACCAGTATCTAAAATATCTAAAAATGTTAGTAGTCCAGAGTTCTCAACTTCATATGTGAATTTAACTGACTCGAAACGACTGTTTAATTAAGAAACAAAGTTGTCAATGTCAGTGACTTTTGCATCAAACACTGCAAAAATATCCACATACCTAAAGCAAACCCTGGAGAAATACTACAATTTTTTTTCTTCTCTTTCACATCTGTTTAAGAAGTGACTGGCAATGAATGTTAATAAAGCGTTACCAACTGCTATCCCGTCATATTTTTCGAAGAGATTACCATTGAATCGAAATAATTTCGTTTCGTGCAAAGTTTAGTGAGGTAAATATGTTCCTTTACTACATCTTGATTGAGATTGTTTGAATCGAATTGATCCTTAAGGTAGTCCAAGATCTGTAGAATCGGAACGCTTGGAAACCATAAACAAACATATGAGATCAAGATTTCACCTTGCAACTGGATATTTTTCACCTTATTAATGAAATCATTGGAATTAATCACATAGGAACTAGGTGAGGCAATGGATAAACTTTTGAACTCCTCTGTTAATCATTTCGATATGTGGTAAATTGGCATCCTTTGAACTAAAAAGTTTTCGCGATTTGAACTTGACAAAATGTACTATGGAACACTTGATATACTATTATTGAGTTCATTTTAATTTTGGAGTGTACCTCACCTTGTCTTTCTATACGCTGAAAAACAAATGAACATTTCCTACACGAAGAAGGTTATATAAAGGTTCTTGTAAACCGTTGTACTCGTCAAATATTTTATAAAATGGCAAAAATCTTCGAAGCGGCTTGGTTTGGGTATAGGGTATGCTAACTCTTTTCGACTCAGAATTTTATGATATTTTCGAAAAATCAGAAATGTACAGCGTATCCCATTTAAATAAAGCAAGTTGGTATCGACTTTCGGTATATCCACAAGTACCAGATACTTTTAATTATGTTTCTTGGATTGGCCATACTGGCATTAGTAATTCCCCAAATTTTCAAAATGTTCTGTTATGTACTTTTCCCGATATCGATCGATGCAGTTGCCGGCGAGACACCCTGTATATCAAGTCGTTGTTTTAACTTAAAAAAAATACTTTAAACATTGTGATTTACAGATGAAGGCACAATTTTTAAATAAAAATATTGAAATCATGGATAAATACAAGATGACCTTTAAACTAAGTTTAAAGTAAATAGTGATGTTAGTTTAAATATATTTTTTTTAAGTATTACACTGTGTAAAATATGTAACTCACCGAGTGCTGGACTTTCATGCCATACCACACCGATTCCACCTTCAACTTGATACAGATTGTAAATAGGCGTTACTGTAAATTCATAGCTTGAACAAGGTACTAAATTATTAAAAGTGTGTTCATAAAAGCTTGTGTATGTATCTATTGGCACGCTCTCACCATCAAAGCGAACTACTCGGAAAAAATTTACACACCTTGCAAATTTATCATCTACAGACCAGTCCAGGCGGACGCCAGTTGCACCTAGTTGGGTAAGAACCAATTGGGTTATAGTAACATTTGCATCTGAAAGATAATAATATCGTCATAAATCAGTCGAAATAGGTTTTAATAAAAATTAGGGTTTGTCAGTTTTTGAAAACAGGTTTTGAAAACCATTTTTTTTTGAGAAATTTGTAAAATTCGAAAACCATTTTATTTATAAAACAGGTTTTAGATACTAGAATTAATACGTAAAAATTGATATTTTATTCCAAGAATTATTGTTTTGTATCGGTAAGATGTAAAAATTGAATTTATGTTGTAATGTACCCCAATCATTTAATTAAGTTAAATTTTCTATATCAGTGCAATTATTTATGGCGTTGGTATATCTTTTTATTTGCAGCCTGTCATGTATGTTTCTTCGGTTATAGTTAGGTTCTTTTTCTAATATTTGTATGTTGTTAAAATTAAATCGGTGGTTTTATCCTATGGCATGTTTGGCTAATGCTGTTGTGTTTTGGTTTTGAATTTTTATGCTATATTTGTGCGTGTATACTCTTTGATGTAGATATTGTTTAGATTGGCCTATATAGGTACCATTACAGTCATTGTAGTGTAACTTGTGTATAATTTCGTTTTCGGTTGGTAGTCTAGGTTTAATTTTTGTGAAATTTTTTTTGTGGTGTTGTATGGTTTATGGGCTATTTTTATATTATATTGTTTAAATACGTTTGCTATTTTTTCGGATACTATTGGTATGTATGGTATGGACACATATTTATTATTACTATTATTTGGTGTGTGGGTTATTTTATTATAAGTTTTATGTATTTTTTTTTATTATTAGTTCATAAAAGTGTTTAGGGTAGCAGTTTGCTTCTAGAACTCTTTTAATTTTTTTTCAGATTATTTGGTCTGTATTTTGGATATGAAAGTTGGATGGCACGATTTGTTAGGCTGCTGATCACGCTATTTTTGTAGTTGGTTGGTGTGTGGGATTTAAAGTTTAAGTATCTTAGCGACCACACCTCATTTATGTACCAGTTGGTTTCGATAATACCGTCCTTATTATATTTAACTGTTAAATCTAAGAAGTCCATGCTAAAGAATTCCCAAAGTAGCTCCAATTCGATGGAATTATAATGGTAAATTGGTGCATACTGTTTGAATATCGCCAGCCACTTATTAAATTTTTTGGAAATATTTAGATCACCAGGAGGAATGGGATCACAAAACAGTAGTTTGCTCTAGAGGCTATTTAGACATATTAAAAACAGACACTAACTTTAATCGGTCACTTCTGGTTTTTTCTAAAATATTTTCGTTTGCGATAACGTATTTGCAGTTTTACCAAATAAATTGTGTGATATAAGTGTCTGCATCAAAAAGATCGAGGAAATCAAATCAATTGTTTTATCTAAGAGAGAACAATTTGCCTATGGAATAAACTTGAGCAACTGAAGATAGGAACTCAACCACCAAGAAAAAGAATACATACTGATATCGTAGAAGACCAAGAAATATGTTATCGGAGGTTATTTTCAGAAATAATTGACAATATTTCTACACACACTGATATGAGATTCAACCATTTTAACATCTTAAAATTTTTAGAAAATAAATCTTAATGGCCATACTACTACAATTCCGGATGGTGCTTTTGATTCTTTGAAAACAATATTCACAATATTTTGATTTTCCTGCATTGCGATCCGAACTTTCATCGGAAGGTATAAATAAAAATAATGTTGATATAAGGAAAACACTTTACTTTGTTTTTTTATCGCTAATTTATTATAACTTAAATGTTACTGCAGTTTCGGCACCTTAACGTGCCATTTTTAAACCATCGATTACAAATGAATGAAATTACAAAGGTACTGGGGGTATTTATAACCTGAGAGATTGTATTAACAAGGATTTGGAAATTTTGACAATAAATGTGAATGTAATTACTTAGAATGAGATAAATGAGATTGCAAAAGGTTAGGATTTGAATACATTAAAGAGGGTTGATTGATATAGATCTACTTGGTCATTTATAATATTGTCGGAACTTTTGTTGGATTTATTAATTTCTATGGATTCCAATAAATTTAATTTAAAGCCTTTTTCTTGTACATGTAATATGTATAAATCGTTTAGATTTGGGAAATTGTGGCCTGTCTCTAAAGTATGATTTGCGGAAGATGAGTCTGTTTTTTTAAATCTAAATGAACGTAAATGTTCTTTGTACCTCAATTCAAATGAACGACCAGTTTGATCTATATAGATGGCATTACAGTCCGGACATGTTAGTTTATAAACTCCTGGGTTTTTTAAATAACTAGTTTTATCTTTAGCATTATAAAATATATCTGATAATTTGGCAGCTGACTTAAAACTAACTTTAAGATTATGTGTTGACAAAATATTACAAATTTTTTCAGAAATATTGCCATAATACGTTAGGGATACATATTTATCGTTTCCGGGTTCTTTAATATGGGGGCAAATGCTGTAACAGGCTAATTTAAATTGTTTTTTGTTGATTAAATTTTCTATAATTCTTTCTTGAAATCCGTTATTTAGGGCTATTATTTTTATGGTGTCTAATTCAATTTTTAAATGTTCTTCTGAGAGAGGTAATGATAAAGCTCTATGTATTATAAAGTTGTATACTGCTAGTTTATCTGATTTGAGGGTACGTGAACAATTTGAAATAGTTGTGTGTGTGAATGTTGGTTTTCTGTAAATATTAAAATGAATTTTATTTTCGTAGTGTGTTAAATTCAGGAAGATGATTTTATTATTATTTTCTGTCTCGACTGTAAACTTAATATTAGGGTGAATGTGATTTATATAATTTAGAAAGGTATTTAGTTATCTCTGTGTAACTGTGAAGCATGCTAACACGTCGTCAACGTATCTAACCAAAATTTGATATGATTTTTACCTAGCTGTGAACTCGTTATTAGTTCTTCCAAATGCGACATGAAAATATCTGCCAAGAGAGGGCTCAACGGAGATCCCATCGCTAGACCCATATTCTGATTGTAGTATTTGTTATTATATTGGCAATAATTTTGGCTAATACATAATTCTAGAGCTAAAATTAGTTCATTTTTTACTACTGGGTTTATGTGTGATTTATCTAGAATGTCAATTATTAAAGATTTACATTCGGCAGTGGGGATGTTGGAAAATATATTTGAGACATCAAAAGATACTAAAAAACTGTTTACTGGAATTTCTTGATTATGTAATATTTTCGTGAGTTCTACGGAGTTTTTAACATTGTGTGGTGCTGTGAATTTAGTCAAATTTTTAAAAATTGAATTGACTTTTGTACCTAATTTTTGTGTAGGGCTATTTATATATAAAACGACTGGTCTAATGGGTACAGTTTCTTTATGGCTTTTAATGAGGTCATAGAGTTTGGGAGAACGCGGATTCATGTTTACTAATCTATATTTATCTGAACTACTAAATAAAGTATTATTTCTTAATAGAAATTGCTTGGTTTTTAATTGAAAATTATTTGTAGGATCTTTTTTTAATTTCTCTTAATTCCAATTGAATTAAAAGATGTTATTGTCAAAAAGGAATGAAAATGAATGAGAAGATGTTTATTGTCAAAATTTCCAAACCCCTTGTTAATAAAACCTCTCAGGTTATAAATCCCCCAGCACCTTTGTAAATTCATTCATTTGTAATCAATGGTTTGAAAATGGCACGTTAAGGTGCCGAAACTGGAGTAAAGTTTAAGTTATAATAAATTAGTGATAAAAAACAAAGTAAAGTGTTTTCCTTATATCATCATGATTAACTATCACAAAGTAACGACTTCCGCAATAAAATTTTTGAAAAATAGTGTTCGTGACTTCAAAATGTGACTTTTTGAAATGTCAAAAAATGTGACTTTTTTGAAACGTCAAAAATTACTTTTATTATAAACTCCACCGCACGTCGAATTTTATTACGGTGAGGAAGTTCTGATCCCCAAGTAATAAGCAGCGGTTTTCCTTTTTAAGTATATTTTCAACCAGTCATATTTTTCTTTAAAGCAACTATTTATTTCATAATATTTAAATCTTTATTGCAATTTTATTATTTTAGTTATTTTAGATATAATTTTTGTGCTCAGTAAATAAATCAGAATTGTTAAATTTGGCGAAGGTGCCGGAGACAGTAATGTGATATATGCAAATCAAACGCTGTCTGTCGGAAGATAAAAATTAATTCTTGAACCTCGAATAATCGAATGTCAGGTACACGTGAATACTCGCATATTTACGAGCTCATATAAATTGTGATTAAATATAGTGCAAAAATAGATTTTTTTCCTCTTTTTAATTATTTTATGTGCCCTTTACTACCCATTCTACTACTGCCGCCTCCCGGGTTGGATGTAGATGAAAACTAAGATTGTGGAGCTCGCTCGCAAATCCCGCTAAATCCCCAAAGTCAAACTTGTGGCAAATCGCAACAAACATATTGCAATTGATCAAATATGAGTAGCGTTTTACTGCTTTTTCCCTTGTATTCTGCTGATCACCAAGGACTATTTGACAAATTGTCGCTGAAAATTTTTTAATCCTTATATCTTTTTAAAAATATATATTTTTTTTGATTTAGCAGGTTTTGGTTCAAATTATGCGAATATAATTAGCGTATTTTGTTTAAAGAACTACCTCCTCAATTCTTTATTGTTCTTATAGAAGGGCATAACAACAGAAATAAAATATATTAATCCATATAAACGATATATCAACGTACTCTAAAACAAACTCGATTTTTGAACTTTGATTTCAAAATAAAAATGGATTATTAAAAAAATATATTTTCACTAGATATGCACTGCATTCTCTTCTGCGAGGCAATCGCATGGTTCAGCTGTCTCATCTTCCATATTGTTGATTTCTTGCCTACGTATTAAATCATTGTACCAAACCAAGTCCTCATCATTCTACCAATCTTCTCTAAATTCCTTAGTCAATAGATGTTCCAAAGATTTTTCTTTCTCTCGGGTGTGCCCCTTTGACGTCCGAATACCCTTTCTTTCAATTTTGATTGGAGTATCGATCTGGACCTTGGTTTTGTTAGTGTCGTATATTGTTTTTTACCAGTTCTGAACCTAAAGTGCTGAAAGCCACACACAGAAACGTTACCCGTAGCTTTTTCAAGCTGACACTTTCATATCCGAAATGCTATTGAACTTCTTGAGTTTTTCATCCAAAACTTTGATGTTTTAAATTGTCCGGCCATTTCCTTCGTCACTGTCGAGTAACCTAACAACTCCATGCCTTTTGTAGATTGCGTTATAATCGTCTTTTGATGTGAGAACTGGATGCTTTTTAGGATCTTATTCTACGCGACCGAACACTTGATCGGCCGGTAAAAACAAGTGACCACAGACCGGGTACGTTATTATAATTTCTGAGATACCTGGCAGAGATTTGAATTTTAACCAATAATGCAAAGTGTGGATGATGTGCGAGTTCCTATTTTGTCCTCCGCAACCATCGCAGAATAATCTCAGTGTGTGAATGTCCGTGAGTGTATGGCTGTTCAAGTGATAAAATAAAGCAAAACCAATTTCCTTAGCACCTCGTCCGGCTTGGTCTTCAGTCCATGTATAAAATTTAGGACTTTTAGCTTTTATGTCAACACAACAAAAGTTATACAAGCTAACTTGGTGCGAATAGAATGCATCATTGATGGGGGTTCTAGGCAAAGGTTGCACTTGTTGCAGGTCAAAGTAGAAAGTACATAAGTTTTCAGGTGTATTCCTCATTGATTCGTAAAATGCATTGGCACTTCTTTTATGCATTGTTAACTCCAGAGCGAGTTTCTTCCTTGTATCCTCATTCCGTTCCCTTTTTTTGGAGATGTTTAAGTCTCATGAACTGAGCACAACAGTCTGTAGTAGGACTGCTAAACCCTGTATTATACTCAATGACAAAAATGTTTCTGAACATATCGAATTTTGTAATCTTGACTTCTGGTGCACATTGTTCTATATAGATGTTAAATAGCTTTCTCATGGTTAGGCTGCAATCAAGATAAACTCATTTTGATTTTTCCCTATTATAATGACTTTCCTTGGCGGGTAGCCCATCCAGAAATTTTGCTTTTTGTCGATGTGCTTCTCGAAGTTTCTACGGGATTTTACCCTCGAAACAAACTTTTGCTACGCGCCTAACTCAGTTTTTATGGATATTAAGTACGCTCAGAGTTTGGCACACTTGATATTTTTTTAGAAAGTCGTTTTGGCAAGAAGTATATTGCAGTGAACTCTCGCTTTCTAGGTTGGTTCTTAATGGGTCGTTTACGTTCAACAGCAGTGGCAGAGAAAAAATGGCATAATTTGAGATCCTGTTGAATCTTGTCATTAGTGGTGTTAAAAGAAGTTCGTATTTCTTACACATCTCCAAGATTTAACAGAGCTTTTTGAATGACTTAACGGCAGGGGAAGAAACGCGATTTCTGACGAAGAAACAAACAAAATTGCTAGGTAGTTTTCTTCGCAATAATAATAATAATTATTATTGATAGGTAAGTTACAATTATTTTAACTTAGGTATCTCTTTAAATTAGTAACCTGTCGTTTGGCCCTATTAGTTTGTCTTTTTCTTGATCCCACATTACTTGCACCCACAGTGGTATTAGCATCATCCATTTTCAGACTCACTAATTGTTAACTATGAGGTTATAAAAATTGGCTGAGTATGCGAACATAACGTGGAAAGCACATAGTTTACAAAGCCGTACTCAGCGTCATCTATGTGACATTTTAAAAAACTGTTCTTAATACAACGAGTAATATGGATTTTTCGGACTTTGGTACCAATATTGGATTTAGCGCTGTATGCTCCAAAGCCCAGTATTCGACAGCTGTTTAAGAAGGGCTTTAACAGGTTTTGCGCTTTAAGGAAAGTGGTATTGTAGAGATCATTGAGAAGTATAGGAATCTGCAAAAAAGTAAAAAATGTCTGAAATTGGATTTAGCTGGATTTGCCCGCAAACTCCAAGATTATCTTTTGCATGAAACATCACTACTAAAACCATTTAAGATAAAGCTATAGCCTCAATTATGGTCCATTGTATTTTTTAAAATGGATCAAATATAATATCACCGCATCCTTTCCTTTCTTCCCTCCACTTAATTTCTGAAAATGACAACAAGTCAAAGGATCATCATTTTGCCAATATTAAACAATGCCAGTGGTTTTCTAACTTTTAACAAATAATTTGACGTGGGGCCTATTTTTAGACATCTTTCGACCAAACTATTACGCAACAGTTCAAAGTTTGACAATTTTAATTACCAACACAACTATAGATGTTTTATTCAGTCGCAATGCAGATCTCCGAGATAGTTTCTTACTAGTTACTAAATTTACCTGGTTCCAATGGCATGTCATATTCAATGATAGCTTGTTGGCTTGCAATACCATCTGATCGTGCCATAACTATGAACCGGTACCTCTCACACTCCGGCAGAAAGGAAACGTCCAACCAAGTCTCATTAACCTGGTGAATATGTCTCACATTGTCCTCAAAAATAATGTAAATTAGGTAATGGGTATCATCACAATTTGTGCTGGCATACCAATGCAGTGTACTATTTAATTCTAGAGTTAGTTCTTTGACAGCTTCGGGAACTAAAAATAAAACAGTATTAGTGATCACTAATCAGTGACAAACGTTTTTTACATCACGTAATAATACAAAATGTGGAAAATGGTGTTTTCAATGTAAAATTCAGATTTCTAGGTAAGTAAAGCAAAATACCATTGTTCATATTGTGAAATTGTTTTTTTGTCATCTTTTTGTCAATACGACCTCAATATCCAGTGGCGTAAGCCCTGGGGGTCTGAAACTACTTTTCTGTCTAGAAGTTGTACGCCAATGGATTTTTCACAATCATTTACTATTTTTTTCAATTGCATGTACAAGGTAAGTCACATAAACGTTAACCCGCTGTTATTTTTCTCATTTTTATTTCATCGAAAAAATGAATTTGAACAATGTTGATTTGATATCAATCAACGTTTTTCTAAACGTGTGAAATATACAGTTGGAACAAAAAGTACGATTTTTTTAAAGGAACACCCTGTATATTTTTGTATATTCGAAGTTGTAGATTTTTTCTGATTACAAAAGTATATTGTAATTGGTTCAGTAGTTTTTGAGTTATTACCAAAAATATTTGAGACAATTTGATACTCACAATAATATTAATAATAATAATAAAATAATAATGTTTATTTCTTTCAAAACTAAGTTACAATAAATGTTATACACTATAATAAAAAATACTACTCTATAGAAATAAACTGGATAAATCACTGAAGTAGATAAATTTAGAATGTCTACTTGTGCGTGACATGGAGAAAAAGAAATACTAAATTACTAAAAACAATTAATTATAATTAGGATAATTTAGTTTTATATATGTACTTAACTAAAACGAGTAATATACAGGAACTGCATCGATCGATGTAGGGAAAAGTGCAAACCAGAAAATTTTGAAAATTTAGGGAGCTACTAACGGCAATATGGCCAATCCAACTAAAATAATTACAAGCATCTGGCACTTCCGGTTATACCGGAAGTCGATAACAACTTGCTTATTATAAATGGAACACCCTATGTATTTTAAGGTTTTCGAAAAGAGCATAAAACTCTGAGTCAAAGACATGTGGAATATCCTGTGCTTAAACCCAGCTGTTTCAGGAATATTTGACATTTTAAAAAAATGTTGACAGGTGTAATGGTTCACAATAACCTTTATAACTTTCTTCGTGTAAGAGATACTCACTACAGTTTAAAGAAATTCAATAATAGTATACCAAGTGTTCCATTTTTGACGTTACATTTTGTAAACTTCAAACTGCGAAAACTTGCTTAAGTCAAATGGAATACACTGTATTTTTTACATCAAGTTATGTATAATTAAATTCCTTTTTTTCTGATATAATTATATTATATATTATGTATTAATATTGTGGAGGTTTAAGTTACAACTTTTTGAAATATTTGCGATTTTCTTAGAATTTCAAGAATTTCTAGTAAAAATTTTATCAAATTAGCCATGATTAGAAACAATCAGTAATGTCAGTCATTCTATTATGTCAAAAAAATACCACCGCGTTTAAATTACACTCACGAAGACTTTTTGAATTTTTTATTATTTATAGAGAATGTGATAAAGTAATATCAAGACCTTGTAGTACATTTGTCACTAGATATCCACAAAAACGGAAGATACCACTAAACACTGTAACATGGCTATTAATTGGATTGAAGACACTTTGCATAAACTAAAATAACTAAGATGAAATCAACTAAAAACATGATCCCATTTTAATTTACTAATTATTCAAAATTCCGCCCTCGAAACTCCACACATTTTTCGCACCCTCGAATTAGTTCTTCATGAGTAGCTCTTCTAATTGAATCCTGTGATAAGTTTTCAAATGCACTTCTTACTCTCTGCATACAATCTTCAATAGTTGTTAATGAGCTCTCATAAACTTTATTTTTAATAGTTCCTCAAATAAAATAATCTAAATTTGATAAATTGGGCGAGCGAGGAGGCCATAGGAAAGGTCCATTGTTGGCGATCCATTGATCGTAAAAAGTTTCTTGTAAAAATTATTTATCAAATGCGCATTATGTGGGGGAGCACGTCGTGCTGATAAAAAATGTTTCTATGTTCGCAAGAGGTAAATTTTCTAAATGGTTATTATTCAAATTTTTTTCAAATATTTAGATATCTTTCACCTAAAAAAAAACAAAAACAAAAAACTAACTATGCATATTAGCAGAAGAAAATTCTAATGTCACCACTCTATCGTTTCTTATGGCACAGTAAACATTAAACTGCCAACTTTCTTGAAAATTTTGCTCCCTGAACACATAAGGATTCGAGTCACTCCGATAATGCGAGTTGTGTCGATTAAGAAGTCCATTTTTGGTAAATTTAGCTTCATCTAACCATATAATATTTACCAAATAAAAATCGTCGCCTACAGACGATTTATTAGAATAAATTCACAAAAACTTTCTCTTCTTAGGAAATCTGTTTCTTTTAATCGTTGAACCATTTGGAACGAAAACGGGTGAAATTTATGTTTAATTAAGATTCTGTGAACTGAATTCTTGCATAGTCCCGAACCCAGAGCAGCTTGTCTTAATGACATCATTGGAAATGCATGAAAATATCCCAGAATTGTTATTTCTACGTTTTCGTCATCTACAATAGGCTTCCTCTTTCGAATTCTTGCCTTGACATAGCTATAGTTTTTAAAATTATCCAGTATGCGTTTTACAGTGTTTGGTGACGGTTTCCGTTTTTGTGAACGTCGAGTAGCAAATGTACTACAAGTTCTTGATATTACTTCACATTCTACATAAATAATAAACAAATTCAAAAAGTCTTCGTGGGTGTAATTTAAACGCGGTGGCATTTTTTGATATAAGAGAATGACTGACATTACTGATTGTTTCTAATCATGGCTAATTTGATGAAATTTGTACTAAAAATTCTTGAATTTCTAAGAAAAACGCAAATATTTCAAAAAGTTGTAACTTAAACCCCCACAGTATCAGAAAAAAAAGGAATTTAATTATACATAACTTGATGTAAAAAATATAGGGCGTTCCATTTGATTTAAGCAAGTTTTCGCGGTTTGAAGTTTACAAAATGTAACGTCAAAAATTGAACACTTGGTATACTATTATTGAATTTCTTTAAACTGTAGAGCGTAGCTCACCTTATGTTCTTTCTGCATGCCAAAAAGCAAATGAGTATCTTTTACACGAAGATAGTTATAAAGGTTATTGTAAACCATTACACCTGTCAACATTTTTTTTAAATGTCAAATATCTCTGAAACGGCTGGGTTTAGGCATAGAGTATCCTACATGTTTTGACTCAAATTTATGCTCTTTTCGAAAACCCTAAAATATATAGGATATTCCGTTTAAAATAAGCAAGTTGGTATCGACTTCTGGTATAACCGGAAGTGCCAGATGCTTATAATTATTTTAGTTGGATTGACCATACTGCCATTAGTAGTTCCCTAAATTTTCAAAATTTTCTGGTGCGTATCTTTCCCTATAGCGATCGATGCAGTCCCTGCTGAGACACACTGTATAATATGCAATATGGGTGGGTGTAACTGTTATGTAAAATGATTATATTTTTAATATTTACATATACACAGTATATACATGTGTGCGTGTGCGTGGGCGTATACGTGTGCGTGTGCGTGTGTGTGCGTGTGTGTGTGTGTGTGCGTGTGCACGTGCGCGCACGTGGATTTCCTCGGCATTGTGTAGACACACACCAGAATATAACATACGTGTGGCCCTCGTGAATTGTGTGGCCATACACACGGCCACACAGGGCTAATCTATTTTAATCGAACCTACGGTGCCTCCCTACCCCTAAAAAATTTGTTTTAGAAAATGTCCTCATAAATCACTTTATAAATTGGTGTGTATTCCAACCCAACTAATACTAAGATTGTGCGGTCCTGTATGGTGCTGCCACCTACAATCTTTATATAAATCATAGTTTGGTTCTGATTTCCGTTCTCTGAGATGTGTGTTAAAATAGATGTACTATGTGGCCTTTTAAAATTAAGCTGAAGCAGATTTTAAGATATATTTATCAAAGTATTTATTTAGGTTTAGCTTAATATTTAGTTGACTATTTTAATCGACACTCTCGATATTGTCGTTTTATTTTTAAATTATGGAGAAATATTCTAAAATTTGGTTTATAGATTTTGTTACAAGGAAACTGAATATGTAAAAACAAAAACAATGAAAGAACAAATAAAATATGTGGAAAAAAATATATGCTAATACCGTGTTATTTTATTCTGCACTCAGTTCATATTTTGGGGATAACTGGAGTGCGTCAGTTTCAACAATAAAAAATAAGACGAAATTATCTGGTGGGATAATTAAAATAATCAATCTGAGATTAAGCTTAAGCAGTTTAAACACTTCAACGAATATGTCTTAAGGCTGAATTCGGAAAAAGGTTGATTATCCAAATTTGAAAACGATTATTTTAATTTCAAGAATAACATGATTTATCGTGTTAGGCTAAATTTAACATCTATTAACAGGTATGATTTGACCTCTAAAGGGTTGTATGAGTGATGCCTCTACTGCAACTAGGCGCTACGAGAAAAAATTTTCAAACAGACATCTTCCAAACAGGAAAATATTTTTAAGAACAGAACAATGACTTCACGAAACGGACAATGTAAAACCACGAAGTGAAAGATAGGGAGCTCAAGAAATGTAAGATCTGGAGAAGTGGAGAAGAACATATTGGATTTTGTGTCAGATGATTCTACTATTAGTAGTAGAAAGTTAGCTCTCATAAGAGCAGCAGTTGTATCCCTTTCATATTCAATAATTTCAAAAACTGTTACCAGGAGATAGGTCTCTGCGTATTGGTTTTTGCAAAGTAATAACTAAAGGAATTCAAGCTATTCCAGATTTTCTAGATAATACTCTGTTTACAGATGAGACTGCATTTACCAGGCAAGTGAAATTTACTTCTCACAATGAGCATATTTGGGCTGACGAAAATCTAAATACAATAAAAATAACCCACCATCAGCATACGTTTAAAGTAAATGTTTGGGCATAGCCACATTTAGAAATCATTTTGTGGGAATTCCATTTTTTTTTTGGTACACTGAATGGAATCGTGTATTATTTTTTGTACAAGAATTTATTTCAAGTTCTCAGGGATATCCCAGTTAACAAATGACAGAGATTACTTTTTGTATGCAAAATAGCGCTCCTCCTCATTTAACTAGAATAGCCAGAAAGTGGCTGCACACTCACTTCTTAGAAAGATGGACTGGAAGAGAAGCAGATGCACCTATCCACTGGCCTGCACATTCGCCAGACCTCAATCCGCCAATTTTTCATTATGATCATTTCCAATCAATCATCGAAATTAATACTTTTGAGGGATTGACGGAAAGAATCGTGAACAAGTTCACAACTCTTAGAAACAATCAAGCAATATTACAATGAGTAGTTCATTCATTCGAGAGAAGAGTAATGTTATGCATTGACGAAGACGGAAGTCGTTACGAGCAGCTTTGATTTTTGGATTATATGTGTTTTCGATGTTATGTTTTTTTAATGTGGTCAAGATATGTTATTTTAAAACAATTTTATAGTAACACTATTCATGAAATATAAATTCTCAGAACTAGGAAATATTTTTTAAAATACCACACAATAAAAGACATGTTCCTATGCTTAAATTTCCTCAACTTTCTTTTTAAACGTCAGTAGAGAGATACTTCTAAATTTTAGAGTGACAAATCATATTGGTCTTAATTTTTATAAAGCAAAAAATGCAAATTCTTGAGATGAACATATTCATGTTGGTGGGTGTGGGTGTGGGTGGGTGTGGTTAAATGTGGGTGTGGGTGTGGGTGGGTGTGGGTGGATGTGGGTGGGTGTGGCTGTGTGGGTGGGTGTGTGTGTGTGTGTGTCTTCGTAATCCACTGTTTAATCTGTTTTTTAAATATAATTAGTTTGTCAATATTTTTTATGTCAGCTGGTAATATGTCATACAATCTGAGACTAAGGTAACTGTATGCTCTTTGGCCAATTGCTTTTTCCGATACTGGTTTTTGACATCTATTTTGCTTGCCTCTAGTAAAATAAACATGGTCTATATTTTTAATTTTACTTTTATTTTTAAAAAATGTTACTAACATACTTAAGCAAAATAGTTCACTTTCTTTATATAGATCATCACTTTGATACCTAAAGTTTTTGTTCAATATTACTTTTAAAATCCATGTTTGTGTTGTACTTAAAATATGGTAAACAATACTTAAGTTCACAGTAAACAATAACCAGTAGCTTATTTCTCCTTATTGCCAGGCTTCGCAGACGGGGACCTTCAGGAGCCGCTACTCTGAAACGTTACTCTGAAAAGCATCAGCGAAATAAGAAATAACTCATGGTGTAAGTGCTTTACACGTAATTCGTTTACTGTGACAATTGTACGCATTTTATTTTATTTTAGCATGGGGACGATAAGAAACAGGGGGAATAGTTTGCTCATATAAAGGTGTACAAATATAAGTTATTGTAGTAATGAAAAGTTTTATTCATTTCCTTGTGATGCCGAAAGTAAGTGAAAAACTGTTATATTATGCAAGTATAAAACATATTGATTTTAGTATAGGAGTTAGGTATTGTGTTGCAAAAACAAAAATTATTAATGAAGTAATTTTGTGATTAATTATACAGCAATGAATAAAATAGGAAATAAAATGAAACAATTGAATCTTTAGTTTTGTATTTATAATAATTAGACGAATACTCTTCTGCATCTATTTTGACTAATTTTTAAAGATATTATAGAATAAATTTTAAAATGTGTGTATGTTGTAGACACATTTTTTAATTATTTTCCTGTGGCCAAGGTCACCGAGCATCGAGCGAGGCATCAAAGGAATCGCCAGAGAGATAAGCTACTGGTTATACTGTGCTTAAGTTCAGATGATTGTCGTTTACTCTGCCCCATCCGATAATACCATAAGGAAGTTGTGATTGAATACAGCCAAAGTATATTGTTTATTTTGAAAAAAAAACACTGCTTTTAGATGTTTCAAAAATATATTTCGATACTCTCTACATATGTTTCGGCTTGTTAGGTCTTTCGCAAGAGCATTGCAGATGAATACTCAATCCAGTGTATATTGTTTTTAAGATGTGAAATTTGTGTTCTTGAAAAATCTTCTACAGATGAAAAATTATCGGAGGCAGAATTAAAGGTTAAAATAAAACGTTACCTTGCCTATATTACGTTTAGTTAATATACTTAAATTTCTTCAGGACTCAATAGCCAATTAATGATAAAAATCCAAAACAGAGAATTTTTTGTCTCTAGGCACAACAGTTTAGAATCCAACCAATTTCCATCTCAATAAAATATATTAAAAAATTAATAAATACGTATGTACTTATATCGACAGCACAACAGATTAAAATTTTTATTAGTATGTGTTTATAGTCAGAGATCGAATTCAAATAATATGATTTCGGTCTCTGGCCATGAACACATATTAATAAAAAAAAATCTCTGTTTTAGATTTTCATCATTAATTGGCTATTGAGCCCTGAAGAAGGTTAATTATATTAAACGAAACGTAGGCAAGGTAGCGTTTTATTTTAACCTATTATCCTGTTTTCGACAATTTCTCTTCTGCGTAGATCGTTTTTAAGTTTGATTTTGCCTGATATGTCTTGAGGTATTTAAAGCGCTTATTTTTTTTAGTGAAATTATTTATATATAGGTCCCATCGTAAATGTCTGTCCAAGGTAATTCCCAAATATTTGATCGATTACCCTCTGCAATAGATATGCTACCATTTACTTCCAGAGGGCCAAAATTGGTTAGATTATTAGCATAGGAACTAAAAGGTAGATGAAATGTTTTTTTTTTTTTTGAAATTTATAGTAAAAAAATTGCAATTTAACCATTTTTTTTAATCACTTTGGGCTGTTTGTATTAGGTCACTCCATGTATCTGCTTGGAATAATATTGCCGTATCGTCTGCAAAACTCTCTATAGATCCGGTTACATTTAATGATAACAAATTGTTTACACATAATAAAAATAAAATGGGTCCAAGTACTGTCCCGTGCGAAACTCCATATGTTACTATTTGTGGTTTACTAATTTCACAGTCTATTTGAACATACTGTTTTCTATCTGAGAGGTTATTTTCCAATAAGTTAAATACATTTCCCCTAATTCTGTAGTTTCTCAATTTTGCTATTAACTCTTTATGACAAACGGTACCGAAAGCTTTCGCCAGATTGATAAAAACGCCTAAAGATGGTCTGCTAATATCAAGGGTATTATAGATATATCGTGTTATAGAAATTCAATGGCATCTTCTGTTAATTTTCCTTTGATAAAACCATATTGCCTTTCAGCTAATATATCAAATGTATTTAAAAAATTTGTTAGTCTATTTTTAGAATCTATTCATTTATTTTAGCAATATTGGATATTATTGAAATCGGTCTATAATTACTTATTTCTAGAAAGTCTCCATCGTTATGCATGAGTTTAATAATGCCTGTTTTCAATGTTTTTGGAAAGTAGTCTTTTTTAATGTTTTCATTTATCAAGAAAGTTAAAGAAACAGTTATTTCAGTTGCATTTTCGAGTTCTCTAGAACAATACTAAATTTATTTAAAAAATTTATTAGTCTATTTTTAGAATTTTTTCATATATTTTAGTAATATTGGATATTATCAAAATCGGTCTATAATTACCTATTTCTAGAAAGCCTCCATCGTTGTGCATGAGTTTAATAATGCCTATTTTCAATGTTTTTGGAAAGCAGTCTTTTCTAATGTTTTTATTTATCAAGAAAGTTAAAGAAACAGTTATTTCAGTTGCATTTTCGAGTCCTCTAGAACAATACACTGCTCAACAAAAATTGTCTGGAATATGGATTTTTGGGCATACTTCTCTCCTAATTTACTATAATTAGTTACAAATTATCGCTAATAATTTGATTATTAGCTAGGAAAACAAGTAAATTGAGAAACAAACAAAAAAAAATTCGTTTATGATCTCTATAACAAAATGTAAAACAACAAACGTTAGTTATAACAAAATGAAATTATCAAACGAATAAAAATACCATCATACTTTAGTGACATAACAGATAAAAATCGTATAACAATTATATCGCATTATCTTCATCATAACTCTCATTATTTTCTATGCATTTGAAATATCGTCTCAAGAAATTGGATACGACTCTTTCAAACACCGCCTCATTAAACAAATTTATTGCCTCCCTTATAAGTTGTTCAGTGCCCCTCAGAGTTCTTCATATTAAATATTATTTTTTGAGAGCACCCCCAAAGATAAAAATCTAAGGTATGGCCTACGCGATTAAAAATAAAACAAAAGTACACCAAAATTTTTTTTCAGATAATCAGGGATAAACCCTCAAATTGCAAAAAAAAATCTAAAATTTGAGGTCCATATCACCTATTGCGAACTCTATAGGGGAACACACTGTATATGTATGTTTTTTTTGTTCTGATATATTTTTTTTACAAGCTTCATTATTTATTTTTATGTTTTCTGATTTCATTCTTTGTTGTGATATAGGTTTTTTTAATATTTAGTTATTGTTCTGTTTTGTGTATTAATTATTGTTATAATTTTTGAGGTAATAATTATTTTAATCAATACTTACTTTGATATTATACATATATTTATATTGTAGGTGATTCGTCTTTTACTTATTTATTCACCTGCTTCCTATATGCGACGCCTCTGGTAGAACAAGTTAGGTCGCGGCAACCCGTAAGCTGGTCTGTTTACGATCTGTCTGCCAATCAAAACTAGCGAATAGCTGCCGTTTAATACCCTACCACAATTTTAACATGTTGGGCTTGCGGCTCACCAGTAAACAGTGAAGTATACACTGATTTTACAATACACACTGACTGCGGCTACACTAAATAGTGTACGGATTTGCCCATTCATAAATACGTTTCAAGGTAAAAGCTACTACTGCCGATAACTTTACTCATCAGTCCAAATAATATTATACAATAAATCATTTTTCATTATCTCTCAATTATTTGTTGACAACAATATTCTCTGTCGACGGTCACTTTTCATTCAGTTCTTGGTTAGGAATAATATGGAATGATTTGAATTTTTTTTTTAAGGTCCATATAACGCAGCTCTGAGAGCGTTGGGTTTTCTAAAAAAAAATAAAATATTCATCTGCATTTCTTTATTAAGAACAGTTTTTCCTTTTCTTCTAGTTTTATTTTTTAATGAATTATTGTCATCAAATTTATTAGAAATTTGCTTAAATATCATTTTAGCGGGCACAGTCTGATTTGGGCATCTTCTTATAAACTCTATTTTTGAAGCGGTCATGTTTTTTTTCAATATAAATATATGACTAAAATCTTACGCTTTTCTTGAAAATTGTAATAATGCATGATGTATGTCTTTCCACCACAATATAGCTATTATTTTAATAGTTACAACATCCACACTAATAATTATAAACTCAACAACTTTGACAGTTTCAGAAATTGACTGATGTTTAATTGTTTTCATAGCCTACTCTCAAATCAGAAAAAATCTACAATAATATTAACTGAAAATTTTTGTTAATTATTATTTACTAACTTTTACAAATCTTATCACAGATAAGTATAACATATATCTTTTTAAACAATTATTTTCCCGGCTATTTGCCAAAACGCTGAAACTTGGATTACAAAAAAGATAATATGCACATTATGTTCAGTATTACTGACTCAATAATGTTATTTTTAATTTCAACTATTCTGTCCAGTAAAACCAAAAATAAATAAAACACAAGGTACTCACCAGTTGACACTCACTTTAAAAAACTTTAAATTATCTACCGACACGTGTTTCCGCCTGCATTGCTTCATCAGGGTAGCCAGCACATTTAAAGAATCCAAAGTAACCAAACTTGTAAACCTTAATGTAATAAACATTAATGGCTTCAGAGAGTGTCAACTGGTGAGTACCTTGTATTTTATTTATTTTTGGTTTTACTGGACAGAATAGTTGAAATTAAAAATAACATTATTGAATCAGTAATACTGAACATAATGTGCATATTATCTTTTTTGTAATCCAAGTGTCAGCGTTTTGGCAAATAGCCGGGAAATAATTGTTTAAAAAGATATATGTTATACTTATCTGTGATAAGATTTGTAAAAGTTAGTAAATAATAATTAACAAAAATTTTCAGTTGATATTATTTTTCATTCCACTCTATATTTTAACTTTTATCAAGAAGAGGAACTTAATTTGTTTTTTAAAAATTTACAATTTCAAATACAAAAATATACAGGGTATGCCATTTAAAAACTATACTTTTTGTTCCACCCTGTATATTTACATGTTTAGAAAAAACGTTGAGCATCAAAGGGATCGCCAGAGAGATAAGCTTCTGGTTATACTGTGTTCAAGTTTTTCAGATGATTGTCGTATCTACATTAAAAAGCTTCATTTTTATTTTTTAGACAAACTATTTGGGTTAAAAATAACAAAAATAACAGGGTGTTAATATTTACATGACTTACTCTATACATTAATGTTGTAAAACTTATGCAGGCAATAAATGGAAGATCTTTAGGTCTAAACAATTCTGTAATATTTGAGACGAATGTTATAAAAAAAAAATCATCCAAACCACTTAACATATTGTTGATACACTATACATACACTAGAAATATGTAAAGAGAAACAAGAACACAAGAAAGTTTATTTAATATAATAAACATAAAATAAATCGAGACCACTAATTGATCAATAATTTTGTCCATTTCTCTCAAAATGGTTATCTACTTTTATTGCATATGAGTTTATATGACTTCGCTTGCTCTCTTTTTGAAGATAAACGAGCTAATTTTACCTTCTATATGAAGTATAGTATGATTAAAAATGATATTCACAAGTAGCAAGTTTTCAAAATAAATTTTAATTTTTTACTAACAAGAACATCAATAATTCTTACCACAATATTGACTATTGGCACCATGAAACACTGCTAGAACGAATAAACACAGTATACGATACATATTGTTGCACTTGCCCCCCCCCGAAACTTATATAATGCAACCTTCATACACCGATTGTTATTTATATGAATGAATGAATTATTACTAGAACACTTTAGATATTAAATATACTTAAATTGATATACGTATTTTATCTGGAGATTCAAAATTAGAGATTGCAGATTACCTATCTACAATCTCTACAGGGTCTGTAGAAAACTTGGTTACAAATTCCAACCTAGGCTCCAGTATGGAGCAGTAATCTGGTAATCGAGCGTGGATCAAACGTCCACCTCCCAAAGGCTGGCAAGGGCTCAAAGACTTGTTTACCTGAGCGCAATGAAAACAACACTTACATAATAATATGCCGTTGAAGTTCTGCTGAGCTTGCTGTCTCTCTCCTCATGAATAATAATGGAGCGTATGGCGGCCTACTTCAGAATGCGGGAGTCAGAAACCTGGCGATGTAGAATCACAATGGAAAGTCTCGCAAAAATCGCTGAACTATCGTGGAGGGAAATTCCTATCTCTAGTATCGTGGATCACGGTAGACATATTTGCCACCTTAGCAGCGACAAGTAAAGTAGAAGTCAGGAATAGCACGAAGCAAATAATATGACATATGCTCCGATAATCAGGCAGCTCTTAAAACAGTTTGTTCTCCTAGGATGAAGTCAATCCTTGTTTAGAAATGCGGGAACGCTCTTGAAGAGTTGTCAGGTATAAAGAGGTAAGGTTTGTGTAGGTTCCTGGACATACAGAGGTTCCAGGGAATGAAAATGCAGATGAATTGGCTAGTCATAGAGCCAAGGAACTTGTCTCGGACATAAACCCATTCAGCATATCACAAGAAGACAGATTACTCAATGCCCACTCAATGAGAGGGCATTGGAGGTTAAACAGATAGATAGACAGATAGTGTCACAAATACAAAAAGGCTTTGTTTGTGTTTTTTGAAAAGCTTATTTATCGACTTCTCCCAAGTTGGGTTATTTATTTTGATTAAGTTGGGCGCCACGTGACTTCTTTCCATGAAAATAATTTTGTTTCATTGCCTTGGTACTTAATTGTAGGAATGGAATTTTCTCAAGGTCGGTTCTGATTGTGTAGAGGGGCATGGTAGCCTGTTCTTGACCTTCTAGAATTTTTATTCGCCTTTTGGCTACACTGGGCAGAGCTGAGTAGGTCTTCAGCAACTCCTCTTCATCAGTCCTGGCTTGAGGAACTTGCTACTACCTTGGATTTTATAGCCGAAGGATTTTAATCGAGGTTTTCGTTTAGTATGGCTTAAAAAATTTGCACAGGGGTCCCTGGCAATTTAGCTTTTTTCTAAACTGAAAATGACTTTATGGTATACTGAAAAGTTTTCCAATCAGCATTTATGCAAAAATAAATTTGAAAAAACCTTTTTCTACTTCCCTGTAAATGCTTTTAGAACTGTGAATTTTATTTTTTTCAAAGTTGTTGAAGACCAAAAATAATTTGAAGAGAGAGTTCCTTACAAAAAGCAGCTTTTACCTCCTGCCTTTATATTGTTATTTTCCAAGTGAAAAATAATGTTGTAAAAAGGGTCCCTTGCAAGGTTGGAATTTACTAGTGAGAGCAGGTGATTTGTGAAATTGTAAATATTGTTTGACCAAGTCGTTAAGACCAAAAATAAAATGACAGTGATTCCTTTAGATGAATGAAAAATCCACAATCACAAAACACTTTTAAAAAATTTCTAAAAAATTGTTGTAATTCAGGAGACTGGGCGTCAAGTTGACCTACAACTCGATTACTACTAGTCTGCCAAATAGTTCGCGCAAGACTTCACAACTTGTCTTAATAATGCACATTTTGTAAAACAAGGAAAAAAAAATTATTAAAATTTGCCCAAATCGGATTCGAGAAAAAATATATTTGAGCAGTATATCTTTTTATGCTGAATGAAATTATGTTGAAATAAAAAATAAATTTGAAAGATTATTTTCAAATGACTAAGTCGAAAATTACTGAAAATTGAATATTAAGTTTTCGATGTCCTGGTGGATTAACAAAACGATTTGGATGAAATTTATTTTTTATAAAAATTTTGGCTGTCGATCTTAAAACCCTAAAAATTTTAATAAATTCTGATACTCTTATGGCAGCCTAGTAAACACCCGGGTAACTTAGAACTAGCCAGATTTTGTAGAAAAAAAAATTGTGTCATGTGAAGCTTTGAATTTGAAATAAGTTAAATTTTTTAAAATAAAACTGAAGTTCGAGACTCTTTAAGAAACCCAACTTCGCAAAAAAAAAATAATTTTGAAAATGATTCTAGGTTCCTAAAAATGTAAGTTAATTCCTTACCTTGTCCTAGGAGGTCTCAGACGATGATGTTCGTTTAGCATAAACGCTTAAATTTTTACTTTTAGACAGCCTACGTCTGTAGGAATCTGTCCGGGATTTTTCAAGTTTAATAAATAAAAAACAGCGTAGATTTTTACAAAATCTGATGACGGAAGACTCAAGCCAAAATCCCCTAATGATAAAAGCTGTCGAAGAAGTACTCCTGATTCTTTGCGGTGAATATTTGAAAATTACTTTGTACGTGGTGGACGCAGTCTTCGTTTCTTGTAGCTACCAAAAAATAACCCAGCCTTGTGCATGGAGAAATTTCTTAATGCCTTTTCGATGACTTCTGGGGCCCGTGTGAGATTCATACCTGCGAAACAGCCAACCAGGAACTGTCTTAAGGGCTCTAGATCAGCTGGTATTTGATAATGGGGTTCACATCCGGTTTTAAATTAATTTTTGTCGTTACGCGGAGCGACATCTGAACTGTATTAATGCAAGTGGTTAAAATTGTCTGCCTTGAAAATAAATTTCATATTTATAGTAGTTGTGTCGTCATCTATTGCGATGTTAACATGTCATGTTTTCAAAACTGTGTAGTAAAAATAAAATCTACTCCGCTTGAAAGCTCCGATACGATATTATTCGAAAGCTCCACGTGGCTGACCTGGCTGGTAGGCTGCATGGTGTATCAAATTCCAATTTTACAAGTTTAAGTCTCATATAAACAAATCTAGCAGTTAAAGAGGCGCTGTGGAAACAATAATTGTTGCCTAAAATTATTATTATTTTGTCTTAAACTATTTTACTTTGATATCAATTGTTACTTTGTAACATTATTTCTTAGGTGTGTACGACTAGCATATTTTAAAATTCGTATGGCAGAAATGCAGAAATTTATAATTTTCTATTTTACGATGGCTTTGTCTACTGATGAATATTTATTTGCCTCTATTGACTAGTAAAACTGAAAATTTTGCGTGGCTTTTCTGAAAGCAGTAAAATCATTCGGACTGGTTTGTACTCATTCCTGATGAATGTCTTTATGAGTTTTAGCTATTTTTATGTTTGTAAGTACATCGCGGCGCCCGCTGTCGCGATTTTGCCTTAGAGCGGTTTTTTGGTGGAAATTAATTTTACTATTTTGGCTCTTAAAAATCGAAGAATTGATATAAAAAATTGCGGTTTGAAGTTTTGAATATAATTTTTTATTCTTTATCTAATTTGCTAAAAAAAAATGGTGTGTTATGTGATGTTTTGAACCCGTGTAATTTCGGTTTCGGGCATTTTTTTATGTTTTTAAAGGCTGAGGGCCTTCTATGTAATCTGCGTGATTTTTTTGGTAACTGATTCTTTGAAAAAAATCAAAAATTTTCTAGTATTGTGGTTCTACTACAACAGACAGATAGATAGCACTTTATTCATGAAAATTATACAGGATATGAAACGTCACACAAGAAAATTTAACAAAGAATAAATAGTAGCAATGGCTAGAAATGCACTTAAATTACATTAGAGGACAGGTAAAACTTTTATAACTAACATACATTAATTATTTAAAATTTTAATATAGATCATAAAATTCTTTAAAAAGTAAAATGCATTCACGCAGAGAAAGTCACGCAACTGATTCTTAAATTTGTTTACAGTTATGTTTCCTTTATATTGTTGGGAAGTTTAGTATAAATATTACTACAGAGATAAAATGGTCCTTTTTTTGTAAGAAGTCAGAATAAAATTATTTATTTGAATGAGATTTGCATTTCTGATATCATGAAAATTTTTGTTTAATAACGTTTCTGCATAATAAATATCCGTCAAGCGTTTGTTGATATGCCTCAGTGTAATATTAAATATTTTTAAAAAGCCAAGTAAATGTTTAAGAGATACTGCTCTCCCATAGCATATATAAGATTTCTTATTGCGTAGTCCGAATTTTTTTTTATGTATATTCCACTTGTACAGACCATGAGAGATTTTCATCGATTTCTATTCCGAGAAACTTCGTGTTGTTTACTTTTTCAAAAGTTTTATTCTTTATTTTTAGCGTGAGATTTTGATATAATCTTCTTAAGTAAAATAATATATATTTTGTTTTAGATGTGTTTACTAATAATTTATTTCGATTACAATAGTTGTAAAATTGCTCTAGAACTATATTTGCCTTCCTTTCTAGGTGTATCCACTGTTATTATTATTATAGTGTCGTCCGCAAGACACTGGCAGTTCTTCTATAGGTCATTTGGTCAATGACTTCCCACATACAAATAAAAAAATAGGGCTATTCATTTTCTGAAGTTTAAAAATATATAATATATATATTTTTAATATTCTTAAAAAATATATTAAAGTTTCTAGTTCATTCTATGCACAATACTATTCCAATATCTAGATCATTACATTATTCATTTATAGAACTTAAAAATCTTAGGTCAATCCACAACGTGTCCTCAAAGCTAGCTACGGACCGAATTTATAATGAATTATAGTGAAATAGACTTATGCGCGAATCATCAGAAAGCAAAAGCGACAGAAAACACTGGAGAGGACAATGTCCCTGACGACCCTGACACGGTAACGCACGAAATTTAGTACAGCAGTCGCTAGTCAGCAGTCTTAATGTACGCGTTGGTCGATAAATTCTATCGTGTTGTTTTTAATGTTTTTATTTGTGAACATTTTATTAGTAAATCTCTACTTGTCGTGAAATTAAGTAAAACAGTGTTTTTGGTGTTTACTATTAAATATGAGTGTTGTACAAAATATATTAAAACTGAAAGATGGACATAAGTTGGGTTATGAAGACCTAGTGAAATTCAAAGGTGGTGGCTGTCCAAAACCTAATATGACGATAAAGCAAACATCTCTTGATAAGAAAAAAGAAGTTAATAGGTATGTTTAATTAAAAAAAATTATCCTTGAGCAAATTTTATTCATTGTTACGCTCATCAACTAAATTTAATTTTACAAAAAGCATCAAGTCAGGAAAAAAGTATAAAAAATTTTGTTTGCTAATTTACATAGCTTTTCTTCATTCTTTGGAATATCGCCAAAAAGAACAGCCGTGTTAGATTATGTTGTTAAGGTGATATTACTTAAAGCTGCTCCAACATGATGGAATTTTAATACAAAGTGCATAGAGACTGTTTATACCTATCGAACAGAATTATTAGATTGTTTAGAAAAAATCATTGATAATGAATCAGAAAACAACACTCTAAACCAAGCTATTGGTTTAAAAAACTACTTACAAAATGAACATTTTCTTTACTGGTTAAATTTTTTCATTTAGTTATGCCTCATTGTGATATATTGTTCAATCAATTACAAAAATGTAATATCGATGTCATAACAGTAAATAAGTGTATTGGCGTTTTTAATAATAAAATTGAAGAAATCAGAAATAAAATTTTTAATAACTATTTGGAGGAGACATCCATGCAGTCTGCCCAGAGATGTAAAACGGAAGAATCAAAAAGGAGAATTTCATTAGAAGTTTGTGATATAATTACATCTGAGATCAAAAACAGGTTTGGCTTCAGTAATCATTTAGGTGTGTCTCAGTTATTTCACGCAGATCGATTTAAGGATTATAAAAAAAGCTTTCCTCAAGATATGTTTAAATTAGTTAAAACAGAGTATCCAGTCTTTAATCATTTGAAACTTAAAACTGAATTAGAAGTATTATATAACCGAGAAGATTTTTCCAATAGTGAAGGTGCAGTTGCCTTGTTACAGCTTTTTATTAATAATTTGTTCAATACTTTTTCTGAAAGTGTCTAACTGTTAAAAATCTTGTGTACTCTCCCTATGACTACCATCGAAAGTGAACGTTGTTTTTCCACCTTAAAAAGAATAAAGACATTTTTAAGAAATACCATGGGTAATTGACCACTTTGCATCTCAAAAAGACCGGAGGATCGACTTGGAATTTAAATCACTTTAAAAGATAGGTAATACAGTAAACTTTTCTAATTGACCTCCCTATCTCTTGACCCGCGAACTGCCGTTGCCGCAAACATTACTAACGTTGTATCATTTGGTAAATATAATTCAAGATCGTTTATAAAAAGCAAGAAAAGTAAAGAGAAAGCACACTACCTTAGGAAACACCAATGTTGACGTTGTAATTAGCTGAAGAGTTTACTCCTAGTTTTACAGTAATTTACTGTTAAATAAAAATGAGAAAATCCATTACTTTCAATGTTATGCCCAAACTAGTTAGTTTCTTTGTTAATAATTTATATCTGACACAATCATGTATTCTTGTTAAGTCGAAGAAAAGCGTCAGCATAAGTTTACCTTGGTCAAGTGGTTCATAAATATTATTTAACAGTGAAAAGGCAGAGACATTAGTCAAAAAAATTGATCGAACGGCATGTTGGTTTATTGATAAGATATTAAAATGATCTAAAAAATTTGGTAATCCTTTTATGAATGATCTTTTCAAATAGTTTGGAGAAACATGTAATAAGAGCCATTGGCCTATAATTTTCCAATAGACTCGTGTCTAATTTTTTACGTAAAGGTATAGTGTGGAAAACCGATATAGTGACGGGACGTGCGGAGTAAGACACTACGGAACGCAGAGCCGGATTTAACTGTATTGTTCACTCGTTTACCTTTTCAATGTAGGTTTTTGTATTCACGTTAACTAGCAAAAATGTAATAATTGCGCAAAAAAGTATTAACTTGAAATAAAAGTGCTGAATTTAAATTCATACTTTAAAGTATTGCCTACACATACAACAGTTATAGTATTCAAGTTCGCTTAATATAAATTGTTGCTACCCAGCAAGAACCTCGAAGAGGTATGATCATTTCTTGCCAGGAAAGAATGGATATCGAATATTAGTATAGAATAAAGAAATTAAAGTAACAAGAAACCATTAAAAACAAAGTAAAACAAAAAAATATACTCTCAAAATAGTAACAGTAAACAAATATTTTTCTCAATACATAAACTAAAACTAAATTCTAATAGTAAAGTTATTACCATAATAAACACAGAATGACATATTTTTGTCAAAATGAAAAAAATACTAACATTAGTAAATAATAACATCCTGAAAATGAATTTTTTTCAAGCACTGAATTACGAAAGTACTAAACGGAATTAAATAATGCAGTTTAAATCACAATATTCACTTCACTTCACATCACTTCACTTTACCTCACCTCACATTGCTTCATCCTCTGAATCCTCGCTCTTCTTACCCTCTTCTTCATTTTCAGATGAACTATTTTCCTCTTTCAAATTTATAATAAATTTATTTCCACTATTTATATGAAATTTGGTAATTTTTAAATAATCATCCTCAATTGTAATTACTTTCCTAATTCTTTTTTTCCCAATCTTCCTTGTTAATTTTCGACACTTTGTTTTGAATTAACTCTACTACTTTTTTTATCGAATTTCAGAAAAGTATTTCTTTTTCTGACATTTTTCTTCAACGTACACCAAATCACTTCAATCCGGTTGAAAATACAGAGATATGGCGGTAATCTCAACAATTTGTGGCCATATCTCTCCGCTACAGTATCTATAATATACTTCTCATAATTTTTTCGTTTGCAGGTCCTCCAACAGTTGTGCTTTATTATAATTTTCCTCATAATAGAGATCATATTCCATTAAAAAAATTTGTAACTCCAGCTTAGTACAACTCTTGTTAGGAATTTTATACAGTTGTCTCGAATGGTACTTCGTATTGTCAATAATATTAACAACAATAATACCATTTGATTTTAATTTTGGAATTAGAGTATTTTCAAACCATTCCTCAAATATATCTCCCTCCATGTTCTTGTGGTAATCCACGTTACAGTCTTCCATGTTTTTTCCACAGATTCAATGCATTATCAACCCATCCATCAACTAATCCACAGTGTAATATAATCAGCCAAGTCCCTTTATTAGGGGGCAATGAGATTGGTTGACATTTTCTAGATCTATAAGTCCATCCTTTTTTTTGGTGTCATGAGTATCATACCAAGGTTAATCTAGATAATAAATCGGCTATTTTCCCTTCTGAATTCTTTTATCTCTTCTCTATATGAATTTCTCCACTCCACTATTCGTCTATTTTCCACAATCGTCATGCGTTTATTAATAGTTTGATATATAAATCCCATTTTTCTCAGCCAAGTTCCTAAAGTTCTTTTGGTACATTTTAGATGATAACCCATTTCTTTTAAATTTCTGTCCACCACGTCAATAGCTGGGATTTCATTTTTCTGATACAAGTCGTAAACTAAAGTTCTTAAAAGTTTTGCTAACGATGGGTCCAGAGTTTTCGATTGACCAGCTTCGAATCTTTGTTTTCTTGGTAGGGCACCTTCTTTCACCAATATTGTGGGACGGAGAACTTTAGTCAGAGATTCTTTTTCACTTAGTACATCTAAATTATACAATTTAGAGTCATTAGCTCGTCGCTTTAAAAGATTATTGTAAACATTAAGGCAAATTTATTTCGCTTGCTCGTTCAAATGTAGCCCATTTTTTCTTACTGAAATATATATACGACTTAGTATTTGCGAAAATTATAAAAAAAAACAAAATTACTTATAAAAAAGTAGAATTAAGATTCTTTCTTATTCAAGATTATTAAAGAATACAAATTTAAAATTGTAGCAAAAACATTAAAAGCCAAACAAATTTAATCATATTTCTGATAGATAGTTAAGAATTAGTTATATCACCGTCCCCTTCACTCATTAAATTGTATTTAAAAATCTTTGATAGTTATGAGGAGGTAAAATGAATTTCTTAGTGGTATTATCCATTACTATTTACAGTTGCCAAAATATTCATGTAGAGTGTAATATCAACAGAAAAAAAACATTTAAAAAAAATTGTACTCAGTAATAGCAGTATTATAGAGAGCCTTTATAAATGATCGTAACTACGTGACCAATTAATTAACTTTAACAACATCGTTAAGTCGTCCTGTTAGCAAAATATGGTTATAAACTATTTCTTAGACACATACGTATGTGCAATAATCCTCATGGATACTGCTGTAATATGAAAGACACAAAATCACGAGCTAAAGGGTACCAATTGATCACGTGGCTTACGATCATTTATGAAGACTCTGTAGCCTGTCTGGCAAGTAGACCATAAAAGGACTATTTTTACCATGCCTTCATGTCTCTGAGAAGAGAAAATGATAGATTATATCATTATTATATAATAGTCTTGAATAATTATTCAAGACTAGAATAGGATTTGTATTAATTTCTGTATTTTGCTGAAATTGCAGAAAAGTCTTTACTTGCTTCCTACGACAACCTAAGAGGTGAATGTACTACAGGGATAAAATGTAACTATTCGATATTTTTGTATGGCATAACGCCTGAGGAAATTTTAAAGCACCTAAATGACATAAAAAATAAAGAATCTAGCGGGACATGACGGTTTTCCTATAAAAGTTCTCAAATATATTTCTTAGTTCGTTGTGTATCCATTTTGCTATAATTTTTAATTTATCTATTAAATCTGTAGTCTTCCCGGATTTCTTAAAACTTGATACATTAATACAGTGTGAGAAATCGATATAGTGACGATACGTGTCTGGTAAAACGTGACATGATGGCGGGAAAAGTCTAACACATGACATCTTCCGCCTTTTACACCGCTTACATTAAAGTGAGAACGATGATTGTTGTTTTTCTTGGCATGCGACCGAGGCCAAGTTTAGCTTACATGCTGGAATACTACAGGGCCACACTTATATATATATATATATATATATATATATATATATATATATATATATATATATATATATATATATATATATATATATATATACTAGTCACAAAAATTAAGGGATATTAAAGAAGTTCCAAATTTTAGGGTGATTTTCAACAAGAGATAACTCGGCGAAAAATGGTCGTACAGAAAATAAAAGAAAAGGAAATTGTAGCTTTAAGTGTCTAGTTTTCAGACCTGGACTGTAAAATTTTTTTGCGTGGGCGGTTTTCACATAATTTTCCGAAAATCAACAAAAAAAATTTTTACAAATTTTTTCTCGTCTTTAAAATGGTCTGTGGACTTCAAAAAAATTTTTTTCATCATGCGACCATAAATTTCTTCTAGACAATTTAATTAGCTTTAATTTGATCTCTGAAAGAGCTCCGTACGATGATTTTCCGCGGAGTTATCGTTGATCAAAGCAAAAAAGTCCATTTCAACTTTGACAATCGATTACTCGGGAACTAATGATCGTACAGAAAATGGAGGTAGGGTTTTGGAAACGGCAAAATATTCTCTATAAGACACAATTAGTGGTGATTGATAAAAAAAATTTTTTTGAAGCGATGATGTTGGCTGAAAAAAAGTTGAAAATTTGCGAATTTAAGGATATTTGGACAATTTGGTATAACTTTGAATATAGTGAATTAACGAAGGATATCGCCGGTAACTTTTTAACCTCAAAGTGTCCCTAAAATACCCTCAAAGTTGCAAAGCACTGCGATTTTTTTTTTCTTAGTGCCCCGAAGGTTTAAATTGATCGTTTCGGTCAAAAATCATCTTCGCAAGCAATTTTTTGATTTCTATGCATATTTTCGACTTCAATATGGTTTTTTGGCAAAAATCCTTATTTTTTTTGCTCAAAAACATGACTCGTTCGAAAAAATAAAAAAAGAAATTTTTTTTTCTGAAAATTTTTTTTTTCGAAAATTTTTTTTTTCAAATTTTTTTTTTTTAATTTTTTTGTTGCCACATGTTCACAATGCTTCATTATAGTCAAAAAAAATTTCCTTAATTCCTTTTGATGGCTGTAACAGTCTTAGTTTTAAATGTCATTTTTAAAATTAATTAAAATAAAATCGATATACCCCCTAACGAATTGCCGTTTTACCTTACACACAACACAGATTTTTTTTACTTTTTCGAACGAGTCATGTTTTTGAGCAAAAAAATAAGGATTTTTGCCAAAAAACCATATTGAAGTCGAAAATATGCATAGAAATCAAAAAATTGCTTGCTAAGATGATTTTTGGCCGAAACGATCAATTTAAACCTTCGGGGCACTAAGAAAAAAAAATCACAGCGCTTTGCAACTTTGAGGGTATTTTAGGGACACTTTGAGGTTAAAAAGTTACCGGCGATATCCTTCGTTAATTCACTATATCCAAAGTTATACCAAATTGTCCAAATATCCTTAAATCGCAAATTTTCAACTTTTTTTCAGCCAACATCATCGCTTCAAAAAAATTTTTTTTATCAATCACCACTAATTGTGTCTTATAGAGAATATTTTGCAGTTTCCAAAACCCTACCTCCATTTTCTGTACGATCATTAGTTCCCGAGTAATCGATTGTCAAAGTTGAAATGGACTTTTTTGCTTTGATCAACGATATCTCCGCGGAAAATCATCGTACGGAGCTCTTTCAGAGATCAAATTAAAGCTAATTAAATTGTCTAGAAGAGCTTTATGGTCGCATGATGGAAAAAAATTTTTTTTGAAGTCCACAGACCATTTTAAAGACGAGAAAAAATTTGTAAAAATTTTTTTTGTTGATTTTCGGAAAATTATGTGAAAACCGCCCACGCAAAAAAATTTTACAGTCCAGGTCTGAAAACTAGACACTTAAAGCTACAATTTCCTTTTCTTTTATTTTCTGTACGACCATTTTTCGCCGAGTTATCTCTTGTTGAAAATCACCCTAAAATTTGGAACTTTTTTAATATCCCTTAATTTTTGTGACTATTATATATATATATATATATATATATATATATATATATATATATATATATATATATATATATATATATATATATATATATATATATATACATGTTTCTTAGACAATAACCTCAAGTTAGTAAGTATTTTTTAATAAATAATTTTTGTAATTATTTTCTATATAAGTATTTTAACTTTATAGATGTCCTGAAGAAGGAAATAAAATTTTCCGAAAGCTTGACAAGTAACAAAGAGTTTTCTTTGCTTCGGCCTAGATATCTTACCCTTTTGACTGCATCCTCAAAATTATTATCTTTTCTTCTTTAACTAGTCAGTCAAGACTACCTTTCTGCTTTGTATATATATATATATATATATATATATGTATATATATATATATATATATATATATATATATATATATATATATATATATATATATATATATATATATATATTATGCCCGCATAAAGAAAAAAATAGCAAGGTGTAAAGAATGCAAATTGCAAATGGCAGAAAGATGCAAATCGTGGACACGTGTTTCTGACTAATTGGTCTTCATCAGCACGGTGTAGCTGAGTTAAAATGATGGAAAAAACTCAGAAAAGACACAAAAGGAAAACCACTGACAGGCAGCCAGTTGCAACCTTTGTGGCTTCCACTTGGATGACTCCGGTATGGGAGCGACGTCCAAGTATCGCAACGCAGCAACTATAGTCAGAAACACGTGTCCACGGTTTGCATCTTTCTGCCATTTGCAATTTGCATTCTTTACACCTTGCTATTTTTTTCTTTATGCGGGCATACCCGATAATTATTCATTTTTTTACTGTTCGTAATTAAACCCGCGACGAACTCCTTCTCTGTACTTATTCATTTCCTGGGTCCGGAATTTCACGCAGGTAGCTATAGTTGCCGCGTTGCGATACTTGGACGTCGCTCCCATACCGGAGTCATCCAAGTGGAAGCCACAAAGGTTGCAACTGGCTCCCTGTCAGTGGTTTTCCTTTTGTGTCTTTTCTGAGTTTTGTCCATCATTTTAACTCAGCTACACCGTGCTGATGAAGACCAATTAGTCAGAAATACGTGTCCACGGTTTGCATCTTTCTGCCATTTGCAATTTGCATTCTTTACACCTTGCTATTTTTTTCTTTATGCGGGCATACCCGATAATTATTCATTTTTTTACTGTTCGTAATTAAACCCGCGACGAACTCCTTCTCTGTACTATATATATATATATATATATATATATATATATATATATATATATATATATATATATATATATATATATATATATATATATATATATATATATATATATATATATGTATATATATATATTCACTGACAACAAACTAACAACCAGTGGCGTCGGAGTAAGGGAATAATCGGATCAATAAGAAAGAAATCCGTTCGGATTGATTTAAGTCCGAGTGTGGTATAGTTTTTCACCGGCTTATCCATCAATGTTCATAAATGTAATGTAAAAACTGTCAGATAGTTCAACTAAAGTATGTAGTTGTTCCATTATACAGGGCATTTCCTAAGTAATGTCAAAGATTTCTGGAGATAATTACTTCAGGCCATATGTTCATATGACCTGAGGAATCATCTCCTAAACCCGATGAGAATATATTAAGTTTTATTAACAGTTATTCTACTATACTAAAAAAAGTTATTTGCCGTGCAAAACAAAATTATTTTAAAAATAAGATAGTAAAGTCATACAATAAAATTAAATCAACTTGGAAAGTAGTTAAACACTTTACTAGTACGGATAAGAGCAGTCGGAAAAACGAGAATATGGCTATGAAAATAAATAATGACATAATTACAGATTCTTCTGAAGTGGCAAACGAATTTAAAATACATTTTATTAAAGCTGCAAAATTGGCACTACCTACTGTTAAATCAAAAAATCAAGCGAAAGTTATATCAATAATATGGCAATTAACAACGCAAATCAATTTCATTTTGCACAGGTTACAAGTTGCGAAGTAAGAAAAGCGATAGGCTCATTAAAACCAAAGATGTCCACTGGTTACGATGATATTCCAATAACTATAATACAAAAAATGTGGACGCTTTAACTAAACCCTTGGAGTATCTAATTAACTTGTCCTTGGCGAATGGAATTTTTCCACAATCTCTAAAAATTTCGGTAACAAAGCCCCTCTATAAAAAAAGGAGACAAGTCACTTACTAATAACTATCGGGGCATATCTTTATTGCCATCGTTTTCTAAGATTCTAGAATATGTAGTGAAAAATCAACTAGTAACTCATTTGAATAGTAATCACATTTTAAATAATTATCAGTACGGTTTTCGAGAAAACTGCAATACGATAGATGCAGCTTTTTAACTTAATAGAAAATATCAATACATGCTTGGAGAATAGAGAGACACCATTAGGTATTTTTTGTGACTTGTCCAAAGCATTTGACTGTGTTGATCATCAAATATTACTTAAAAAACTGGTATATTATGGCATACATGGTAGCGAAAATAACTGGTTTAAAATATATTTACTCGAACGACAAATGTGTGTTGAAATAACCGAGACAAACAACGACGTAATCAAAAAAACTTATTCTGATTTTGCTGTGGTTGAGAGTGGAGTTCCACAAGGATCTATTCTGGTGCCAACATTATTCTTGATATATACTAATCACATAGTACCAAATTTTCCAGACACAAATCTTTCATTATTTGCAGACGATATTAATATAATAATACACGATGATAATAGAAACAATTTAAATGCACAAACTTTACTAGAGAATATATCAGACTGGTTCCTTGCGAACAGACTTGCACTCAATTACAGTAAAACAAATAACGTAACCTTCCATCTACAAGACGAAACAGACATTACTCTTAACCCATTATATACCAAGCATCGAAAAATTCGAAAAACGAACATTTTTGTTTGTAAATATTTATTTTGTTACTCTTAAGAATACATTCCTTGTGTCAAAAAAAATTAAAAAAATTAACGTATATAAAAAAAATACTGATGCGTAAACGAACCACTGGGAGGATACATGAAATATTATTTTGAGGCACATAAGATATAACTAATGATTTTAACGAAAATATATCATAGAAAGTTTCAATCTTACATAAAATAACTAAGCATAAATTATTTTCTACATAGAACTTTACTTAATAAAAAAAACATTATAATATTTCATGGTGCGTGAACGCACCACTGGTAACACCCGGTTTCATTTTTTGGTGATACTGTACAAAGCATGAAGTATGTAAATGTACATTACATTTATTACAAATGTAAATTGTGTGGCTATGGCAAATTCTACACCTCCTTCGTGCTTTATTGGCATGAGAAATCATGAGGTGACCTGTATTATCATAACGCAGTTCATCTATAGCAGGAGCAAGATTCCTTTCAATTATTGTTTTATCAGTTTTTAAAAGTCGCAAGGCTATGTAAGATTTAAAATCTACTTGGGAAATTTTTTTCCATTGACATTATAAATTTTCCATGCGTTGACGACTAAGCTATCCAATGAATTACAAAATAAAGGCCACCACCATTTTTTCCCAAATACTTGGCATCTATAATTAGCAATTCCGTTGTAGTGTAAATCTACCCCACCCATATATTTATTGTATTGGGCAATTACATAAGGTTGGGGTATCTGTACATCTCTTCATTCTTTTCTATTATAGCGTTTAACATTTTGAACAGGAGCTACACTATAAACATTACTTGCCACCGTTACAACCGAATTATCGTGCCAAAGGACAATAGAAACTTTTGATTCAGAATCATATGCTGAAATATGGGACTCGTGGTCTTTTTTTACCAAATGATTTACAATTTTCGATTGGACACTTATTTGTCCTATTTTCGCGGATAGTACCGGTGGCAAAATAACGATTATTTTTTAAATGTACGAAGAGTTTGAATGACGAAAAAAAGTTGTCGAAAAAAATTTGGTGATTCACTGGCTTATCCACAACAGAAAGTAGACTCATGACAACGTCACCGCTAAGACCATGGCTAGAATGAGTTGTATTTATAAAATATAAAAATACGTAAATACGAGTAATACCAAATTCATCATTATTCTCCAAATCCGTAACGATCTCCTCCAGAGCCGCTTCTAATTTCCTTTAGTCAAATACCTCGAAAACGGCATATTTTACTGATTTCAATTAAATATCACGTGTACTGCACAAAAAAACAAACAAATACTAAACAACACACTAATTGGCGACTGTTTACACTACATAGTCTGACTTGTCGAGAATGGCAATAGCTTGGTTTTATTTCATAGATAAAACCAGTGGTCCGTTCACGCACCAGTAATTATTTAATAAAAATAAATCATAATCTATATTATATTTTAAATGTATTTTTTTCTACCATGTAATCTACATATTATAGACATACCAAAAATGACAATATTTTCCAAAAATAAAATATTTTACTGTTTTAGAATCACCTCAACCTTTGACACAAGATTATGCAGCGTTTTTCTTGATTTTTGAGGTGTCATAAAATTTTTGTTTTAAAATAAAAATCAACAGTTCGTACGGTACTAAGTTCTCTAATACTGATAATAATAAAATTTATAAATGGATATGCAAAAATATTTACTGAATTTAACAAAAAAAAAATCATAAAATATGTGGTGCGATAACGCACCATTGGGAGAAAATGGGTTAAACTAAATAATGAAGAAATACAACCTGCTAGCTCTACCAAATTCCTCGGCATCTATATTGACTCACAATTGAATTGGTCAGTACATATAACTAACCTAAAGGCGAAATTAAGCAAAGCTATATATGCTATACTAACGATTAAAAAAAATGTTGATTTTGCCTCAGCAAAAATAGTATATTTTGCGTACTTTCAGAGTTTGCTACAATATGGAATTGAACTTTGGGGTGGAGCTAGCAATTCTGAACAGATATTTTTGATACAAAAAAAAGCAATTAAGGCATTATGTGATTTACCTCCTAGAGAATCCTGTAGAAACTATTTTAAAAAGATAAAAATATTTACTCTAACCAACTTATATATTTACAGACTTGCTATTTTAATTCATAAAAATAAAGATTCTCTCACTACACCAAGTAACATACATAACTATCCTACTCGACACCAAGATTACTTATTACCAAAATATAATTATACTAGAACCAGAAAGGGGCCCCTATATTCTGGAATAAAAATTTACAATAAATTACCAGCACAGCTAAAATCATTAAACTCTAAAGCTTTTAAACGTAAAATAAAAAGAATTTTACACGAGCATGAATTCTATAACTTAAATGAATATTTTGTAGCCGAAATTTAAAACAGGAAGAGGTTATCATGGTTTTCTCATATTTTTTTTTCTTTTTTTCCTTTGTCTCCCATAAATTCATTACGTTTGACGTGTATAATAAAAGTGCTTTAAAAGACAAAATATATATATTTGTATGTCTGTGTATATTATGTGTGTATAACTTAATTAGATTAATTATAACTGTATTATTAGGATCACTCGCTCAGTTGTAGCTTACTTCATTTATATGCATTTACTTTCTGCATATAGAAACAATGATATAGGTATTTATTTTTTATTAGTCTATTAGGCGTATAACTATGTATGTATCTAATATAATATGATCATATATATATTATAAAAAAAGAAATCTATTTTTCCCTACACCTAGGTATGTTCTTTATTGTTACATTATAAATTGTGTTTATTTTCACCACTATTTATTGTATTTATAGTAATAATGAAGGGAAATAAATGTTTACTTACTACTTACTTACTTACATTAATTAAGAAACACTCTGTGTATGAATGATTTTCTTCTTCTTGAATTACGTGGTACAACCTGGATCAGCTATGGTAAAATAATTATGCCAGAATGGTGGAGACTTTAAAGGCTACAAAACAAGTTTACTTAAAAAGGAACCCTTTAATAAAAAAAGTAAACAACTTTATACAAAAAAAATTCTGATAGGTAACATTATTATTAGTTAATCGCTTAAGGTAGCTGTGTCTGAATAGCAATTTGAAAAACTTTTGAGGCTCCTCCACTATTTATCGAATATAGGCGAAACAAATACATTTTGTCAGGTTGCAAAGGGCTCACATGTACGGGAACAGGTGCTCTTTCCGGTGTATCTGTGATCGGGATGGTTAAGTTGATATACGGTGATCCATCTACAACAAGTGAAGAAATTGGACATCGATTGATAGAGTACGGTGGCAACTTCAAAGTCATGTCGGCGAAAGTGACACCTGGCCTAATGCTATCCAGTTCTAATAAGTCCAGAGCTAAAAAAAATATATATATTTTTTTATTTAATTTAATCGCCAGTAGAGAGGGGCTAGCAGAGTGATAGTTATCTGAGATCATTAGAATATTGATCCTGTAAGGATCCAAAATAGATCTAAGTGTGATAAAATTTCGTGAGAGCTGTAAATAAATGTATAGTTAGAATTTTAACTGTTGAAATCCTGACCAGAGGAGATGTAGATATAGCTTTGGCTGCTTTCTTAAACCAATTTCGTTCTTGGAAATAACAATTTAAAAAAGTTCTTAATTGAAAAATAATTTTTGGCCACCCTGTACTTTTAGGAAGTAATAATGATTTAAAAGTTTTTCTTAAAACCCATAATTGTGACTTGTGGTGATTTTTTCAATATGCACCTGCAGATGACATTATTTCAACAAGAAAAAATTCTTTACATGAAAGTAGTTGGAAAATAGTCAATAATTATATAGAAATTAATAGTCTAGAAAGGGGCTTCAAAAAATTTACTGATATACATAGCATTCCATTTAAAAAAAAGGCACTTGATCCTGTAACTTCGTCAAAGCTGATCACTACCAAGCCAAAACGAAATACCCTGTATAACTAAACATATTTTTAGGGCATGCAGTGGTGAATGCTGAGGAACTTTTGTGTTCAACTTTTTTCTATCTGTAATAGTTAGGAGTTATGGAACAAATACGCACTAGGTGAACACCTCCTTTATGTAAAAAAAATGCTCTCTTTCAAATGGTACTATCAAAACATTACAAAAAATTTCGATGATATTTGCATAAAATAATATCGTTGCACGCAGTGTGTAATGTACTGCGTATTTGTACCTATTTTTATAGGCCTTATTCATAGTCATGGTATAACTAATGTTAAAAATTCAGCAATGAAATCAAAAACTGCCAGGTAGCAATTACGATGTAAACCCTAAAACCATGAAATAATAAATTAAGTAAAATAAAGTTTAACTCACAATGTGCAGATGTTTCATATGATATCTGAGCAATTCCACCCTCTTGCATAGTTTTATAAATGGGCTTTACTGTAAATTCATAATGTGTACAAGGCGAAAAATCGCTGATATTGATATGATTAATTGTACTGTATGATTCTCGTGGCAGAGTTTCACCATCCCAGTAAACAACTCGAAAATACCTTACGCACTTTTCAAATTTTTCATCTAGGGACCATTCTAATGAAATATTATCCTCGCCTTGTTGGACGGCAACTAACTGGGTTACAGAGACACTTCCATCTGAAAGATAAAAACATCTAAAGATATTAAAATAGATTTGGGTCTACGAAAATTAAAAATTAAATGAATCCAGAGCCAATGGTAATACGTACATCAAAAACATTTCAATGAACCAGATCTGCGCTTGACTCGAGACAATGTTAGTTATCACATCGTGCTGCCCATTATGAGCGTAAGCCAAACGAATGTATATAGAGTGTAAAATAATGGAATATCATAAAGGAAGGGGCGTATTTCTTGTCCAAATTTAAGAATATTTTGTCATATAAATGTTTATCCCTAAATCCTTTGTTTCCAGGCATTAAATTTAAAATATATATATATATATATATATATATATATATATATATATATATATATATATATATATATATATATATATATATATATATATATATATATATATATATATATATATATATATATATATATATATATATATATATATATATATATATATATATATATATATATATATATATATATATATATATATATATATATATATATATATATATATATATATATATATATATATATATTTAAGTATCCTTTTGCACAAATGAAGATATTGAAATGGAATTTTGTGCGTACAACAATGCGTAAAATAGCATTCAACGTGAAAAAAATTATGCCCCAAGTTTTATGACGTACATAATATGGTGTATGCCGGAAATGTTTTTGCCAACATTTACGAAAGCATGTACAATACACATATCGCATAAGGCGAAGTCTAGCTGAAGTTTTAGATGTCAATTTCCATATTTTTCCCAAAATGTGCGAAAATGTTGTTTGCGAAGTAGATAAAATGAAATATCGCATAAACTCAAGTAAACAATTAAATCAAATATAAATATCTGATGAGGCGTGCACATAACTTTCTTTTCTTATATCAGTATATATCATCCTGATCGAAAAAAATCATTCTATTTAATTCTTCACTTACCTCAATTAAATTTTTAAAGCGTCCCTTGAAATGTTTCATTAAAATTTTTAAATAATTAATTATCAGCGTCATTCGATACTATCACTAATAATTCATGTTATATATTTTAGTAATTTTTTGTTATTGACATTGATATTTTTGTAACTAAATTAGACCTTTTAAATGTCAAACTGTTAAATTTATCCTAACCCCATTTTTTGAGGCCAAATGTACGAAAACGTAGAAAGGACATTGTACAAAATATTTCATAATTGCCAATTTAAACTGGCAATTATGAATAATTGCCAGTTTAAACTGACAATTATCTTTAATTGTCAGTTTAAACTGGCAATTACCCATCATTGCCAGTTTAAACTGACAGTTATCCTTAATTGCCAGGATAAACTGACAATTGTCCCTAATTGTCAGTATAAACTGACAATTATCCCTAATTGCCAGTTTAAACTGACAATTATACTTAATTGCTAGTTTAAACTGACCACTCTCATTAATTGCCAGTTTAAACTGGCAATTAAGGACAATTGTCAGTTTGAACTGGCAAATATCCCTAATTGTCCGTTTAAACTGACAATTGTTCATAAATGCCATTTTAAACTGGCACCTATCATTGAAACGTGCTGTATACAGAATTTATGTGTTTCATAATTGCCAATTTAAACTGACAATTATCCTTAATTGCCAGTTTAAACTGACAATTAAGGATAACTGCCACTTTAAACTGGTAATTATCCTTAATTGTCAGTTTAAACTGGCAATTATGGATAATTGTCAGTTTAAACTGACAATTAAGGATAATTGCCAGATAAAACTGGCAATTAACGATAATTGACAGTTTAAACTAGCAATTGTCCTTAATTGTCAGTTTAAACTGGCAATTATCCATAATTGCCCGTTTAAACTGACAATTAAGGATAATTGCCAGTTTAAAGTGGCAGTTATTCTTAATTGTCAGTTTAAACTGGCAATTAAGAATAATTGTTAGTTTAATTTGGCAATTATGAAATATTTTGTACAATGTCCTTTCTACGCTTTCGTACAAATGTGTAAAATATTTCAATTTACATCAGCTTTATTTAGGTACTTGGAAAATATATTTTATTCGCTTGATATAGTAGACATGATTTATAATCTTTCATCAAGAATATATTTTTTTGTAAAGTCAAATACAAAAAATTTTACTCATCACCGAATTTTTCATTGCATTATGTAAATATAGTAACGGTTAACTTCCAAGTAGTAGTTAACTAGCAATTGAAAACTTGTGCCTAAGAAAGCGTTCTCCGCTGGCAACTGTCACGAGTAAATTAAAAAATAATATAAAATCTATGTGTACTTTAGAAATGTCACATTCTAGTATCCCGAATTTTTCAATTACTAATTCAAAATATTGCCTGAGATTGATTGAGTCTACGAATATATTGGAATATCAGAGAGTTACTAATAATTATTTCAGAGTATGTTTTATACATTTTTTTTTGAATTTTTTTAACTATTAGCGATTCAGAACAGTTAAGAGTCTTTGGTTGCATGAAATCAAAATATTCTTTACCATTTTCCAAACTAATAAATCTTCGCAATAGCTTGTACATTTACTTCATTGATTACATTATAATAAACACTCATTTTAAATTTGGTTTCAGAGTTTTCAAATGTATGATCATTAGATAACTAGTCAAAATATCTTTTATGTTTAACTTGTCTCTTCTGGAAACAGTTGTTCCGGTGGTTGGTGGTCGTCTGGCGTGACCACCCACACGCACAGATACAAAATATTTTAGAGCTTCGCTTCTCGACGTTTCCACTGACGTAGTGATGTGGAAATAACTGGGCTTTTGGGCCCCAAAGCCCTCGGGACCCCTGTGCGCCGCTCCAACTTGCCCTACCTTTAAGTAAAAATTTAATTTTATGGGCTTGTTGATTTATTCTATTTAATGGTAATGGTCAGACTACTAATTAGCAATTGTCAACTCATACACAGGGTGTCTGTTTAATGCTTAAAAGAACTGACATATGAATTCTTGTGTAAAGATCATGTTGATTAACGAATATTTTGTTATTCAAAAATTCTTCCCTGAAGAGTTACAGCTTTTCAGTTGCAAAAAACGTAAAATACGCCATTAAATCAGGATGTGTTACGTTAGAACAACTGAACTTGGTACACAATTTTAGATCTACTCCAAGCTTATGATTCATCATCATGTTTACACAAGTTTTGAAGCATTAAACAGGCGCCCTATACTGTATGTAACAGCATGCCATGTCCACAGTTTTTAGCAAAAAAAAAAATGAAATTCGGTGGTGATACATAGATTGTAGATTTACCTTATAAGCGTCCATAAACCAAGTACACTGTAAGAATTTCAGCTTTTATGTTCGATGTAATTCTTACCCTTTTGTTTTTACCCGTAAATAATTTTACCTGGTTCTATTGGTAGCGTAGATTCAATAATTCTCCCGTCACTTGCGAGGTTCTCTGATATTGCCACAAGTATGAAGCGGAACACCTCGCATGCCGGCAGAAAAGAAACATCCAACCATATGTCGTGAGTCTGGTATATGTGCTGTATAGTGTCCTCGAAGAGGATGTAAACTAAGTAACTGGTATCCTCACAATTTGTGCTGGCACTCCAATGTAATATACTATTTAGATCTAGCTGTAGGTCTTGCACAGAATTGGGAACTAAAAATGAAGTGACGAGAATTGTTTCATTTGCCGTTGTATTCAGAGACAGAGATTAAAAGAAAACATTTAAACTAATTACTAGTTCTTGTAATAGCCTGAAACTTATAATATAACACTCACACAGACACCAAAATATTGATTACTACACTGGATGCGTATTTCGCCACCCAAGTTGGCATTTTGTGGAGATGATTATGTAATAATTTGCGTCGAGTGGAGTATTCGATGCTTTGGGGCCTCTGGAAATTAGTGCTACCTAGCTCTATTCAAATTTACACCACACGAAGTAACAGCCTCTTGAATGGGTGAAGGCAATTTGTTTTTGATATTTTTAATGAATCAATAATCCTTTGGAGTGAATTATAGTTGTATGAAATATGTCGCAGAGACAATAATTATTTTGTGTCAATTTTCTCCAAAATTAATGACGGAAGCACTTGAATATACCAAAACCAATATTCGTTTTTTAATAAATACTGTTAAATTTAGAAATAATTTTTTCAAATTCAGCAGTATATACAGGATGAGTCTTAAATGTGTAAGTATATTGAGACTACCTATTCTTGGCATCTGTAGAAACCCGTTGAAACTTTGATTAATTCCCATGTATAATTTTGTTTCTGACTTAAAAAAAATGCAATAAAAATGTTTTGGAACTGCTTTGAAGTCGAAACAGTCTCTAATGTATCTACTAATGATTTATTGATTTAAAGCACTAAATGCAATTAAATATTTGAACCAAAGTAAAATATAGAGATAATGTATTACAGTATGAGTATATATCTATGTGAATAATTATAACAATTATACAGGAGAGACATTCAGATCTCTCAATATAAGACTGAATGAACACAAGAATTGGATTACGAAGAAATCAAGTAAAAATCATAAAATTTACGAATATGAATGGACATAAACTCAGAACACTGATTATAGATATTTTTTTTTTCTATATATCTCAACACTATCATTTAGTTGTATCATCGACAATTTTATCTGATTTTGATCTTGTCTCATATTGAGGACTAACGACAAAAACAAATTGTACCTTCTCGACGAAGTAGTGCGAATAAAAATGAGACTTAAAATTAGTAAAAATTAAGAATTTACATACAATAGCCTTACCACAATCTTCACCATGGGCACCATGGAACGTTACCAAAACAAGTAAACACAATATGCGATACATAGTAATAATATATATTTTTTTTAAACTAATATGATAAACTGATATTTATATGAAATGTTGACAAGCAGAGGTGTCAACTGGGATAAAGAATGAATTATTACTAGAACACTTTAGATATAAAAAAAATACTTAAAGAGATGCTTATCTAGAAATTTAAAATAAAAGATTATGAACAGATATTGTACACGGTCTGTTTAGAGCTGACAAACCAGATGGAAATTGCCAGTGGCGCTACTGCCAGGGAGTCCAAAATCATCTGCCTCTGAACTAGGGCAGTGAGAGCAACAGCAATTATTACAAAATGTATAAGGCCAAAATGTCACTTTTAAATTAAGAAGCAGACGGTATCATGAGTGAGACCCGCACAAAAGATACAAAACAGGGACACATGTGTTTCGGACTTATGGGCCTCAACGGCATGGTGCTGCTAAGTTAAAAGGATGGGCACAACTTAGAACAATGACACAAAGGAAATCACTGACAGGCAGCCAGTCGCTCATTAGTGGCTGCAATTGAAAGATCCTGTGTTTATAGGGCGACAGACAATATTGCTACGGAGGCAACTATAGCTAACTGCGTGGAATTCTCTACCCAAGAAATGTAAAATAATAGAGAATATTTCTTCCCACAGTAACATCTTCCAAGCTCTATTATTTTACATTCCTTGGGTAAGAAATTCCACGCAGGTACCTATAGTTGCCCCCATAGCAATAATAATGTCTGTTGCTCTGTAAACACGGACTCAAATGAACGATTGACTGTCTGTAAGTAGTTTCCTTTATGTCGTTGTCCTAAGTTGTGCCCAGTCTTTCAACTTAGCAGTACCCTGCCGATGAGAATCATAAGTCAGAAACACACATGCTCACTGTTTGCATCCTTTGTGCGGACCTCACCCAAGATACCTTCTGCTTCTTAATTGAAGTGGGATTTTCGCCTTTTTACGGTTTGCACAATATTTTAAATTTTCGTAATGAAGTCATGGAGCTAGCTAAATGACATTTGTTGAATTAATTGTCAGTGAAGTAGAGAAGCTTTTAAGACGCTTACTAAAATGTGTTCTATCATTTTATTTTTCACTAGAGTCTTGTAAAGGTATCATCTTAATAAAATTTAAAAAAATTTTTGTCCAAATAGTTTCAGTTCCAATAAATATAATATTTTATATAGTTTTTTAGGGGAAATTTGGTCACGTATAACTAATTCTATTTTTTTTCTAATGTTTCGGTTTATTACACAATCATCAGAGAAATTATTAACTCTTATGTGTTTGTTTAAAATTTTGTAACATGTTTGGTTTGACGCAACTCAGTTGCGTTAAAACAGGCAATCAACTAACACCAAACATGTAACAAAATTTAAAACGAACACCTTATAGGTAATAATTTCTCTGATGATGGTGTAATAAACCGAAACGTTAGAAAAAATAAATAAAATTAATTATACCTGACCGAAATTCCCATAAAACCATATAAAATATTATTTGATATTAACGGTCAAGAAAAGAAAAAATATATATACCGGGTGTAAATAAAACCTGGCTTACCCTCTCTATTTTCATTGTTTATAGAAATAATTGATGAAATTTTAATATGTTGTTATACACATAAAATTGCATTAGAAGGCAGTATTTCCAATTCTTATGCACTTCCGGTTTCGCTGGAAATTACCCCAACTTTCTTATTTTAAATGGAACACCCTGTATATTTTTACATTTTTGGAATCTATGGTGAATTCTGAATATAACAGTATACATTTTTTCTTTGATTTTTTATTTATTGCTTTTTTTAACGAAAAATTTAATTTTTGATTTAGCTGTAATCAGAGCTGTCAGGTATTAGGGAACTTGCCTATAATTTTAAAAGTAAAAATAATACTAAAAAACATATCGTACCGTTGTAATAAAACGTGTACTTCACAAAAAAATAAGTTTTCTAATTCCACGCGATCAGTATGAAGGATCTAAACAGCGATAAAATTGAAGTGGCCCGAAACGAGCTACTATTGACTATGACGTCACACCATACCATATTCGGTAGTCGTCGCGCCGGAAGCAATACAATCAGATGTTTACCGGTGTTATAAGACTGTGGTTGATTTGTTAGTGACTGTTCTGATATAAATATATAATTGTGTTTTATAGTACCGCTTATTGTAGTTGTACAGATATTTTAAAATGACTGATCAAGGTTTTTCAAAGGGCCAATCTGATAATTTGCCTAAAGTGGATATGTTTATGGTGGCATCTTTTATACAAAATAGTGAAAGTTTTTCCCTTGGAGAGGTCCGCGGAGTCAAGGCAGAGAAGTACGTATTTTTTTAGCTTTTAGTAATAATTTATAAACATAAAATAGTTATGACTTGATCACGGAATAAAAAAGAAATAATTACAAAATGCTTAGTTGCAACTAAGCATTTTTAGCAGACTTATCTTATGTTTGAAAGAATTTAGAGTAATTCTTTACAACAGCCACTTCTATATTTTTCGTGTTTTTTTTTTTGTACACACGTGTAAAATAAAGTGTCTCTATAGAAGACATTTGTTGCACATTCTGTAGGATACTCTTCGCAGTTTTTTTAAAAGAATCTTGTGTTTGTCTTATAAACTTCATTCTTACAATACCTAATGTATTGACTACATATTTAATATTCTCTCCCGATGGTGCCGACTGTATTGGCGAAACGCGTGGCAGTATATTTTATAGTATAAACTAAGATTCATTCTTGTAATACCTAATATATTGATCACATATTTAATTTTCAATTTTTTCATCTCCCGATGATGCCTACTGCGTAGGCGAAATTTGTGGTAGTATATTTTACAGCATTTTGGTGTCTATAGAAAATTACTTCAATTTTAGTAGTACATTGAAAATTGCAACCCTCTGTAGATTCATATTTTCAAATAAAATGTCCTATAACTTTTTTATTAACTATTTGATTTTTTTCAAAAACAATGGATTTCTTCCTCTAGCTAACACTAACTTATAGCCCAAATTTCAATTCGAACGGACTTTTTTTTCTTTAGTTATCGTGCTTACAAGAAACGTGACGGACAGACAGACGGACGGACAGATGAACAGACGGACATTTTGAAAGTTGTTCAGAATTCGATGACTAACGAAATGATTTTTTTGTCTGCGAGCGATATTAACGATTTTAGAAATGTCCCGATCAAATGCAATATACTCTTCGTAATCGTATTTGCGAAGAGTATAATAATAAATAGCTGTTTACTTTCGCACCAGGCAATTACCTTTACTTAGTATCACTAAATTACATTCTATCTACTAATCTTATTTTCTAACATTGTATACACATTCTTTCTTTAATCCTACCCTAATTAAAATTCAATAATTCGGAATTCGGCATATTTTATTGCCCGCCTGCGAAAAACTAGTAGATAGACATATAGTATTTAATAATGTACTTACATTAAAATGATCTTCACACACTGCTCTGTGAAATGTCTTTTTCATTTCTTCTACACGCTTTTAGCCATTTTGATCGACGAATCTTATCAATGCAATATTTAAAATAAGGAGTTTTTGTTTCCATTTTAAGTACCTATACACTTAAAATTTATGGCGATGCTGGTATTTTTACGGCTGAAATCAAGCAGTCGAGTGCTGGGATCTTCGTCGTGGTATGGTGTGATATCACGACTACTCCCGCGCTTTTGAACCTGTTTGAAACGGTTCGCTCGCGCGCGAAACTTTAATAATTTATAACAAATTTATTATTGGGAATTAAGGCGTCATATTTTGCATATCTTATTTTTTAGTATTGTAGAACATTTTTATGAAGTAAAAAAAATGTGCAAGTTCCCTATTGAAATAGTAATTTAATTATTTTTAAGTAATTAAATTACTTTAATTCAATTACTTTTTTGGACGCCTTAAAATAATTGGTATTTGAATTACTTTTGTAAAAGTAATTGTAGTTGGTAATTGCTTTATTGTTTTTGGTAATTGAAGTACTGAACAAATAATTCAATTCCTTTTGGGTAATTCAATTCCTTTCAGATACTTTAATTACTTTAAAATAATTGAAATTGTATCAAAAATATTCCGAGAAAAATCGCAACGCGCTCGGCTTTAATAACTTGTCTGAGCTTGTCGTTTGACAGTATTTTCGTTTTCTTTCAGTTATCCAGTGCACTACACAGTATACAGTAGCTGTGATTGCAAGAAAACCATGTTTTTAATTATTTGTGTCCTTGTGTTTTCCATTCTTAAAAAGTTGCCTGGCAAGGTACGTAAATATTGAATAATAATTTGTTCTTTACTATTTTTTAAATATTAATATATGTTATACATATATCTCCGATATTGGCAACATCTATTATTTTACCTATTTGATTTAATCAAATACCTATTAATATTAGTTACACTGACAAAATTTTTTAATAATGATTGTAGAAACAAAATTTTTACACAGAAATGCGTTTCACGTTGAACTCAAATATCGAATAAAAAATGTCTGTCTGTATGTATGTCTGTGTGTAGACCATTTCTTGTCAACACAATAATTTCTTTTAGACTTGAAAATTTTATTTTAAATTTAGTACCTATATATGTAAAATAGCTTGGTAGAATATTACCTACATACGTGTTTGAATGACCTAATAATTATTTAAAAATACATGTACATTGTGCCTCCTTTTTGGTAGGTATTTGAATTTCTTTTATTTTCAGTCGATATTTCAATTATTTATGGTAATTCAATTACATTCAAAGTAATTAAATTAAATAGAGTAATTGAAGTATAAGGTAAAGTAATTGAATTCCTTTACTTGAAAAAAATATATTATTTTCAACGAGTAATTGATACTTGAAGTACTGTGTAAAATGAGGAGTAATTGGTAATGGAAATATTTACTACTTTGATTGATAATTGGTAATTGGTACTTCAATTACTTTTAATGGGTAATTGTGACAGTTCTGGCTGTGATTTACAAAAAATGTTTCTAACGGGATTTGCTTACTATTACAAAAATTGAATTACTGTTTTACAATAAAACTTTCTTACATTGGAAAGTGAGAAATTGATTTTTTCTAAGAAATGCATATTTGTCAAATCTCAAAATGGTGGCTCATCACGATATTTAGAAAATACATCTTTTTACGATTATTATAAAACCCATAACTTCGCAATTCTATAAGAATTCACAGTAGAAAAGTCACAATTCTTCTAAATAAATAGGTATTATAATAACATTGACGTAGTTTTCCACGACACACCAAAACACTATATACTGCACTCGACGCGCGTTTCGCTAACTAAGTTGGCATCATCTGGAGATGATTAAAACTAGTTTAATCGTCTCCAGATGATGCCAACTTAGTTGGCGAAATGCGCGTCGAGTGCAGTATATAGTGTTTTGGTGTTTCGTGAAAAACTACGTGTCTTATCTTCACATCAAAGGTTCCAACCCACTCCAGGTATTATAATGTAATACACATAACCCGATACACAAGGTAGTGTGCTGTGAAAACAATTATCTCAAAATTATTTGTTTGTTTCAAATATCTGTCATGACCAGTACACCTAAATTAGTCCTATTGTAATGCTAGTGTAGCCATTATTTACTTGATAAATATTTTGACAGCTATTTTAAACAAAGAACTTTATTTGCGATAATTGTTTTCACAGCACACTACTTTGTATGGTTCTCATCGGCATAATATTAATTTCTGTACTAAAAACCATCATACAGTATACAATACAAGCATTAGAACTGTATTCTAATGCTTGTATTATCCTTAAAAAAATATATTCTAAACTATATTTGCAACAACTTTCTAACCATAATTAAGTAATTAGAGTGAATTGTTTATTAAGTAGTATACATCAATGCAACAGTTGCCAAGATGAAAACAGGGATACAAAGATCTGCTAAAAATAAGTACATAAAAATGTGGTGCCACAACTTATTTTTTACCTGTTTAGAAAGAAAGGTAATTTTGTTGTTTTAATTTGTGACCCCTACAAGATTAATCATGGACCACCACTGAAATTTAGTTAATATAATATAAACAAAGACTTAGGTCGAGGGCACATTGTTGAGCGGTAAGCGGTGAACTGTGAGCAGTAAGCGACGAGCGGTAATCGACGAGCAGTGAGCACTAAACTAAATATTTTAACAGCCTTTTAATAATTGTATTCATATTAATTAAAAGGTGTACTTTGAAATATACGTACAACACCGTGAAATTCATAACACACAGCACTCAGCGCTCATCACTCGTAGTTTATGTGCTTATATTCAACATATTTAGCATGCATGTCCATGGAAGCTAGACAAACACAGCTTCCCTTACAAAAATCATAAAATAATAAAATACATTATTTTCTTATTGCTGTCAATCTCTTTTTTTCGACGGCGCTTATGAACGCGATATGTGTCAAAACAAATGTTTTAAAATGCGATGCCGATACCGCTCGAACCGCTCCGAAGTGAATTGCTCGAATATAAGCTGTTTTCTCACAGCGTACTTAAATATGGTAAATGTGTAATGTTATGTGAGTAAACGCGAGGGTGTTACGATGTCCATCGAGACGTTTAGTTTATTGATTTTAAAGTATTTTTTGGTGATTGCTCCGTATCATTAGTGTTTATAGTGACTTTTGATATTGAAATTATTTGTTATTTAAAATGAAATTATTTGTTATTTAAAATAGAGTGCAATTTTAATTTCGAAAAACGTTAAAAACAAACTTAAAAATAGTGCGGATGTAAGCTGTAGGCTAGACAGCTTACATGTTGAGCGTAATGGAGACACCGGGTCGTCCGGCTCCCTCAACTTCGAAAAATAGTTCTGAAACAATGGAAACTATATTATGTGAATGTGATGTGTGCAGTTTAGTGATAAGGGGATTTTCAACAATAATTTTGAAGGTAAAAAGACAAAATATTTTAAAAGATAGACCAACTCCAGCTTTAACAAAGTTTACCAAACAGAGTAAATTATATGTAAGACATTTCCAAACGGAAAATTTTCAAAAATGTGAATGGCTCACTGGTTGCAACACTTGGTCTCTTTTATTTTGCTGGCCATGTCATCTTTTTTCAAATGAAAAGAATTTGTGGAACAAAAATGGATTTTCCGATATAAATAATTGAAATTAATAAAACAACATTCATCGCCTATAACACATATTCAGACCATTATTAAAGAAAAAACTTTTGGTAAAACAAGAGCATGCTTTGGATAATGAATTGAGAATAAGCCATGAACGACGTAATCAAAAAGTACGCAAAAATCACGAAATCCTTAAAAGATTTATAGATGTGGTGTGTTTCCTAGGTAAACATGAGCTTGGTTTTCGGAGTCACGATGAGTCGGAAAATTCTGCATATAGGAGGAATTATGTGGATTTCATTAATTTGGTTGCAAAATATGATGAAACATTGCAATTCCATTTAGCGAATTCGACAGCAAGACACTTTCAATCTTACACAAAATGATTTAATTTCGTGTGTAGGAGGTTATAATAAGGAAAATACGAGGCAAAATAGAGGAAACTTCGTTTATTGAAATTATACTAAATGAAACTCCTGACTTTAGAAATATTCGCCAGTTATTGACGGTTGTACGTTAGGTTACAAAAAAAAGTGACATTAAAGAACGCTTTTTAGGATTTTTAGACGTCTCTACGCATAGAATAGCAAATGCTCTTTATAACGTTATGCCGTCTATGGTTGGTCAACTTAATTTTGTTTCAAAATTAGTCGCGCAAAGTTACGACGGAGCGGCAGTAATGGCAGGTGAATTAGGGGGACTAGAGGCTAAAGTAAGACAAACTTACCTAAATGCACTTTTTATACACTATATGGCGCATCGATTAAATTTAGTGTTACAACAATCTATTAGCATTATCAAGGAATGCAAGGTGTTTTTTTCTACTTTAAGCGCATTTTCAAACTGTGTTTGAATATCGTCAGCCACTTATTGATTTCTTTGAAAAAATATTAGATCATCAGGAGGAATGGGATTACGAAACAGTAGTTTGCTCTAGAGGTTATTTAGACATGTTAAAAACAGACACTAACTTTAATCTTTTACTTTTCTCTGAAATATTTTTTTGTTGTGCAATAACATATTTGCAGTTTTACAAAATAAATCGAGTGATAAATTTCTACATAAAAAAAGATCCAGGAATTAAAATTAATTGTTTTATCTATGAGAGAACAATTTCATCGTCTATGTAATAAACTTGAGCAAGAAAAAGAATACGTTCTGATATCATAGGAAACCAAAAAAAGTGTTATCGGAGATTATTTTTCAGAAACAACTAACAATATTTCTACATACGCGGATACCAGATTCAAGGATTTTAACAAATTAAAATTTTTAGAGAAAAAATTTTAATGGCCATACTACTACAATTCCGGAAGGTGCTTTTAATTCTTTGAAAAAAAATTATTCACAATATTCTGATTTTCCTGTATTGTGACGTACTTCGCTACCACCACAATGCTTATTTGCGTGTGTGCGTGACCTGTCACTTTGGCACCCTTCAGTACAGTTACGATACTTTGAACTTTTTATTACAGTAACGGTCTCGTGAGCCAGTTCCTGTTTTAAAGTGTAGGAACACCACTTTATTCTATCAACAGTGTGATAGAAGCTAGGGTAACTCAGTGAAGAAACGGAATGCCAGGCGCTCTGTGTGTGTGGTTGTCGCTTGCGTAGCAATAGACAACTTCACCTTACCTACCGAAAAGGATTCTCGGTGTACCAACAAATTTATTACTTATATCTTTGTTTTAAATAAAAGGCAGAAGTTCAATTTCACTTACTTTATTTATCTAAGACAGCTTCACACATAAAAAAAATAAATATATATACAACAGTTATGTTGTAATACAATGCAAATATCAACCTATGTTACAAGTAAGCAACTAAGCAACCAAGCAACCAAGCAAGAGGTTCTGAAAATGCAAAAAGAAACGGTGATCGATTATGTTATAGCAAGTACAACTAAGTTATGGAAGCTACTACTACATTTATTAGTATCAACTGCTCACTACAAGCATCTACACAAGCAAGCAAACGATAATTTAAAATAAAGCAAGGGTACGGCAACTAGTACTACTGGTAGTTACAGCAAGCTGTTAATGAATCGGTATTTCGGTAAGCGGTCAGTTCAGCAATATAGTTAATGGTAAGCGGTTACGGAGTACTAGCATAACACAAGTGCAGGAGGTCAGTCCAGGGACAGGTGGTGTATTTGACTTGTATAATCGCGAGCGTGGTATGGTTTAAGATTAGCACCTCATATCCCTGATTTGGTGTTTATTGACTACGTGTGTCACGTTTACCTAGTAAGATCTTATCCGTACGCGAGGTATTAGGACCTTACTGGTAGTAAAACTATGACTGAGACGGAACTCTGTCTATGCACGAGGCATTAGAGTTCTATCTTTACATCGGATACAACAGACAATGACAACCAGTAATTACTTATAATTCAGTGCGACAGGTTATCACATCAACTTCAAGCTTTTCTTCTTTACAATTGAAATTCCGTGAGCATGACTGATGGACGGATAGGTTAGTACTTGACTTCCGGGGCATGGCGCGAGATTATATCCACACACGAGGTATTAAAATCTTACATATGCCACTCCGCGTTTACCTAGTAAAGTCCTATCCATACACGACACATTAAAACTTTACTGGTAGTGAAATTATGACTCTATCCATACACGAGGCATTAGCGTTCTGTCTCTACGTCGGTACAACAAACAATGATAACCGCAGATTCCCGATGCAAGCGGACTTGTATCAATGAATCCGTGAATATTCCTAAATATCTCTGGTTTGTTCAGACAAAAATAACATAACAGTACATTTGGATACAAACGGTAAAATCGGACACAAAAATAAATGAAAGAAATGCAAAATAAAAGCAGCATTTCTTACCACTATCGGATTGCGGAGTGCACTGGAGATGTAGACGAGTCGAGGAAGGCGCAGCTAAGTCGAAGACAAGTCGTAGACAAGATGATTCTTTAACGCGGTGGCTCTCAATTTATACAAAAAAGTGCGTCATGGGATGGCGGGGATCTGTGCAGTGTGCAACACGCAAGCCGGTCGACCGCTTGTCCGTGGCAAACGTTATTTCAGTTTATCTCGGCGCATCATATTTAAATAAATTCCTTGCGTTAATTCATATAAACAAATGTTTATAACATATTTCGAGACTGGGAATCATTTTCTCCGAAAAAAGATAATTTAAAACGGCCAAGCGTTACTATTTAACAATAAATCAATTAATAATTTATTCAGTAAATTATTAAACAAATAGAAACGTATTTCTTTGCTATGAAGGAATGATTTCAACTTGCTTGAAAATCAAACTAAATTAAATTAAACTACTTTCCTCTTACTTGATTGCATACAAATACATTAAACGATTTATCATTAGAATAATAAACAAACTAAAATTATCCTGAAAAATAACTGGTTTGAAACAATTATATTAGAGAAATAATTGTTATTTCAAATACAGAACTTTACAAAATAAATTTAACTTTGGTACAAAACGGTTTTAAAAGAAGTGTTAACATAAATTATAGTATACAGGGTATATCAAAGTGAACAAAAACAACATTTAGGTCTGTTTACCATAAAAAGCTAATGGAAAAATCACTTCGTTACAGTATTACGATCCGATTTTCAATGGTATACGCATCGGAAGGTATAAATAAAAATATTGTTTGTGACTTATAGAAATCCCTTAATGATTGTGGACTAAATCAAACTTGCGTTGAAATTCTTAAATTATATGATTTAACTATTCCCGCCACAAGTGCATCGAACGAATGTAGTTCTTCCGCATTGTAAAGAATTATAAACTTCATTAGAAATTCGACGGATCAAGAAAGTTTGACTAATCTAGCACTACTACCCATAGAAAAGAAACTAATTCAAGAAATGTCACTAAAGCAAAAGCTTTATGATGACTTCATTGATGAATTTGCAAAACAAAGCCGGAGAATCTCGCTAAGAAATATGATAAGTATTTATTTTGTAACAGCTTATCCGTTACGACACACCACTGATGTATGTATTACATGCTTATAATATTTAGTTTTCATATTTAGTAATATAAGACAAATATATAATGAAATTCTTTAATAAAAAAAGTAAACAACTATATAATCAAAAATACTGGTAAGTAACATTAACATTAGTTAATCGCTGCCGTCGGTAGTGTCTGAATGGCAATTGGCACCGGTGTGGAGGCCCCCCGCTATTTATCATAGTTACTTTGAACAAGTACATGCTGTCAGGTTGAAGAGGGCTCACATGTACAGGAACTGGTGGCCTTCCAGGTGTATCTGCTATTGGAATAGTTAAATTTATATATGGTGAACCATCTACAATAAATGTAGAAATACGACATCTATTAGTTGGGTACGGTGGTAAACTCCAAGTCATGTCAGCGAATGTGACTCCTGGCCTAACACTTTCCAGTGTTGGGAAGTGCGCACCTAAAACAAAAAAAGATTCAGATTAAAATAATTGTTATTGATGGGTGAAAAACTACGAAAGTGACAAGAATATAAGGTCGAACAACAAAATATAATCCAATTCGTAAGGATTCAAAATCACCTTGAATCTATAAAATTTTCATGGGTCAACATTTGTAGGGTAAGGGGAGGACAGATGGACCAATAGGAGATACGGACCCCTATCAATATCCAAACAATCTTGCACTAGCATATTTGAGATACCAACGCATAATAGACCAGAATTCCCAAAATCTACTCCCTTTGGAATTCATTAGAAACTCAAGACCTCAAGAAAATCCACTCATGACTTAAAACTAAATATTTGAGGTAAAATAATATTATACTTTTAAATAGCACTTTGTAGGACGCTAAGAAAATTTTCTCAACAGAGTTCTTCAGTACAGTTTATGAAAATATGTTCCTTAATAGCCAAAATACAACTCAACACAAAACAAATGTTGCGGCCACAGTAAACTGGCCATATGTGCATTTTGCTGTCAAAAAAATTCTGCAATTATTTTATACACTTCTACAAAGCCTACTCTTTAAAATACTAGCCACATAACAATTGCTGCGCCTTTTAATTTTTTTATTCAGAAAATAAATTATTCCAATTTGACTGTCCCTGTACCTACGCATATGATAATATTTTCCTGGTACGCTCATATACAGTACAATAACTAATAAAGTTATAATACAAATTAAAATACCAAAGTATTCCAATAGAGAGGTAAGATTAATTTACAAATAGTAATAAATACTAAAAGTACCTAATACCTATATAAGGTGCCAAAGTCGTCATCCTACAACTTTATTTAATTGAAGATTAAATAAAGTTGCCTAAAGTTGACGCTGCATGTATAGTATGAGAAATCGCTTTAGTGACGGGACGTGCGGGGTAAAACGCGACATGAGAGCGGGAAATGTTTAACATATTACATCTTCCGTCTTTTACACCGCTTATATTAAAGCGAGAACGATGATTGTTGTTTTTCGTGGCACGCGACCGAGGCGGAGTTTAGCTTACATGCTGTAATACCTCAGGTCCTCACTGAGTTTTGTTATCGATTCGTTCTGGCAGTGCGTTGTAGGATATATTGTAAATATAATATTGTAAGATAAATAATATTATATCTGTTTATTTTCTGGTGTGTCTTCGAAAATAATTTAAGAAGGTTATCATGTTGCAGTGAGTTACGTAATAATGTAGAATAAGTAATAATTATTTTATATCTGTTTATTTGCTGGTGTATTTTTGAAAATAATTTAAGAAAGTTATCGTGTTTAATGTTAAAATGTTTCGACTGTGGGAGGCCTCTATGTCTACATCTTATTGAGTTTATGAAAATGAAAGTGATATTGATTACAATAATAAAGAAAATCAAAGTTCATTAGTGTTTTCAGTAAGAAAAAATCGGCTACATTTGAACGAGTAAGCGAAACAAATTTGCCTTATTGTTTACAATAATCTTTGGAAGCGACGAGCTAATGACCCTAATTTGTATGATTTAGGTGTACTAGGTGAAACAACATCTCTGACTAATATTCTCAGTCCCACAATACACAAACTGGTGAAAGGAGGTGCCCTTCCAAGAAAAAAACGATCCGACGTTGGTCAGTGTCAATTGAAAACTCTGGACCCATTGTTAGTAAAACTGTTAAGAACTTTAGTTTACAACTCGTATCAGAAAAATGAAATCCCCCTTGACGTGGTAGACAGAAAAGTAAAAGAAATGAATTACCATCTAAAATATACCAAAAGAACTTTAGGAACTTGGCTGAGAAAAATTGGATTCAAATATCAAACTATTAATAAACGCATGGCGATTATCAGCAGCAGACGAATAGTGGACTGGTGAAATTCATATCTAGAAGAGATAAAAGAACTCAGAAGGGAAAATAGACCAATTTATTATCAAGATGAAACTTGGTATGATACTCATGACACCGTAAAAAAGGATGGACTGATGGTTTTAGGAAATGTCAACCAATCTCTTTGCTACCTAATAAAGAGACTCCGTTGATTATATTACACTGTGGATCAGTTGATGGATGGGTTGATAATGCCTTAAACCTGTGCTGAAAAAAACATGGAAGACTGTAACGTGGATTACCACAAGAACATAGAAGGAGAAATATTTGAGGAATGGTTTGACATACCCCAAATCCAAAATTAAAACCGAATAGCATGATTGTTCTAGTCAATGCCAAGTACCATTCGAAACAACTGTATAAAGTTCCTAACATGAGTTATACTAATCTGTTTACAAATTTTTTTAATGGAACATGATCTCTATTATGAGGAAAATTATAATAAAGCACAACTCTTGGAAAACCTGCAAACGAAAAATTATGAGAAGTATATTATAGACACCGTAGCGGAGAGGTGTGGCCACAAAATGTTGAGATAACCGCCATATTTCTGTATTTTCAACCCGATTGAATTGATTTGGTGTAAATTGAAGAAAAATGTCAAAAAAAGGAAATACTTTTCCGGAATTCGATAAAAAGTCGTAGAGTTAAGTCAAAACAATATGTCAAATATTAACAAGGATGATTGGGAATAAAGATTTAGGAAAGCAATTGAGGATGATTATTTAAAAATCGCCAAATTTCATGTAAATGGTGGAAATAAATTTATTATAAATTTGAACGAAAAAAGTAGTTCATCTGAAAATGAGGAAGAGGGTGAAAAGGGCGAGGATTCAGAGAAAGAAGCGATATGAGGTGAAGTAAAGTGATGTGAAGTGAAAAAGTGAGTTTTGTGATATCAACTGCATTATTTATTTCCGTTTTTGTGCTTTCGTAGTTCAGTGCTTGAGAACATTCTTTTTCAGGATGTTATTATTTATTAATGTTATTATTTTGTTTCATTTTGACAAAAGTATTTGTTTCTGTTACCATTTTGAGAGTATATTTTTTGTTCTCATACTCATACCTCCTTGCAGTTCTTGCGGGGTAGTATCAATTTATATTAAGCGAACTTGAATACTGTAACTAATATATATGTAGTCAATACTTCAAATTCAATACTTTTATTTCAAGTTAATACTTTTTTTATACAATTGTTAATGCGTCTTATCCCGCACGTCCCGTCACTAAAGCGATTTCTCACATTATACCTAATTCTCACTGATGAATGCAATAACCAGAAACCGGTCTGCGAATCGTATACGCAACGGTCTGAAGAACGATTTCTACTTATTTAGTAAAAAATCTTTTGCTAGTGGGCAATCGCAATTAAAGCTTAATAATCACTTCTCTTTGTATGATACAAATTTATAAAATTATAAATCATCAAGAAGTGTGTTTGTGTGGCAACTTCGTTTAATCTTCGATTAAATAAAGTAAGAAGATTACCTTTTCTTAGGTTTTATCTTCAGTATTTATTATTATTTGTAATATACTAAAACTATATAAAATATTCTGTAACTCACTGTGTGCTGGAGTTTCATACATAACCACTCCAACTCCTCCTTCCAACGCATCGTTGTAAATAGGCGTTACTGTAAATTCAAAAGTTGTACAAGGTGCTAAACCATTTATAATGACATCATTAAATGTGGTGTATGTGTCTATTGGTCTGGTTTCACCATCCCAGCGAACTATCCGGAAATATTGAACACACTTTGCAAATTTTTCGTCTAACTCCCAATCTAAATAAACAGCATCCTCGCCTACTGGAGTCACATGAAATTGGGTGACAGTAACATTTGCGTCTGAAAAGAAGTAAACATGAGCAAAAGTCATAATAGTTTTAGATGTACATAGTCAGTAGCGGATCTACCATGAAATTAATGGAACTTAAGGTTCGGGTACAGTAGTAAACAATAACCAGTAGCTTATTTCTCCTTGTTACTAGGGCTCACCGCCGGTGACCTTCAAGAGCCACTACTCTGAAAAGCATCAGTGTTGTAGTGGCCGTCAGAGCGGAGTCTATGTTATCAGCGAAATAAAAAATAACTCGTGGTGTAAGTACTTTTCATGTAATTGGTTTACTGTGACAATTATGGGTGCTTATTTTCGACTTAGTTTTGTATTCCACAATGTGTATTGGAGAAAAAACATTTTCATTCATTCTGGAAAAAATATGATTCTGAGTGGTCAGTACCTACGAAACAAGTAAGATCACAACTTCCCCATGCCAAAAATGACTAGAAAATAATATAGAGGGTGAAGTACGTGATAAACAAATTGCTAATTTTAATGAAACCTCTGATGCAAGAATTAACAAGTTATGGACAATGTGATAATTCAAATGTTAAATCTAAATGGGCCATCGAACTCATATTTGCTGGTCAGTAGAAAGTTGAAAACAATTATGAGAAAAACAGTTGCAAGTGGCGTTTTATTATAATAAATATTTCGAACACGTTAAATCTGTAATACTTACAGTCAACTCCAAAACTCTAATATTTTAAAAGAAAGTCAGCTGCAAACAATGCATAGGTCAAAAGATTTACCCACTGTACATAAAAATTACAGCATATTATTTACAGATGCTATCAAAAAATTCAAAAGTAGTTTATTTCGCACATTCAACCGTCTTTATTAAATATACCTGGTTCTGCTGGTAGTGCAGTATTAATAATTCTCCCTTCACCCGCAATGTGTTCTGCAATTGGCACTACTATGAACCGATACACCTCGCACGCCTGCAGAAACGAAACATCCAAAAATCTGTCATGGATCTGATGAATGTGCTCTATGTTCTCCTCGAAAAGAATGTAAATGATGTAACTGGTATGGTCACAGTTTGTACTAGCACGCCAGTGCAATGTACTATTTACATCCAGCTGTAGACCTTCGACAGGATCGGGAACTGAAATGAAAGTAATAAAAGGCAATTAGAGTCCAGATATTCACAGTTCTTAACAATTCAAAAATAGAGTTACCAACTTAGGTCACACAGAATAGAGTACAAATGAAAACCGATACACACACCCAAATATATATAAACATATATATATATATATATATATATATATATATATATATATATATATATATATATATATATATATATATATATATATATATATATATATATATATATATATATATATATATATATATATATATATATATATATATAATAAGATGCACCAATTGAGGTTTTAAATTTAATTTTCTATATGCAATCTATAATATTTTATTTATTAAAAATTTGACATTACTATTAATGGTCTGTCAAAAATATTAATTTCAATTTTAGCTGCTTAATATTATTTAGAACTTTTAAAAAATAATACGAGATTATTCAATTGCATAAGACATTTATATTAATTAACAAATATCAAATTTATTACAATCAAAAAATTATAAAAACTACCCACCCCAAGAGTTTAACCAGTTTCTTGATTTTGACTTTATTATTTCAATAACTTACCTCATTACTATTTGCTTTCATAGTAATAATTACATAATTTATGAACATGTAACTTTTGATCAGTACTAATATTTTTAATTTATGCTGAAATTTCTTAAACTTCTTCTCCTCCTTATTATTTATATGTAAATACCATTTATATTCTTCTACACCTTTATTGTCATAACAATTCTTCTTTTAATTTAATTAATCTTTATTTTTCCTTTAGAGCAAAATTTTCATCTTTTCAAAATTGTCAATCTTCAATTCTCTTTTTATTTATTTCTTTTCCTGACTACCTCTTTTCTTTTATTTTTTCCAAATGTTCCCATGATAAATTTTCTATCTTATAAATGTTCACCATCTATCATTAAATTCTGACTTTCTTAAACTTCACATTTCAAATTTTAGATTATAAACTTCAACACTTCTATTTTCAGGTTATAAACTTTTCTTCTATCACATGTGTCATATCTATCTTCTTTTCACTTGGTCAAATTTAATACAACTTATCCAAATTCTTATTCTACTTACATTTATACACGTGGATATCAAGATAATTATTTAACATTATATCTTTTACTAAACTAGTTTAACATATCATTCGTAATAAATAATTCTGTATTATTATTAATTAATTGACTAATAATAAATTTATTTTATTCAGTTAATAAATGAATCTATGACATGTCAATTTTGTCCTTCATTTTATATGACAATATATATATATATATATATATATATATATATATATATATATATATATATATATATATATATATATATATATATATATATATATATATATATATATATATATATATATATATATATATATATATATATATATATATATATATATATATATATATATGTATATGTATATATATATATATGTATATGTATATATATATATATATATATATATATATATATATATATATATATATATATATATATATATATATATATATAGAGTCATGTAAAATGAAGAACAAAATTAAGATGTCATAGATGTTGGAAATTTATTAACTGACTATATAGACTATATTAGAAAACCTATACCAGGTATAAATAAACCCATAAAAATTCCACCAACTGAAAGGAGGAAAAAAATCATTGAGCCAAAAATGAAAAAACTACTAATATGTTACAGAATTCACAGAGCTTCATGCTCTATTTTGGTTTTTTTTTTGAATATGGGATATATTTTTCCCAACTTGTCAGAAAATTTATATTTGTGACGCATGCTTAATGAATGCTACTCTTAACTCATTCTACTCTGTGTGTGTACTCTGTTTCTGTATCAAACTCCAAGCAGTTAACAAACACACTGTTTAAATAACTAAATGAGAATCTGAAAAACATGTACAATCTTACCTGTAAGAGCGTGATAATTAGGTAGAGTTATTAAATATTAGAAAAGTCTATACTACTAGAATTTACATTATTCCAGGTCGAGTCAGACCACTAAATATCCGACTAGCCGTATGCGAAGTTTACTGTTGCCCATCTGAATACGAAGTCCAAACGAAACTTAATGGCGCTTGCTGGGAAGAGCATATGAGACAAAGCAAATTGCAGTATTGCTAAAGCCGCGAGTGGAAAGTGTCGCTCGTTCATCTAAACAAATCATTGCGTATTAACGTATTTACTAAAATTATCTGAATGTTTCACAATTTCACTGTTTCTTCCGAGACTAAAATTATGAAAAATATTAGAACAGCACACAATCAAATATAGATTTTTTTTCGAAGCAAAAAGTAATTCTAAAAATATAAATTAATATTCTCCTTAATAATAAAGAAAATCAATAACAAAAATAAAATAATACGTAAATCAATAAATAATTCGAATTAGACGCCCAAAAAAGACTCCTTCTTGAGCAAGACATTATCCTAACCTATTGTAAAAGCACCTTCTAACAATCTCGCTACTATTGCCCCGTGCTAGTAACAGGCGGCCAACTGTAAACTGCGCATACCTCTAGTCGTGTATCTAGTGGTTTGGCTCAATCTGTATACTTAGAACTCATCTGTGATGTAACAAATGTAAACTATGAAGAAGATAATATAAGAAATTATAATAATCTCTCTGGATAAACTTATGATGTGATGTAACTCATTAATTATCCCACAGATAGTGTTGCATCTTTAATTTGTTTTGTCAGAACAATTTTTTTGAGTAAGTTTACTATACGTTGATTTGAGTTTGTTGTTTTAATTCGAAAAGAGTAAATTTGGGCTTAAAACAAAAAGTAAGACTACTTAATATTTGTAATATCAAAAGAGTACCTACATGTAGTCTTTAAAGAATATGGTTGGTAACCCTATTCAAAAGTATACAGGGTTGTGCAAATCTAATAAATAATATCTGTAACCAAAATGGCGGCGCGTGCAAATAAACATGAAAATCGCTCATATTGGACATAATTGGTATTTTAAAAAGCTTAAAGGTTTATTAATAAAGTTTAACAGAAATATCAAGAGCCGGAACCATGTGTTGTTTTAAGTTACATACAAAATGGCGGAATAGTGGGTCAGAGAAGCAGAAATGCAAAATTGGCAATTTGTATGTATTTTTAATTCTCTGCTATTTACAATTCCGTTTTATCTGTAGCAGATAGGTAATTGTTAAAGTACAGTGGCTATCAAAATGTCCAAAAAAAGTAAAACTCAGTTTGTGGATCTGAAGGATGTATCATCGCTCCATTGTCTCTGCCGCCAAGGATCTTGACGTAGCTCTGTTTCCTGTGTCAAGATGATTCCGGTTTGCCCTGAATTAATTCAATTGATAATGGTTATAAATACACATCTAAATCAATAAAAAGCCTTAGTGATCACAGACGTCTTTCAAAAACAGTACGATGGCAATAGTTAGATGAAGGAGATAGGGTAGAACAAATGGCAAAAAATCATAACATGGTGTATTATAAACTTACCATAACAAATATGACACTTACACACTTCAGAGGTAACTGAATGAAATTATTAAAACGTGTACAAGTGATATTAAAAAGCTCTCCACATTAGTGACATCGAAATCGTCAATCGCAGTTGACTACCCAAAACTGTGTTTATTTTACGACGTCGATGGCACAGACGAACGTCTTGTTCAGGCATCTACATTGGGATTTGGACCAACAATTTACAGTATAGCAGTACAATTATTATGTGATAAAAAGTTATTAGTAAAATTAACGTCCACAGATTTGGTTGCAATGGTGGCCAAGTACCATAAGCGGTGATATGCTGTCGTCCAAAACACGAGAAAGTAGTAAAAAAAGACACTCTTCCAAAGTATGCATGAGCGATCCTGATGGACTTGTATATGGTACAATTGTGGCTGAACTTGTTGCGAAGTGGCGAAAAATGGATCAAAATTTGAAATGTTGATAAAAAATAGTTAAAATTAAAAAGAACGTCTGCCCAGCCAGCTTATGATTCACAAGGCACTAAAAAACTCTAACCTTGGCTGGTAGATATGTTTGCCAAATTTAACCCCCCAAACCATCTCTTATATTATGTCTTATACAGGATGAAATTGAAGTATAAGCTACTGTCATTTGTATCAGGGCTACGAGCCGGTAAATCTGGTCAAAACGTTATCTTCAAGTTCGAACAAAACATAAGAAGTGTTTTTACGCCTTGAATTATGTTTACTCAAATTTAATACTGATTGGTTGAATACAAATTTCCTGTTCCGTGATTGGTTATAACAATAAACTATTTGTTTACTGTTACAGCACGAAAATTCGGCTATAGGCAGTGCTTACAAAGATGCGTGTGAATTCAACCCAATGGGCGATGGAATGCTTAAAAGAATATCCAACCTTTAAAGGATCGTTTAAGGATGAATTTCAAGGAAAATTTTGTGTTCAATGAACACATTTATTTGAATGGCCCTCAAAGGTCGTTCAAACACAGATAAAAGTGTTCAGCATGAAAATAGGACTATCTTGACAATTGCATTTAAATTGCATACATTTAATATAATGAAACATTCCAGTAAGGAATACACTGAAAATGTACGTCATAAAATTAGTTCTGAAACCCCTACGCCACTGTATGTTAGTTTATTGTTACCTACATGAAACCATTAGGAATAAACGTATAGTACATAAGCTTGCGTCACGGGGCGTGTGTGTTACGACCGTGTATTGTAGGATAAATTAGGGGCCAACCGGAATCATCTTGACACATGAAACGAAGCTTCCATGAGATCTTTAGCGGCAAAGGCAATGGAGGCGATGAAATATTTTTCAGATCCACAAACTGAAATTTGTGCATTTTTTTTAACATTTTGACACCCACTGTACTTCAACAATTAATTACCTGTAACAGAAGAAACGAGATCACAAATTGAGGAGAATTACAAAAAATTAGATTTGCATTGCAAATTTTTGCATTTTTGTTTCTTTTTTGACCCCCCCCTTTCCGCCATTTTGTATGTAACTTAACATCCCACATAGATCCGGCTGTTGATGTTCTTGTCAAACTTTATTATTCATAACCTAACCTTTTGTATTAAATGATATCAAACATGCCCAATATGAGCGATTTTTATTTTTACTTGCACGCGCTACCAACGTGATCTCAGGGGGTCTGATGAATGCAGTCTGAACAAAATTTTGAGCTAAAACATATTTAGCTAAAGTGTGGTAAGGTTCTAAACTACATGTGATTAGAATTAAAATTTGGACACCTATTTGTATGAATCTTTTCTATATAGACACTTATTTCAAAATTATTATTTGTTTTGGCTACTAATCCATTCATAAAAGACTGTTTGTTACAACCTTCAATTTCTTGAGTGAATTTAATTACATAATTCATCTGTGCCATGAGGTCATATTGAAAATATGTCATCCACATAGCGGACTTCTTCCTGTCTTATAATTTTCACATGCATATGACCCCAAACAAGTGCTTAAATAAAATTATATGCACATTATAGAGCACTTCGACTGAGAAAAAGGCAAATTACTATATGATTATAATAATAAATGGGTATAACATACAATTTATCAAAACAGTACATAATAGCGTGGAAAACGGTTGTTTTAAAAAATAGAGAAATTGGGAAAAAAAATAAATTCTACTCATTACAAATCATTATAATCCTTATATTAGATTTATATTATGTTGTTTTACATTACAACTATTGGTGAGGTACTGTTGCAACCAGTGAGTCGTATTACATGGTATTTGTCACTATTACAAGTGTCATAAACACTAGTGACAAATACCATGTAATACGTTTTGTTTAAAATGGGTCATAACCCATTTTAAACAAAACCTCCACTTTCTCTTTGAAAACCAAAATCAGAAATCAGCTTTAGAATATTATGTATTGTAAGTTCTCGATAACATCTACAAGATACATAACTGATAATGGCTATTTTTGTAGAAATATTGTTTCATTTTAACTAGCATGATTTTTTTCGTAAAGAAAGAAATGGAAGAAACATGTTCTTGTCGCCGTTTTGCTAAGGAGGTTACGAGTTCCTGTGCGTTTAATAAATATTCAATATGTTAATCAATAATCAGCACATTGTTCTACACTAGATGCAGAAAAAACATTTATATTGCAGTTTTATTCATCCTAAAATGTATTTTCTGCATTAGTTTTTATATCTGGTAACACTATTTTATCTCATACTAATAATTTCCCATTTTGAGGACATACGACAAAAGAATCCTATTATCTTCGCGGTAATATACGAGAGATTCAAAAACCTTTATATTATTTGATACAAACGTGATTAATTTACATACAATAGTCTTACCACAGTCTTCACTAGTGGCACCATGGAGAACCGCCAAAACGAATACACACAGTATAAGGTACATAGTGACAATATTTTTTCTAAAACTCATACAATACAATCTTTGGAAGTAGCTATTTATATGTTGGTAAGTGTTGGGATAACATGATTTTATTTTTAATCACTTTAGATATAAAAATACGTAAAAAAGATATATTTTATCTATAAATTTAAAATCAAAGATTATGTATATATATAAGTGTGTATATGTGTGTATATATATAAGTGTACAGGATCTGTTTAATACTTAACTAAACTTATGTGAATTTCTGTAAGAAAGTTATGGTAAAGGAACAGGTACAAATATAGTTGATATCGATGAATCTACAGAAAAAATTTTAAATAATTTAAAAAACTAAATTTAACTAACACTCGTCACAAATTATTTAAAAATAATAAACATAAAATTGAAAAGGAAAATAAATCTGGAGTCTATAAGCTGACCTGTGCTATTTTCACTAAAGTCTATATAGGATAAACCAAAGAAAATTTTAAGAGAAGGATGTCAGAACACAATAATCTTTTAAAAATAGAAAACAATATTCAACTCACGGAGATCATATTTTAGAAGAAAACCTCAGATTTTTAATCGAAACCAATACTCTGCTGTTTTAATCTTTAATAATTATATTTTTATTGCTTAATAATATTTTCACTAACGTAATAAATAGAGTTGGCAAGTCGTGCGGCTAATCAGTGGTGCAACAACAGGTAGATAGATATCTGGTGAGGCAATGATCGTCTGGCGGACATATAGAAGCTTGCTCTGTCAACAAGTCAAGTGTTGATGTTTGTGATGATAGTGCCGCGACAACGCGTTTGGTAGGCCGTTCTCTTCAAGAACACGATGGTAGGTTGGTATATGTTATGGATAAAATGCATGCTTTACATCTTGCAGCAGAAACTATTCGACAAGATTTTCCAGAAATAGATTCATTAATAGCAAGTACAAAAAAAGTGTTCCTTAAATCTCCTAAACGTCCTCGTGCATTTCACAGCAAATGTCCTGGTATTTCCGAACCACCACAGCCATTTCTAACACTTTGGGGAACATGGTTGAAGGCAGCTTTTATTATGCTGAATATTTACAATAAATAAAAACTGTGATACTACAATTCAATCTTGAAGAGACTGCAGCTATTAAGGAGAGCCAGACAAAATTTGAAGATATTTCCGCTGAAACAATTTTAAAAACTATTCACAAGAACTATAAAAAGAGTACATGACTCCATACAATACTTACAAAACAATGCGTTGTCGTTAGCGGAGTCACTGTAAATAAGTAAATCGACTGCTACACTCTATAGGTGACGCAAAAAAATGAGGCCGTTAGAGAAAAGTTCGCACGTGTGTTAAAACAAAACACCGGTTTTACCAGATCAAGATAAATTTGTGGTGGTACTAATGGTGCAACCCCAGATCCATTAAGTGCACTACTTTAAGTATGCCTGTATTACATCAATAGATGTCGAACGATCGTTCTCAAAATATAAGCATATTTTTTCACCACGGTGAACATCACTCACGGAGACAATCATAGAAACATGCCTGATGCTGCAAAGTGTTTATAGATCTTCTCCAGTTTGTGATAATCAAGCTGGTTCATTAAGCTAGTTAAGGGGATAAGTTGTGCACACATTGTTATAAATTGTAACAGTTTATTGCTTTTATTATAAGTTAATTTCTTTTATTACGCTTATTATGATGTGTACGCCTATATCTAGCCGTACATTTCTGCCACCTGTAGTAATAAATGACATGCTTATCTTTTTTCTGTTGAATACCTGGAAACATGTTATTCAACCATAGTTTATTCAAAATATATTTATAACCATTTGAAAAATATTTATATCCTGCTTAATATAGTTATTCTTGTACATCTGAAGTACATCTGTTGAAGCACTGTTTTGGAGAAACAACGGTAAGAAAAATTTAACTAATTATTTCAGAAATTTGTTCGTAATAGAACTTGTCCCCAACTGCGTGCCCATAGTCATACAATAAAGTTACTCTATGCTTGTGATAATAAAATAAATACAACCATATAACTACTGCTGATTCTCTTATAGGCCATGAGTAGTCGAGTCAGTATACATAAGGAGACCGATACTACTCTTATTTCTTTGCGAGTATTAAAAGGAAAATGTCAGCTAGAAAATGGCGTTTTGTTCCTGCTAAATGCGTGACACAACTAATAAAACTCCATCTAAAATATTTGTACCCGTAAAGTTTATACGAAGTCAATTGAAATTGGTCATTGTTAAAGCACAGGACTGTGCGCACTTAACTTGATATTTTGTCTTATGTATTTGGCAATGGTATCGAGAATCGAATGGTAGTTGAAATTGTGCAGGCGAGTCCGAGACTGGCAATGTAATCAGCCTGAATGAACCATCTACGACTTCACGTGTTTAAAGATAATAAAACGGACAGGCCCACTAATATAAAAAAACTCATTAAATCGTTTCTCCATAATTACGTAGACTTGTGAGATGTGCCGGCATTGACTATGGTTTGAGGACGATGGGCAACGATTGGCTGGGATCAGGATATTCGTCAGTCCGGTTGGTCGGTGGGTGTTTGAATTTATATCAGTCAGTAGTCAACGTGGAATCGATTACCTAGTTATTTATTACATTTGTCCAGTGCAGTGCAGAAATACCTATTATAATATCAAGTGTGGTTCAGTTTATACTTAGTGTTCATATTGGTAAATATTTATTACTACATAAAAGGTATTTATTGTATTATTTACTAATTTACCATGGCTTTCTGGAGACCATTTGAAACAGAAGATAATATAATAACGCCCGAAAATCCCGAAATAGTTGAGCCTGTTATTGCCGAGGAAGACGAAATAAATTTAGAGTTTCAAAATAAAGATTTACGCGTACAAAGTCAACGCATTATTTTAAATATATATGAACGTTTAAAAAGCGAAAATCGTGAAAAATGTGAGAAAGAAATAATAGAACGTATTAACGAATTAACTAAAATATCAAAATCAACAATTTGTCGTTTAATTAAAAAAGGAGATGTTATAGATCACGGTACAAATAGGAAACGGAAAAATAGAAATTAAAAAATATTAATGATGCTACCAAAGATGTAATACGGCGTATAATTTATAATATGTATGAAAAAATATAGTTCCTACGTTAAAAATGATTCGAGAAAAATTAAGCGATTATCCTGATTATAATTATAGTTCTTTAGATACACTACGAAATGTTTTATTCGAATGCGGTTTTAAACATAAAAAACTTGACAGGTAATTATGGAATCGCGACGTATAGTAGCACTTCGGGTAGATTATTTGGAAAAAATCAGAGAATAAACTAAACAGGCATATAGTGTATCTAGATGAGACGTGGTTTGACACGCATGATGTAGTTCAGTATGGTTGGGTAGACGGTTCAAATAATTGTGTTTTAAATACTCCGTGTTCTAGGGGAAAACGCGTTATCATACTTCATGCGGGAAGTGAAAACGAGTTTATACCTAATGCATTGCTCTTGTCAGCCAAAAAAATATCGCAGTCTTCTGCAGACTATCACGAAGATATGACAGCCGATCTATTCGAAAAATGGTTTTCAGAACAGCTTTTACCAAATATTCCGCCTAAATCGGTAATTGTATTAGATAATGCTTCTTATCACTCGCGAATATTAAATAAAATACCAAACATCAGTACAAGAAAGGAAGACATTTTAAAATTCATGAGAGAAAAAAATATGGAAATTCCTGTAAAAGTTCCAATAAAGCGCGAATTACTGAAAAGAATAAAAGAACAGAATTTCAAAAAGGAGTAGGTTATTGATAACTTATCCAATATACACGGTCATACACTTTTGCTCTTACCTCCGTACTATTGCATATTTAATCCTATCAAGATGGTTTGGGCAACTTTAAAAGATCGTTTGCGAAAATGTAATGACTCTCCAACGTTAACCGCGGTAGTAGTTGATCATATAAGAGAAGTAATAAATGACCTCGATAATACTGATTTATGGAAAAATTGCGTTCAGCATGTAATTAATAAAGAAAATCAATATCCAACACTACCCCCCCCCATTGCGCCGATTATAATTCAACCGGGTAATGATTCCTCTTCAGAAAGTGAAGATTCGGACTCGTCAACTTTTAGCCTTTACCTTTTTTAATATACATATATTTTCAGAACAAAATATTTAGATATTATATTAGGTATGAAGTTTACTTTTTTATTGTTACATTTCTTGGAATATATTTTATTTAGTTGACAAGAAATTTTAATTTAAGTTACTTTATTCTAGAGACATATTTTAATTTTGTTTTTATTTATGTTTTATCTAAACAAATATTTATTTTTGTGGTACTAATTCTTTGCTTTGGTTAAGAAACTTACATTTTTATTTTTATTTTAGAAGAAACTTTAATTTTATTTTTTACTATATAACATCCTTGCCCCTCGCTAATCTAACCTGTCTCATTCCCTCATCCTGTCAAGGATATGTTCATACCTTCTCGTTGGTCCTTGCTGAGCAATAACATATTTCAATATAGTATGGGTTAACTTTAAAACTAAACCCAATAAATTTAAATATTTAGACTTTATATCTAAAACTGATATAATATTTCAAAAATATTTTATTGGCGAAATGAACAAAAATAGCCTATCTAATAAACAAAAAATAATAAAAATTAATACAATTTTCAAAAAAGTATAACATTTTCTTATGATAAGAATTTCTATTTACCTCCGCCCATGTACAATAAAAGAGATGCCGACGGTTTTTGCAGGCTTTAGTTTTTATACGATTTCAATTATTGACTTCGTACAAATTTTACTAAAGCATATACAAATAAAACAGTTATGTGTGTATGTGTGTTGTATATAGGGTGTTTCAGAAATAGTATGCTAAACTTTCACATAAGATATCTGGGCTAAAATAAGCAAAAAATTGTTATGGATATGTGTTCAAAAATGAACCGTTTCCAGGGTGTGTAAAGTATCTCCAGAAATAAGGTTTTTTGTTTGTTGATAAATACGATAATAGCAATGACATTTAGGAATAATTCAGACAAGCCATACATGTTAACTTGGTTATACAGGGGCATTTGAAACTAAACATGCTGTTTGTAATAATTTTAGTTTAACACTTAATGGTGTAAAACGATAATTTTGCTGTAAAATGAATCAAGAAACTATTTAACGCATTTCTTATTTTTCCCCGTGACCAGTTAATAAGTTGTTAATAATATTTACTTATCTGCAGGTTTCTATTTTTATGCACTTTACGGCATTTTGAACTCGTGTCCACAGCTCCTCCTCAATATTTGTCTGAAAGGATGATACTATACTTTTAAAACGCATCATCAAAAATAATCATATGGAGTTATGTCAGGAGAACGTGGTAGTCAATATACCGGAGCACCATGTTCTCTACCGATTCAGCTAGTTTAAAAGTTATTGGACATTTAAAAATGTGAGCGTGCTCCGTCATGCGAAACCACATATCTTAGAAAAGCAACTCCGGTAAATAATTCCATAAACCATGCAACGTATTTCGAAAGAATTGTAAATAATTTAATCAGTGTGGTATATCGCAACAGCTGAAGTCAGTAGTCGTTTTTTTTAACCTTATCTTACTAAAAATTACTTAGTATACTTTTGTGGGATTGTAAATTATGTTTGTATCTCAAAGCTTGTAAATAAATACGAAATAAAAATCCCGATGAGATAATACCGAAATTTTTAGACAGACAGCGTGACTACGTATTAACTAATATTTACCAGATAAATAAGCGAGACCCTCAAATTAAAGTATTCGTCGAAACAGATTGATTCTATATTAATAGCTAATAATTGAAGTAAGTGATAAAAAAAGATATTTAAACTTTTAAAATAGGTATGAATTAAAATAATTACGTGCCAATTATTCATTTTAGATATAACTCGCAACTCAGATAAGTTTAAATCAATTTCTTCTGATATTTTAATTTACAAATAGAGGTGAATAAGTTTGTTCAATAAGTGGCAAGAAGATCTTTCGATAACACAAATGATAAAGACGACAGATAATGTTTATAACAAATGTACGGATATATTTATGATATTAGTGTGATATAAGAATATCATTTAAAAGATTAGCAATTGAACGTATGTTAGTATTGGGAAATTTTGATTTTTTTTTCTATAAATTAAATGTTAAAAAAGCACATACACCCATAAGCTAATGCAATCTTAGGTTAGGATTGTGTAGGTGATATACCATCCTTCGGAGGGTATGTGAAAGAGTCAGCTCCTTGTCTTTTAGATGCAAGTGAAAAATCTCTACTCTTCGATGGAGAAGTGGTTCGGCAAAATTTCCAGGTTGCGGGTAGCTTGTCTTCTACCATATGTGATAGGCCCTAGTAGCGGAAATAGGCCTACGTTAAATAAATGAATAAAAAACCACTTACTTTAAAGATCCTAGGAAAATAAGACTTAGGTAACATGTTATTCGACAATGAATTCCATAGCAATGCTGATGAAAAGGATATTAGGAGATTCAGGGCAAAAGATTTTCAGAGGCTGGGTTCTCAACCATTCACACCCACAGCTTGCCTGAAATGGTCCATTTTTGTTAAATTTTTTAGATGACATACACGTCTCTATTTTCTATGCAAAATACTAGCATTGGGAGTACGGTCGTCTGTGAAATTGCGCGTATATAGTAAATCGTTAATATAAAGAAGGAATAAAATAGGCTATAAGACGTATCCTTGCGGAATATCTACGTATCTGCTCTTACGGCTTTATTCGGATTTCACTTAAATTTTAATTTTTTTTAGCAATTTCATCCCTAGTTCATGTTCTTATCAAGAACACCGATATAAAATATAAGATAACCGTAATTTAGGGTAATTCTGATAAAATTTAAAATAATACTGAATTTAATCAATTTCATTCAGTTTGTGAGGCGCCGCTGATGGTAGATCCTCTTAACTGATAGTCTCTTAACAGCTTATCAATGTACCAAATTCCATTATTTCATGTGGAGAGGTTTTTGATAAGCTTAGAATTTCCGGACATATTTTTATTGATTCATTTTTAACAAAACCAAAAACCTCCGATCACATTTGAACGAATTCTGAGTAAGCTGAAATTTAGAGGTGTCATTTTGATATTTCGAATTTTACTGAAAGTTTGAGCACTTGTAAGTTCTTATCTAGAACTGGGCAAGTAATTTACATTTTGTTTACAGTCTAAATTTTCTTCGTTATTTCGACTAAATTTGAACTAAACTCCTCTAAGTCCTATAAATATTCGAAAGCAGAATTTAAGAAGGAAATGATTAAAAATGACAACTAATTACATTACTAAGAAGCAGATAAATATCTTTATAATGAGTTTCACAGTTTGGGAGAGACGATTAACCATTCACTATTGCATGTATATTATTATATGATATGTCAAATATAATAAATAAATATAAAACACAATTTTATAATGTTAAATATAAAATACAAGAAAAAGAAAACAAAATGAAAATATCAACTAAACATTCACATTCAAATATGCTATAAAAAACTAAATGAGCAAGATATTTTTTTCACTTGACTTTTAAAACTATTGAACATATTGATGTGTTTTAAATAACTGGGTAAGTTATTCTACTACACTATGAAATTACAATGAGGTGAGTCTTTTTATGCATAAAAATCTTTAGCGTGGCTCCATAACGTGCTGGATATTGATGATTGTCATTTAATTTTGCACAATTTGATGGATTACGTTTTGCATATGTGACACATTTCACTGTAAAAAATGCTATGCACTTTTAACAAGTTCTTGTTTTTGAATCTATTCCTATAAGATTCACGAGGGTGTACATTAAATACTAAACGTAGGAATGGTAATGGTAATGGTAATGGTGGGGGAGGCTGACGCCTGGCAAGTAGGCCACAAACGGGCCCTTTTTACCAACCCCCAGCTGTCCCCTCAGTCATGTGCTTCTCTTGCTCCCTCATCGAATCTTTCCGACCTTCTGATGAAGGTCAGGTTGTCACTCATTGCGAGGGAGCTCATCTCCTCCCTTAGAAGCGCCTCAGAACCGAAGATACTGTGTCTCAGGCGCCCAAACGCTTCACATTGTCCAAGGAAGTGGTAAGATGTTTCTTCATCTTTCCTGCACCTTGGACATGTAGGGTCTTCCTCAATACCTATCAATGATAGATGCCTCCTAAGTCTGCAGTGGCCTGTCAGAACACCGATTAATAGGTTCAGAGTTTTACGACTCCGTCCCAGCAACCAGGCCGATCTCGATTTGTTTGGCCCCGTCACAAAATCTGTGTCTCGTGGGCCCACTCATTGAGGGCCGTTGTGACCTCCCTTCTTGAAATACCTAACATAGGCTCAGGCCCGTGACAGGGTTCCTCGGCTCCGAGTCAAGCCAATTCATCGGCCTTCTCGTTGCCTGGAACTCCCATATGTCCCGGGACCCATACCAGTCTCACCTTGTTTATGCCTGGCCAGCTCTTCTAGGGCATCACCACACTCCTGGACAAGAGATGATCTCGTCCTGGGGGAGCACACCGCCTTTAGAGCAGCCTGGCTGTCGGAGCAGATGTATATTATCTGTTCCGCCCCATTCCTAACCTCAGCCCTACCTGCCACAGCTAGGATGGCGTAAACCTCTGCCTGGAAGACCGTAGTGTACGAGCCTAGAGCAAAGCTCTCCTGTACTTCTTTACCTTCCAGATATATTCCCGCCCCGGAAGACGGTATAGTGGCCAGCCGAGATCCGTCTGTGTAACACACCGGAGAGTCCGGGCGGATGTCAATTCTTCCTTCACTCCACTCCTCCCTACTAGGAAGAGTGAGAGTGTAATTCCTTTCCAACCTTAGCTGATCTTTCGCTTCTCTCACCTTCAGGACAGAGAGAGGGATTTCCTTCTCCGTCAGTCCAGCAATTGCTGCCTGACCTTCAGCTCTGCCTGAACACTGCCAGCTCCCAGAATCCCGCATTCTCAGATAGGCCGCCATAGCCTCCCTCTTTATCCACGAGGGAAGCGTTGGCAGGTCTAGCAGAACCTCCAGAGCAACTGTCGATGTCGTCCTCATTGCGCCAGTGATCCCTAGGCGGGCTAGTCTCTGGACTTTTGCCAGCTTTCGGGACGTAATCGCTCTGTCCACGCTCGGCCACCAGACCACGGATCCATATTGGAGCCTCGGCCTGATGACCGCCGTGTACAGCCAGTGTAGGATCCGTGGGTTGAGACCTCAGTTCCTACCTACCGCTCGGCGCAATTGCCAGAAGATCGCAGTCGACTTTTTGATGACGTTGTCGATATGCGGCCCCCATGACAGTTTGCTATCTAGGGTCACTCCCAGGTACCTAACCTCCTGCACAAGCGCGAGAGGTTTACCGTACATGGTTGGTGCCCTAAAATCCTCTATTTTCCTTCTCTTGGTGAATAGGATCATCTCAGTCTTAGATGGATTGACTGAGAGACCTGTTTCGCTGCACCATCTTTCTATTATTCTACAAGCTACCCGCGTTCTGTTGCAAACGACATTTAAGAAGCGGCCGGTCACTAGGCACTAGGACCAGCCCGTCGTCCGCATATGCCTGCGCATAAAATCCTTCCGAAGTTAGGCGCTCCAAGAGACCATCCATTATTAGACACCATAAATGGGGTGATAGGCAGCTGCCTTGTGGACAGCCGCCCCTCACCCCGACGTCCAATTGGCAGTCTCCTAAAGCAGCACTAACTCGTCTCTCTTCCAGCGCAGATTTCACCCATCTGACCAGTACTGGAGCAGTACCTTCAGTCCGAAGGGCATCGCAGATAGTAGTAGTCTTTGCTTTATCAAAGGCACCCTCTATATCAAAAAATATTGCTAGGGTGACCTCCTTATGCAGGAGGGCCCTTTCTACCTTATACACGACGGCGTGAAGAGCTGTCTCCGTAGACCTCCCTCGCCTATATGCGTGCTGATTCTTGTGGAATGGGTACCTGGCTAGGTCCCCTTCCAACAGATATCTGTCAACTATCCTTTCCAGTGCTTTTAGCAGGAAGGACGTGAGACTGATCGCCCTAAACGATTTGGCAGCTGTGTAGTCCTTTTTTCCCACTTTGGGGATGAAGACCACTTTAGCTGACCTCCAGGTCAGAGGAACATATCCCAGTGCCAGACTGGCCACAAATATTCCTCTTAAATGCGGTAGAAGAATATCCAGGTTGAAGCAGAGCTGGGAAGATCCCGTCTGGCCCCGCTGCTTTAAAGGGCTCGAACTCATTCACTGCCCAGACTACAGCTCCGTCCTTTACAATCTCCTCGGCAAGCCGCCAGTCAACTGGTGGCATCGGCCCCCTCCGAGGGTACTGCATCGGCAGGGCATTCGCCCGGGAAGTGAACCTCTAAGAGGTGTCTTAATGACTCCTCCCCAGAAGTAGTCCAAGTCCCATCTTGCCTTCGTAGTGATCCTATTGTCTCCCTTGTCTCGCAGCTGAGTATTTTCATTAGTCTAGCGGTTTCCGGTAGGGAGTTCATTTCCCCACAATACTGCCGCCAGCTTTCTCTCTTGCTACGCCTTAGTTCCTTTTTAAAATTTCTCCTAGCCTCCTTGAAGTCGTCCCATGAGGAATCCGTCCCTCTCTTGACGGCTCGATTGTTAGCACGTCTGGCCGTCCGGTGCAGGTCATCAAGCGACCTACTCCACCATCGGGCCCTACGTACTCCCACCGCCTTGAGTGGGCAGGCTTCCTCCATATGCTGAGACTATATGACTTTCCAGGCTTTCTACCTTTACGTCCAAGTTCTCAGGGGAGATAATCCTCCCCCCGGTTCGTCTTGAAGACTTGCCAGAGTAAGGAGATACCTCTCCCAGTCAGTTTTCCTTGGATTTCTTCGGAGGGTGTCCTCTGTCCTATCGGACCCAATCTCGATTCTAATCATCCTGTGATCGGACATCGAGATATCCTGAGTTACCCTCCAGTCAGAATTTTTTTCCATCAAACTTTGAGAGACCATCTATCACCTCCTGGCGGATGCGGTTGATAAACGTTGGCTCTTTTCCTCTGTTCATAACCTGTAGGTTCGTCGACGCCAGGCACTCTAGTAGAGCTTCGCCCCGGGTGTTGACGTCGGAGCTGCCCCACACTATATGATGAGCATTGGCGTCGCATCCAATTATTAATGGAATACCTTCATTCCTTGCAAATGCGACTACATCTTCTAATTCCTGAGTAGGCGGTAGTCGCGCGTTATCATATGGAAGATAAATACTGCTAACTACTACCTTACATTTAATATTTCTTACCTTATATTCTAGGACGACTGTTGTAGCATCCTTGGTTCCAACTTGGGGCAGTGGCACCAACTGCAGATCCTTGGAGGCTACTATACAAGTTCTTGGTCGGTCGTCCCCTCCTTCCTTTCCGACTATCACCTGGTAGCCGGACATTCCTAATCCCCTAACTCGATTCCTAAAAACGTAGGGTTCCTGAATTAGTACAATTTCTCCAGTTTTACCTGTCAAGATGTTCACCAGTTCCTCAGTGGCATCCTGACTGTGCTGGAGATTTATTTGACTCACCCGCAATAGGTCCATGGGGGGATCTGCATGGTGCGGGTTTGGGTGACATATTTCCCTTTCTCCTCGGATGGCCTCGACATGTCGACCCCGGAAGGCCCCTGGCGAGTGGCTCCACCCCAAGCCGATAACCTGCGCACTGTCAGAGTTACCAGCTCATAGTAGAGCACCCACCCGGCGTCTTCCAGGTGTCTGATCGTGTCTTGGCCAACCATGAAGATCAGGTGCCACCCACCAGGACCTCGTGTTGTCTCCAGATGCCGCCATGTCCCAATGTTGAAGGAGCGGTTCTGGAGAGCCAACACTCTAAGGACTCGGCTAAGGTCTACCTCTTTGCCTCTCAGCCAGAAGCCAACCCTCTCCAGCCATGGGGCATCAGCCGCTCGCAAAGCGCGGAAGCTGACGTCTCCCTCGACCAGAGTTTTCCAGTCCTTTAGGAGCCAACGTCTGGAGGTTTCATCTTTGGCGGATATCAGGAACCAGCCCCGTTCTACCCGGCCCGAGTTCCTGAAATGAAGTTCCGGACCCTGAGGACCCCCTTCGGGGCCCGCCATGGTCCGCAACATCTCCTCCACGAGATGTCTTCTCAGACGCTCTGCCTCTTCAGGTGTGATAATACCAGCCTCGCGGCTAGACATTATAACGACCTGATTTTCTCTCCCTGGCAGCAGAACTATAGCTGGCCAGTTGTGGCCCGGCCCCAGAAGCCCGCAGGTTTGCAGCCCCTGTGCTTCCCCCTAAGTAAGGGGAGACACATGGACCGCATCACCTGCTGGCTTCAAAGGTGTCCGGACCGCCCTGGCCCGCTTGTTCCGCCGCTCTGGAGGAGTGGTCTTTTCCGCAACCCTCTGCCGCTTGGAGCCCTTGGTCGGAGGCTGAGTAGTTGGAGGTCTTTGCCGACTCCCAGGTTCCTCTACCCCCCCTCACCGAAGCAGGAGCAGAAGGGAGTGAGATGGGTTGTGTTTTGGCTTCCCTTCTTTCCTCCCTTCTTGCTCACCTTGCTCTTAGGGCCCCTCGTGTTAGAGGGTCGGTCTCTATACGCCTGCCTACCAGTCCGGTGCTCCTGGCTTTCCTTGACGGTAAGCCTAGAACTCGGGGCCGGTTGGTTGGCGCTCGCCGAAGCAGAAGAGGCTAGAACAGAGCCCTCCAACTCTACCGGTCGAAGTGAATCGCCCGGCACTGAACTTTTGGCCTTCTGCTCCTTCCTCCTGCTTCTGACTTTCTTCTTATACGCCTTTCTCCTTTCCCTCTTTTTTCTGAGGGCATCCTCGGTGACTTCGTCCGTGGTAGAACCTTTCGGTCCCTCCTCAGACTCGTCACTAGGAGACCTCAGAAGATCTTCCTCCTGGTGAGGTAGCGGCTCGATGGCCACCACCTCCACTTCTGAGCTAGGGGAGCTCTGATTCAACGGGTACGTCGACCTTTTCTCCTTTCTTTTCTTCCATTGGTATTTTGGGGGGTTGTGTGTCTAGATGTCTCTGTGTGTAAGTGTAGGTGTGTGTGTGTGTGTGTGTGTGTGTGTATAGTGTTGATGTATGTGTATGCTTAGGCTGTCCGACTCCTCGGATTCTCCCTCCTCCCAGAGAAGCACAAGGCTAGGCTTTATCCTGGCGAGAAGGTTGGCAACCACTAGTGAAGCCCCCGAAGAAAGCAGCAGGGCCCTATTCCAGGCGCAACTTGGCACTACTACAAACTCCGAGATTATACACCGGGTGAAAGAGCAGCCCCCTACGCTGGCTATGCAAGGGTGGACCCCTATACTATCCGGCGGCACTGGGTGTACCATCCCCAGCTTCTTTCACTGCTACCTCTCCAACACGATCCCAATCCAAGAGCCCCGCCTCGAATCTCCCCCTGGAAGAGGGCGAACCCCGGAGTCTTTCTGACCAAGCATTTGTGTGTAGGTGTAAGGTGTATATGTATGTGTGAGAGGATCTCTCTTAGTCTGGCTCTTCCTCTCGGCCTGTCCGGCATAGGAGTCCCTGCCGGTAGCTAAGCTACCGCCGGCATAGCCCTCAGTTCATTAGAGCACGCAAACCCCCTTACCGCGAGCAAGGTGAAGAGGAAAACGTAGGAATCTTTTTTGGCAAATCAAAACCCTACCTAAATCAGGTCCGACTCCCTAAAAAACTAATTATTTGCAACATGCTAATGAATAATATTCATTTAGCAGACCATTATGATCTAAACATGATTTTCGTTGTAAAATGGCGAAAAAAGCACGATGTAGTTTTGAACAAATATAATTAATATGCTTATTCCAAGACCGTTTTTCATCCAATCAAAATTTAGAAGTCTTAGAAATTTTATCAGCACTGCCAATGGTAACATCAATGATTTTTCTTTTGCCGAAATTTAAATAAAACTATTTCTTTATCATTGAGAATTAGACGGTTGCGCCGACATCAAATACAAACAACTTTGATATTTGCTGATAGTTGCTGGGGATTTACGCCAGAAACTCTAATGGTAGTATCATATGCAAACATAGTAGCACTACCTCAGCTAATGAAATCTGATAAATTGTTCACATACAGAATAAACAGAAGAGGACCCAGAACTGAACCCTGAGGGAACACCAAGCATGACACATTATGGTTCAAATACGCAAACGTCTAATTTCACCTTAAATATTTCTTGTCATATATGATTTAATCCAATTCAGTATAACCAATTATACAATTTCTTAGTTAGCAATTTAATATCTACTATATCGAATATTAGCGATACTACATATTTCCCTGGTCAAGTTCAGACAAAATTTAGTACTCTGTAACAGCTGATTCTATTAATTTGTTTGCTTTGAATCTCTGCTGAGCTGATGATAAAATTGAGCTGGTACCTAAAAATTATGAAATTGTGTGGATAATTCTGTCAATCAATTTTGAAAATATACTCAGCAAAGATATTTGACGGTAGTTATCTATATTGATTGGATAATTTTTTGTGTCACTAGTAGTTTTTAGTATATCCGGAAAAATGCCTTGTTCGATGGATTTATTGATTAGATAGGTCCAAGGGGTAATAATAATAACTGTGGTTATGGTTACATTTATTCAAGTTAATGTAAAGTTGTCTAATCCAGAACAATTAGGATTTTTAGCAATAAAGCTAATATGAAAAATGCAACTCAATTTCTTGTGGTCATCGGACATTTAAGGTAAGTGGTAATTTGGAATATTTATATATTACAAATAATGCAACACTACTTAATATTTTTAAGTTTGTTAAATTTCTACCGTTGCCATAAATTCAATAACCCCAGACGACTTATTAGTTGGCATGAATTCTGACACTATTATTTCTTAATCGCCTTGTCTGGATACACGGAGGAGTCTCAATCGACCCTTGCTATTTATAATACATACATTTCATGAAATAAATGCATGCTCTTAAAGGACACTCATGCTAAGAACAGACGGCCGTGTTTCTGGCTCAGTTATATAAATCATTAAAGTAATGGCCCTAAAGCAGGTCCCTGGGGAATAACTGAAGTATGTGAATTTAGTTTAGTAGAATGCAAGGAATATAAAAAGACGTAAACGGGACTTTCAATAAATCAATTTAGGACAAAATTGCAGGTAACATTTTTATTAGTTAGTCTCCGCTGATATCAGTGTCTGAATTGCAATTGGTACAGGTCTTGATGGCCCTCCGCTATTTACTATAGTTATATAAAACAAGTACATCCTGTCCGACTGGAGAGGGCTCACATGTACAGGAACTGATGGCCTTCCAGGTGTATCTGTGATTGGAATGGTTAGGTTGATATATGGCGAACCATCTACAATAAACGTAGAAATACGACATCGATTAGTTGCGTACGGTGGTAATCTCCAGGTCATGTCGGCGTATGTGATCCCTGGCCTGACGCTTTCCAATTGTGCCAGGCCTGCACCTAAAAAATATAACATTTTAGTTTAATTTAATTTGTTAGCGGTGGACGAAAAATACTTAATATTCAATTATTTAGTCCGTGTGGATTCAAAATCCACCTGTGGAATTTTTAGAAAGCTTTTTTTAATTTTGTTCTACATAGACAATTAAGAGAATCGTTCTTTCTTAATATCTCTCTACAGAGTGTTCGAAAAGTAAACGGCCGTATGACAACTACGAATAGAAAATTCAATTTTTGAGCAAAAAATGTCTAATGAAGTTGTGTTTAAAAATGCTTCATAAGGGTGCTTCAAAGATGCAGGAACGATATCTAGAGACAAGCCAGCAGGAACTCAATCTTCGGTGCTCAGGACAGATGGCCGTGGAGAAATATGTCCAGGAGTGGACGAGAACGGGCTAAAGACGAAGAAGATTAATTACATACCGACGTGTATAGTAGTTGCTTCATGTAGCCCCAGAGATAATATCTAGACGATAAATCCGATGATCTAGGAGGCCATGCCACAGAACTACCTCGCCCAATCCATGGTAGTTCTCGTTGAGCTAGTTACGAACGTTTCTACCAAAGTGAGCTGGTACTCCATCCACTTAAATATCATCCAAGTAAATCTTTCAAATGATTCCATAGGAAGTCTAAATAACAATTGAGTGTCATTGACAATATGCAAACATTGTTTTATGTAAACATTAAATCATGGCATACTTGGATGGTTAACTTAAATAGTTCCGGTATACAAAATATAAAACCCGGTTCTGGAGGCTATCTTTGAAGGGTCATTAGAAAACATTTGCAGACATAAGAAATTGTTTGGTCAAAATTGAATTTCCCATCCGTTATTGCCGTAGAACATCCTAGATACGATATATTAATAAAAATGTACAAAAATATTTTGTATCTTACTCTGCGCAGGAGTTTCATACATAATCACGCCAACTCCTCCTTCTAACTCGTCATTATAAATAGGTGTTACTGTAAATTCAAGTCGAGTACAGGGTACTAAATTATCAATAACGATATTATCATCCGTGGTGTACGTATCTACTGGCACAGTTTGACCATCCCAATGAACTATTCGGAAATACTGAACGCATTTTTCAAATTTTTCGTCTAGTGCCCATTCTAAATAAACAGCATTTTCTCCTTGGGGGGTCACATGAATCTGAGTTACGGTGAGATTTGCATCTGAAAAAGAAAAAATGTTGAAAGAAATTGAAAAAAATTCAGGTAAACGTGTGGTGTTAACGTAAGTTCGATCCGCATTTATTTATACAGACATAATTTTAAAGCCAGTCCGTTTGAATGAAGAGTACCGAAGGGAGATACAGGACGAAAGTACAATATGCGGCAAGAATTACATACACCGTGTCTCAAGAGCTTCTGCAATATGTATTGTGTACATATGAGCACATTCCTACGCAGCCCAACCAACCAGCATTATCACGAGTCAGGTGAGCACGTGAATAATATATTAACTAGCTTCGCTCCGCCTCGAGCTTCTCAGTCTACCGTAAGGGCGGCGATTTACAACACATAACGCGCCTTAAATACGCATTATTGGCTAGATGAGGGGCCTCACTTAGACTGTATTTTATTGCACAATGACTCATTTACTAACAGAGATAACCCTCTGTTATTAGTCACGCCCAATTTGCAAAAGGTCTTGAGACACGCTGTATATCACAGGTTTCCAGCGACCAGTAAGTTATCTCGACTTCTTGCTAGGAACTGTAATCGGTGGCCTCTAAGCGCAGCTATACTGAGATGCGTTTTGTCAGAAAGTGTAAGCTTTTCTCTGGTTACGGATCATGTGTTTAGTGCATTCCAGGTTATAGATATTTTTATTAGTTTTACTGTACTTTTAGTGCGTATTGATATACTTTATTTATTTTCTGTTTGGTCTTCAATGTGGTGTGATGGAAGCGTAACAAAAAGTAGGCTACGTTTGTTGTTACAAAAGCTGTTAAAATAAAAGGTACAATGGAGCATTGGAACATATTTTCTTTTTCTCGTAATCCTGAAAGCAATTTTATCTATGCAAAATATAAAATATAAATGTATTATTTACACTAATATTAATTATTGTTAAATTAAAGGGGTTGGTTACTCGATAATAAAAAATACTTGTAATGTATGGAAATCATATTTTTTGCATTTTCCGAGGTGTTTTCTGATGTTACTGAAACAATTGCATAAGTTGTTTTTAGTCAGGATATTAAGGAGAATGCAAGACAAAATTTGTACTAACTTTAATTATCACCAGGGACAGCGATATTTTGATTTTATATGAAAAAAAAAATTTCGTACGAACGGGACTAAAACAGTATGTTACTACCTCAAAACATTGAGTAAAATATTCCCATGGTGCATAAATAACTATTTTTTCAACGATATTTTATTTTAGTCTATTTTAATTCCACACCACGTCATATGGTGTGGAATTATCGCTGTATCGGTAAAATATCGAGAAAAACTCTTTCAGAAAAAAACACGAATATTTTTCACTCTCAAATTTATTAACAGACATTTTAAAACTAGCAAACAAAACACATAATTAATAATTTGGAGACATTAATAAAGCATTTGTTTTTTATACCTAGTTATTTTATTTTGTAACAAAAAATGTTCAGCATTCATATAACTCTTAATAATAAAACATTTCATCTATTGTGTATTTTTTTTATTTATCTAGAACCTGGCTGATATTATTTTCTTAGGATCATCTCTAGACACCGGACAATTTCCGTGTATGCATGGCCGGTGCATGTGGTAGGAACAATATGCAGGGTGTCCCAACCAAAAGCAGTCACCCTGAATAACTTTGGATAAAATTTTTTTGAAAAATTGGTGAAACAGGTCGACCTTGTTTCTAAGGGGGACATATTTTAATGTAATACTTGTATAGCTATCATCATCCCTCTACCGTACACGGCTGCCTCCTCAAAAAATTCAAATGGCAAGGGGGGTCGTGTGATACATCTTTTGAAAGGTCTTTCAATCCCGTACATAACTGTGTATTTTTTTAAACTTTGTCGATTCGTTCTTAAGGAAAATAATTTTATTTTTGATGATTACACACAATCGAAATCGTTTAAAAAAATCTAAAATACACAGCACTGGGTATTGGAATTTATAAAAAAACTACACTTTTTAGTGCTCTCAAATCAACACGAGTTTTTTCGATAAAAAGCACTTTCCTTGTCCGTTTAGTTTTATAATAATAAAAGACTTATAAGTATTTGATAGTCCTTGAACATTAATTTGTTTACAACCAATTTTAAATCGAGATACATTTTACCAGAGTGAGTTCACAAAATGGTTTATATCCTTCAGGAGGAATAGAAATTGTCAGCATTTATTTTAAAAACGGTAATTGTGCTAGAGCTACGGAGCGCATATTCAATAGAAACCACCCAAATAGAAGGGTTGATTCTCAGTATGTTTTACAATTATTGACAAAATGTATTGAAACAGGTTTCGTATGAAACAAAAAGCATGAACCTCAGCGACCGATAAGGAATGAAGCAGTCGAAGTGGCAGCTCTGGGTGTATCACGAAGCAGTGTTCATCGAATTGTAAAGGCCCCCCAAATTTCACCCATATAAATTTAAATTGGTACACGAATTAAACGAAGATGATCCCGATCGTCGGCTTGAATTCTGTGAGATTTTTAGTGAACAATTAAACGGTAATGTCAATCTACAGTACAATACGTGTTTTTCTGATGAATCGACATTTCAGTTAATTGGGGAGGTAAACAGGCACAATTGTAGGTATTGGAGTGAAACCAATCCACATTTGTTCATGGAAACTCATATCCAAAGGCCTCAGAAGTTAAATGTTTGGGCTGACATCTTAGGGGAGCACATTGTCGGGCCGTTTTTTATTCCTGACAATTTAAATGACGAAAGGTACCTCGATCTGTTAGAAAATAACATCGACCCAATGATTACCCAAATCCTCGAAGAAGACGATAATCTTTTAGAGGGCGAACTGTTTTTTCAACAGGATAGGGCACCCCCACATGTTGCTATAGCAGTCCATCAATTTTTGGATAATTGGTTTCCTGAGCGATGGATTGGAAGAAGAGGCCCTGTGGAGTGGCCCGCTAGGTTACCCGATTTAACTCCCTTGGATTTCTTTCTGTGAGGACATTTGAAATCGAAGGTATTTGGAACAAAACCCGCATCTCTGGAAGACTTACGTGAAAGAATTGTTCGAGAATGCCATTTATTGACTCCAGATGTGTTCAGCAATGTTCGTACAGAACTTCAAGACAGATTATACTACTGTATGGAAGTCCGTGGGGGTCATTTTGAACAATATATATGATAATTTAAACTGCTTCTTTTATTTTTATTTCCCGAACCTAAAATAATGAAACAATTATTTCTCAGGAACGAATCGATAAAAGTTTAAAAAAATACAATTATGTAGAGAATTGAAAGACCTTTCAAAAGATGTATCACTCGACGCCCTTTGCCATTTGAATTTTTTGAGGGGGTGGCCGTGTAGGGTAGAGGGATGATGATAGGTATACAAGTATTACCTTAGAGTACTTGGAAACAGAGTCGACGTGTTTCACCAACTTTTCAAAAAACTCTATCTCCAAAGTTATACAGGATGCCTACTTTTGGTTGGGACACCCTGTATAACAATCTTTTGAACGGAACAATTAAAATATATACTTCTAGTATCTTAACATTTCATGAAACCTGTACTGTATAGTGAAGCATTGATTTTCTGTTGCACACGGTATAGTGCACTGCAGATCCATTAACCCAAAAGTCATCAAATCGAGAGACAATTTTCTGTAGTGCAACTGTCCACAAACTCGAACGAAAATGTGACATAGTTGTTACTATTTATTTTTATCCCTGCGTTGTCTATATACTGCGACGTTTGCAGGTAAACTGAATAATGAATAAACACGATCTAGATCTCGCTGTGCGTGCTTGCTATAGGAGCTTAGACAAGCCGGTTGGGAAGCCGGTCCGTGACTCACGGAAATTGTTCGGTGTCTAAATATTTCTGAAGGCTATTAGACATAACCTAGAGTTGGGAAGGAGAGGAGGGCATGTTGATCTAATATTTATAATGTCAATTTTATTTTTCATGTTTTTAAACTATAAAATGGGACTAATTTAAATACATAAAAATGCACACTGTTGTATTTAAAAAAAAACACACATTTTGGTCATACCCGTATACTTTAGTTTCGAAGTCATTTTCAGTAAATAAAAAAAAGATAAAAAGAGACATTTTTAATTGTTAAAATATATCTAGGTGTTAAAAAAACAAAGAAAGGGTGGGGTTGATATTATGTAGCTCACACCGTAGAGGATCATCGAAAGTCAAAATTTTCTGTAGTTTTTCTTCAACATTTGGCTTATCGGTAATTAATCTTACCTGGTTTTGCTGGTAACGTGGTGTCAAGGTATTTTTCTGTACTTAAAGAAGTGTAAGCAACTGCCACAACTACGAACCGATAAAACTCGCACGCGTTTAGAAAGGAAACATCCAACCATGTATCATAAACCTGGTAAAAGTGCTCCACAGTCTCTTGGTAAATCATGTATATTAAATAGCTGGTATCATCGCAATTTGTACTGGCACGCCAGTGCAGTGTACTGTTAACATCTAGTTGTAGACCTTCGACGGGTTCGGGAACTAGAAAAGGAAACAAATAATTATACTTCCTTCAAGTAGAAAATTATATCCTCCCAAGTAGAACACTAGTATGTAGTCAATATTGGCTCAATATTGTGACAAATTTCAATATTAATTATCCTTATTATTATATTTTTTACCGACTTGACAAAATACTGGTTCTTCTATTAGGAACTACTATTAAATTATTTTAAATTTGATTCTGTTAATATACTTTTGTCACATACATATACTACACATTTGAAAAGAAAACCGAGTTGATTCTTTATAGTCAACCCATCCAGTTGTGTCAAATTAACGGTTCTTTTAATATCCTGTTCCATTATCCTTTCAAACCGAACCGAGCATTATCTTCGTGTAACAAAAAAAGTAGATCAAATCTTCCTTTATCCTATATAAACCGCCATCTTTTACTGTCGTTATTTTTCCCATTTTCTTGATCACCCGTCATTTTTTTTCCGCCTTCCTCGACTTACTGCCCTGTGTTGAGCCTAGTTCAGTAAATTGCTAAACCACTTCGTTCTTTTTTTTTCACCTTCCCAAAGTTATCGCTCCTTACGAAACTTCACCGTTGTTTTCTTTTCGAATATCAAGATAGCACGCTCCTGAAATGAGGGATACCGCGCTTGGATTCACTATGAGAGGCGCTAGTGTAGGGTAAGGTCCAGTAATTTCAAATGTTACTGAACGTTAATGTTTATTATGGCTTTTTAACGCGGGTTTTTTTGTGATTTTTATAATAATTGTGATACTTCTGATGAAATTTTGGAGATATATGGTACGGATCGACGAATGTAACTGCTATTAATGCAGAGCTAAGAAAAAGAGGTGCAAAATTAAGCAGGCCTAAAGAACAGATAATTCAGAGGTGTCTTATGTCATTACCGTTAGGTTGTAGCATGATGAAAACAACGAATGTCATGAATATTACTTACGATTTTCTGTAGTAGGCTCCTTTCTTAACGCATAATCTTCAGTATTAAAATGTTCTTTATAAACACGCGAATGTTTCGAAAGAGTAAAGTTATCCCTGCGAATCGCTACCAACCACTGTTTTAGGCGAGTTTTGTCTCTCGGAAACATATGTCCGACTTTCGTTTCCGAAGAAAATGGAACTGCACAACACTGAGGCATAAATAACAAGTTTTTTATTTACTGGCGTAGGAAATAATTATAATAAAACCCTATAAACTTGTTCTGCGCCTAATAATAACTTTTGACAGCTACCTTACTCGCCAGTGCCGCTAACTGGTGAGCCTAAAAACGATAGCCCTCATTGGAGAGTTGGTGGTGGGATAATTGCAGTAGACATGGACATGACACACTTCATACTTTAATTTGAAATTTGTTCGCTGATGTATTTTATGATTGAATTATTTGATCAATAGGCAACTAAAAAATATTTAACGGAAACAAATAAATACATTCTAATAAAGGAACCGATGTGGACGATCTTTCTAAATGAATTATTTTATTGTTAATCATTACACAGTAAAAGAGTGTATATAATTTCAAATTAGTAAAAAAATTCTGAAACACTATTAATGTTATAAGTAACCGGCTTTAATTTATTTGATTGACAAAAGAAATCAACTTGCCCTTTTGATAGGCATGAAAATGAAAAAGAAAATAGCTTCATACAATGCAATATACTTACCACAATCTTGACTTCTGACACATTGGAATACGGTCAATATAAGTAAACACAGTGTACGAAACATTGTAATTGATATATTTTTTTGAAATCGATTATAATGCAACCTTCATGAACGGCTATTTATATAAGATATTGACAAAAGTAAGCGTCATTATAAGGATAACGTGGGATTACTGAATACTTCAGATATAAAAAAATAATAAAACATTTTATCTAGAACGTTTATAATCATGTCGGCCCATTACTTATACATTAGGCTTGAGATCAAGCGGATTCAAATCCTGGCTAGGGCATGGATGTAAAAATGACGTTTTTAAATACCGAGACAGTTGCACATTTGGCTAGAGCATTATTGTGTGACCAAACACGGTTAGTCACTGTCTATCATCTATTCTGAGTTCGAGTCACAGCTGCTACATCTAACAAATGTCATGTTGGAGGGAATGGTTGTTGTGTGTGTGTCTGTCTTGGTTAGTGGTGGGTGGAATAGTGCAGGACGTTAATATAAATAAGACGATAATAAAATGTATATTATGTCATAGATACGTATATTAAGGAAACCTCCTAATAATTACTATTATTCCAATATTGAAAGCTTCAAATATACTGATATTTTTTTTACCTACCTAACGTCCTTCTTCAGAAAAAATCCAAAAGTTTGAAAACAAAGATGGAAACAAAACGGAAATAATTCTAAAATTGACAAATATTAATTCAAAATTATGTTAATCATTATATAAATTGCTTGCTTAATACATTTATGTTGTCAAAATTATTATATTATGCATATTTAATGGAAACAATTGTTTACTATTACTTAATTATGTTATACAATAATAATAATTAATCATGCTGATGCTGAAATTAATATAGGATATTACGTGATTTGCTATCAGTATTTTGTTATCGCATAATAAATATGCAGGGATTAAAAGTTAAGCTCAGTTTGCTACTTTATTTATATTATTATATCGGGTTATTAATCTGGGACCTAAAGTTTATTTTAAAGAGGGGACAGAGACATACGCAACGTTTTATATGTTCACTTATTTTCTCTTTCAAGGCTAGCAACTGACAATAATTTTTTTAACTCACGCGACGCCTCAATTTAAAAAGAAATGTATATACTAAATACAAACGTTTAATTTTAGTGGATAATCGCTATTTTAGAACCCTAGTAGCATTTAACATCTTAAGGGTGTCTGCAAAAAGGCCCTAGCAGTCATCCAGGGATGTCCATTACAAGGACCTGTAAAGTCGTTACGTCACGAGATACGTTGACGTACACGTATCACTTCTTTTTTCTATCTCATATGGACATTCTAATGGTATGTAAAATGCATGTTTGTTGTGGGTGTCATATGGATAACCTAATCACAACATAAATTTTATATTTCCTTTTTGGATGTTATATGGAAATCCTAATAGTACATAAAATTATGTATGTGTGTATGTACTAAGAATAAAATTCTAGAGAAAGACAAACACTTAACAAAGCACTGTTGACATTTTTAAGGGCCCGAATATGTTTCCAGAGGTTATCAAAAAAGCAGGCGAACAATTCCTTCCTCACCTTTATGAAAATTAAATTAGATAAACATAGAAATCAAACAAAACAGTAGAATGTGAAGTGCCCCAAGTGTCAGTACTGGATCCTCTATTATTCAATATATATATATATATATATATATATATATATATATATATATATATATATATATATATATATATATATATATATATATATATATATATATATATATATATATATATGTATATATATATATATATATATATATATATATATATATATATATATATATATATATATATATATATATATATATATATATATATATATATATATATATATATATATATATATATATATATATATATATATATATATATATATATATATATATATATATATATATATATATATATATATATATATATATATATATATATATATATATATATTATATATAATGTATATATATATATATATATATATATATATATATATATATATATATATATATATATATATATATATATATATATATATATATATATATATATATATATATATATATATATATATATATATATATATATATATATATATATATATATATATATATATATATATATATATATATATATATATATATATATATATATATATCAATTGTGAACCTTATACTATTCCTTAGTCCAATTGTATCTTACATACGGTATATTAGTTTGACGGGTGTAACCAATAACCACTTAAAAAATTAGAAGTCATGCAAAAAATGAACTATGAAATTTATATGTGGGAAAAGTTATACCTACCTATCTAATGCCTTATTCGCAGAATCCAAGATACCTAATATAAGACAACTGTTTTTCCTACGCTTAATAATTGGACATTTCAAATCCCAAAATAATGTAACACCAAATTCTCTCAAAAAACTACCTTAATACCTAAAGTAAAAAAAAACATTGGCTAAAGATCTTTTACCTACCTTTAGCCTATTACGTATGCCGAGATACCACAATACGTAAGAGATGATCATTCTGTTGCCCCGATAAAAGAGAAACTCAGTGCTTGGTTAATAGTTATTCCTAGAAAAAACATTCATCAAATAATCGATAGAAGGATTACGTAAGTTACAAATTACTCAGTGCAGTACTACTTCGTTAATTATGGTTATTCCTACTTTTATTCGTATTATCCCTAAAAAGAAATCACGCAGCTACACAATAAATCAACAAATGTACTAAAACGTCAACTAAAGTCTCTGATTTTGAGCGGCGAATTAAACATAAATTTAAAATTGTTTTAGGCGGTGATAAAATAGTGATAAAATCTAGATATCATATAGATAAATACTGTTTTTGATATATATTATATGTTCATATACTGTAGATACATGTACTTAACTAGATATACACATATTGTAATATTGCATATTATATACTGTACTAATACTATACCAATGGTATCCTAGGTTAGTAGTTTTGATATCAGTGTATACTGTACCACTAACCTTTTGTGTTAAATTCCTTCTATTTTACACAATAAAGACATTTATTATTATTATTATTATTATTATTTATCTGTATATATATAATTCTTCTGTCCGTGTGTATGTGACTGAACTCCTCCTAAACGGCTGGACCGATTTTGATGAAATTTTTTGTGTGTGTTCCAGTTGATTCGAGAATGGTTTAGATTCACAATTCAGTCCACTGGAAAATGTTTATTTAATTAATTTTTTATTTATAAATTGTTGTTGATCTTGGAATGTTTTACATTGGATCCGGCAGACAGCGCTGCGATCGCAGTGTCGAATATTCAAAAATATTTTATTTTAATTTCAGTGTGTCCCGATCGTTGGGGCTGCGATCAGATTCAGGAGAATTTTGTACAGGACAACGTCTGTCGGGTCCGCTAGTATCTACATATATTTGTATTTAGACATACTTTGTTCTCACAATATAGTCAGGAAACAAACATGTATTTATTTATAGTTTCGTAATTTATTTTCTTTTTTTTTTTTTGATGTTAGTATTGGTAGATTTTAATAATGTGTAATAATATGTAGGCAGAGACTATATGTACGTCTCTGCTCTGATGTAGGTTTAGTCCACGCGCGGGATTTCCTTTGTGGGTTGACCTTCTCTTTATATGTGTCATTTCAGTATATACTTTTGTATGTGTATTTGCAAGTGTATCATCTAGCAGCTTTGTCCATGTGGAACACTTCCTTTTTTGCGTGTTTATTGATATATCATATTTGTTTGTTTGGAACCATGTACATACTTTATTTTAGTAAATAAACTATATTATTATTATTATTATCAATGCTTCGCACAATCTATTACTAAAAGTTTACTCTGACCTAGTATCATTACCACCAACCAAAGATGCAATTCACTTGCATTTTTTCCTCTCATACATCCAAATTCAGCGATGGTATGGAAATATAAATCACCTTTAGACTGGGGACGGAAAAATTCAAAAAATGGGTTAATACCCATCCACACTCTGCAAGAAGCAGCCCCACAGGAGTTGTTAAAACTTGTTTCTTGTAAATGCGCCAAAGGTTGCAATGCAAGTTGGTTGTCACACAATATACAAACGAATTGTTTTTTTTAACTGGACTTGGTAAAAATTACGACAAAAAGCATTAAACGCAGTGTAGTAATTTCCTGCTGACAGCCGAACTTGGATGAGCTACGGGATAGAGAACGAAGTAGTATGTTCGACTTTATGTAAGTATTTAATGGTACATATTTCGACGCCTATTCTCCGAAACACAATCATAGAACAAAAATGTATAAAATACTTTTTGTAGAGAATTTACTCATCTTTAACTTTAATGTATGTTTTTCTGTTAAGAGATATTTGCAAATATTTAAAAAGAATTTCATTTTCTTGAAAATTTTTTCAAGATGGCGACAAAAGCTCAATTTCTCGGTGGGTGCAAAATTAGTATGTGATCTGAAGCCCAATTAAATAGATTCAAATTAATTCCAGCTTGTTTGGAATTTTTTCTATTTATAATGCCCTAAATTATGAAATCAGCGTAATTTATTAGTGTTCATAAAGACAATACAATATGACAACCAATCGATGTAACATTACCGCAAATTGAGGGGCCTCTCGTAATGACCGACTTCCGGTATCGAGGCGTAAGATCTATAATATTCAAGTTGAGTAAATAAAACGGAATATTTTTGTATTATTACCTTTTGATTAAATACACCACTGTGTATATTTCTTTATTATTATATTACTAAAACCTAAGTATATAAAGTAAAACAAAACATGCAAGCAATAGAATATTTATTATAATAAATAGGTATGTTACTGATTAAAGTATATTTGACATTAGACTAAATGTAATCTTGAAAATTATTAAAATATACAAAAAAATTAAAACAAAATGCCGCTAAATGGTTATTAATCTAAAGAAGAAATACTTACCGATGAAAGAAAATGCCTTATTTCTCTGCCTTATGGGAAATTTCACAAGATACACAACTAACCATTTTTTTGTTATATTTAAATGTCCACGCAGATTTTAAAAATATATACTTCCAAATACACACATTTCTAACGCTCACTGCAAAATATAACCACTAGAATAATAAACAAACATAAAGTAACACCGAAAATATAAAAGTGGCTTCTGTCTTCAACGACTTGACGACCATAACCTACAACAAAGTGGCTTCTCGTAGTGACCACTTCCGTCTATTGATATTCTTACCCCCACCACCTAAATGTTACCTCCTTTTCTCTTTTTACTTAAAGGATATATCACAGTGATGTTTGATGAATTTCAGTATGCTCAGATATATATGTATATTGATTTATTTTATGAAAATGTCGTTGTTGTAGAAATATAGCGTGTAATACTTGCGGGGAAAGCGCTTTGCCACACTCGTTTGATTGCAGCTCTCACCACGATTTGGACTGCAAACTTAATACTCGTGTGGCAAAGTAGGGCTTTCCACACCAGATTTCAGAAAATGGTTTACAATAGACGTATAATGAATACACAATTTTTGATGCTTTGCCATTTTTCAGATACTCGCAATTGATTATATTTGAATATCAGAATACAATACCCTGTAGATCTACTTACAAATATGTGATAAATTCTGAAAAATAAAATACCTTGTTTCTATAACCTTGCAGGTAGATTATTAAATGATCTGTTGAATTAAAAAAATGTCAACAAAGGATTAAATATAACTGAATGACAAGCAAAATATAATGATTAGGATACAAATTTAACTAATAAATTAGTAAAAAAAACAAATATGAGTCAATTCTATTCAAATATTTTCAGAGATAAAACACTCGTTAAGAGAAATGAGACAGTTTCTAGGAATCTTTTTAAAAATCACTTTTTAAAAAGAACTATTCATATTTCACATGATACTATATATTTTAAAAATTATTTTTTTTGCTCCATATGCTTCATACCTTTCACGTTTCTTCCTCCTCAGAATAGACGAATATGTTTAAAAAAAAATCCACAAGGCTAGATTTTAATTTTTTTTTATGTTCGATAATAAAAGCAGGAAATTCAATGACGCGCTTATGTGGGACAACCTGTACTTCTTACAATTATGAGTCACAACTGCCTCAACTCTTAATACGTTCCAATATTTAATATATTTACAAGCTCATTTATACGACAACTAAAAAAGAAGAAGTCCCATTATAGGACTTTGTGGATTAAACAACAAGTTGGTACGCTGAATAAAAATTAAACTACACCAATTATTCTAATTATATTTTTATTAGTTCTCCAGTGTTGTTTGAATACCAATAGGGACAGGTGTTGAGACCCCTGCGCTATTTACCAAACTTACACGAAACACGTACATTCTGTCTGGTTGAAGAGGGCTCACATGTATAGGCACGGCTGGCCTTTCACGTGAATCGGCGATTGGAATTGTTAAGTTGACATACGGCGAACCATCGGCTATAATTGAAGTAATCCGACATCGATTAGTTGAGTACGTTGGCAATCTCCAAGTCATGTCGACGAAGGTGACACCCGGGCGGATGCTATCCACCGTAGGTGAAGGTGCAACTGAAAAAGATACATAACTTTTACAACTAATGCTCAAACATTGGAAATCAGTCATCCGAGAACTAAACATATATTTGCGGTAAGTACTGAAAACATATGTAATTAAATAGGCTGCTCGAATTTATCTGAAACTGAGTTTCCGCGCTGCCATCGGTTTATCTGTTAATTTACTTCAGTAAATTCAATGCAAAAACATTATACAGATGTTCTGTTTCTGTTAGAGGATTAACTTTAATTAGAATCATTTTTACAATAAGATTTTTGTATTTTCTATCATGGTGCTACCGATTGACAAGTAAAATGTGTATAACCAATTAATAACCACATGACAATCATATCTACGCCCGTCGAATCGAAGTAATCCAGCTGAAAGGCTGCCGTCATTTTGGCGTCATTTCTCGGTAAACACCGATGTTTCGTGACGTCAGGTTATGTCGTCAACATGACGTCTTATAGACGTACTAGTGTCAGAGCCTACAGACGTCATTTTTTGCTGTCAATGTGCCGCCATTTATTGACGTCATTTGCATGTTATGAAATGACGTCAATAGTTGAACCAGTGGCGGTTGCTGGAATTTGGAGTATACCATATCTCAACATCAGAGCTTGGAACCTAAACAAAACACCAATGCAAGATTATTAAAACCAAATGTTAAAACAACAAAACTGCAATTAGTTTTTGAAAAAAAAGTTGAAAAAAATCCTGTAACCCTTAAATGGCTTATCTTCTTGCTAGTTGATTTAACATTTGCAAAACATTGTTTTTCATAATCAAAGGGCAAATTTATCGAAAAATTTAAAATTTTATTAAAAAATATTGATTTTTGATAAAGTTTACAGCATTGCAAAATTTTGTTTTAAATTTTACTATATATATATATATATATATATATATATATATATATATATATATATATATATATATATATATATATATATATATATATATATATATATATATATATATATATATATATATATATATATAATAAAAATTTCAAAATACCATAACTTCATTAAAAATCAATATTTCATTACACAATTTTACATTTGTCGAAAAATTTGCATTTTAATTAATTATGAACGAAATTTTTACTAATAAACATGTCAAGAAGATATGCAGAGGGGTACAGGATTTTATCAACTTTTTTTCACAAACTGCAATTGCAATTTTGTAGATACAAAACCTCAACATTTGTTCTTAATTACGGTGCAGTTTGGTTTAGGTTCCGTCCTTTGATGTTAATATATATGGGCATGCTCCAATTCCAGCAACCGCCCCTGAATGAATTGTGCATACTGTACATCTGAAAAACACTTTGCTGTAAATTATAAGTTCGGAAAAATGGCTTTAATAAAACAACCATCAATCTGCAAAATATATTATAATATATAAAATACAAAAATATACAACCAAAAATAAATCAGAATTCTTCATTAAATTGTAGATATGAGCAACGGGAAATTTTTAATATACTCCAACATAGCAGTCTCCATGTTTTTTTTTATCCTCCAAGACCTTTTCAGTTTCAACCATAGATAATATATATATATATATATGTTACGGGAACGTTTGCAGAAAATACTTTTTTAAAAAATTGAACAACTTTATTAAATAGACGATTACAATATTGAGAGAATAACCAAGCTTGGTATTCTCTTAATTACAACTACGATAAAGCAAGACTAGATCTGAGGTAAAGCAATACTAACTTTGGTTTACAAATGTTGGCTTTTATATCTTTGAACCTGCTGACGTTTAGATTTCGAGAACTTGTGCAATATTGCGTTATAGAAAAATAAAGACATAAATTAGTCAAAAAAGATCCTTGCAGAAAAATATCAAATTTCATTATGCTTTATGTAACAAAATGATTAATCAGCAGTTTCAAGATTAACAAAACAAATAATGTTTACATTTAAAAATAAGAGTAATTAAAATGTATAAACAATAACAATATAAATTTTACAATAATTGCGTCGTATTTGGGACTTGTAATATTTTAATATAAGGGGGTGGATTTTCATATAACAACTCCCCTCTTTTAAAAAAAGTTGGTGCTGTATTTTGCAGCAACTTTTAGACATAGTTCTTTTCAAAATTATTAGAATTTAATTCAATTTCTTCTTCTTCTATGTCTTCATGAATGCCTACACTGGGCCGTCTTCTTGGAAAATATTTAATAATGTATTTTAAAACTTTATTTGTTCGAGGTGGTTGCGGTGGTTGATTATTTGAAGTTTGAATTCCAATTTTTAAATTACGTCGTCTTCTACATTTACAAAATATATACAATGATACAAGGACTATAATAATAATAATAATAAAATAAGTAAACCAAGAAATATGTTTACTCACAAAAGGTTCATTTATAATATCATCTAAATCATGAGAATATTGATCAAGTTTATGTTTTGCAATATCTAAGTCTTCAGTATTAAAATTATTCAATTTTAAAGCTTTTAATTTTAATTCTTTTACATTATCTGTTAAATGTTTACAACAATCATAAGGTATAGATACTGTATGAAAATTTGATTTTAACTCTAACATTTGTTTTGATGTTGGTTGTACTTTTGTGTTTCCTATATATGCACTACAAGTTATAGTAAGTTGCAAAATTGAAGTTTTATAAATTATTTTTGTAACAGGATCTTGATTTTTACATTTGATTGTCACAGTTAAAGGTTCTGATACTAAAATCAACCAAGTATTTCCTTCTAATTCTTGTATATTATAATTTTTTGCTAGTACTAAGTTTGACTGACATGTTTTTGGTAAAATTAATGGGTTTTTTAATATTTGAGCTTCACAAATTGAGTCACTATCAATTGGATATGGTAATACATTTGAACAAAGTTTTGTATTATGATCTAAATTTTTACAATTATTTAAATTCATCATTGGTATAAACATCAAAGAATCATCATCTTTTGCTATGTATTTTTGTGAAATACTTAAAATATGATGAAGTCCGGTTCTGTTGTCTAAAATTGGAATAGGATATAATTTGTAAATATTATAGAGTTCTGGTTCTACTAGTGGTATTTTTAATATAAAAATAATTTTTGATTCTGTTTGAAAAGCTTGTAATTCAATTATTTCAAGATATTGTGCAATTTTTGCACTTGATGCTGTTAAAGGCAAATTATTTTTTTGTAAACTTTGGGAAATTTGCTGCAATGATAAAATTAAATCTTTCGGGGTTATGATTGAACTATGAATTATTTTTAATCTAGCAAAAGTTATTGCATTCAATATATCATTTAACTCATTTTCTAAATACACGTAACTTTCCATTAAATTTTCACAAATTTCTAGTACTTTTAATTTTGAATTTAAAAAATCCTATAGAGTCTGAAATATTTAAAATAGATTTTTGAATTATTTGTATATCATCATTAAAAGTCTGTTCATCTATTCGTAATTTTTTAATAGTGTCATTGAAATTTTTTTATCATTGGTGGTTACTGAAATTTGATTTTTCATTAAATTTTCCATTTGATGTTCATCATTTAATAATTTATTGATACACTCTGTATAAAATTCGCCGTCTGAAGCGTCTAAATTTCCGGTTATTGCTTTCCAAATGGTTCCGATACCATTTAAAATTCCACGTTTATAACGTTTTGTGTCTGCAAAAATTTCTTCATATTTTAATTGTAATGAATTTGATAATTGTTCTAATAAACTTATATGTGTTTGTACTTCAGAATAAAATAATTGTGTGCGTATATTTGTTTTAGCATCAACAGTATTAATTAAACTTTTTAAAATATTGTCATTATGATCAAGGTTTTTCTTTATAGTAAACATATCTCGATAAACTAACAAGGTCCATTTGTCATTTGAAACTTTTAAATATTCCTCCTCGTGGTAATAAATTCCAATGGTATTATTTATAGGTTTAAGTACATATTGGCTTGGTACTGCGCCATTCCGAATTGGAGTAATTACGATGGTAAAAATAATAAGCCTGAAAATAAATTAATTTTTAAGTTTGTTTACAATTAATAAAAATGTTTTATAATTTACTGTTCAAAATAAGGTTTCATTCTATCAAAGTTTATTTTAGTATTACGATTTGTTTTTGGATTGTAAAGCATAGCAGAGTTTTTAAATATTTCTTTTATTTCGTAAGGGCCATTAAATTTGTTTTGTAATTTGTCTTTAATTTGGCTTTCTTTCACATAAACTTTGTCACCTACTTTATAGTCCGGGGTATTTTCTGAAATATGTTTATCAAAACGTATTTTTGATTTTTCTTTTTGTAACTCGGTCCTTGCACGAGCTAATTTATAATAATAAGTTATTCTATTATTTAAGTCTCTTACATATTTTGTAATTAATTCTTGTTGATTATACAAAGTTTCAGGGGGTCTACCAGCGGTATGCCCAAATATTAATTCATACGGGGTAAATCCGTGTGTTTTATTAACTGAATTATTATAGCATATTGTCGCATATGGTAAAATTGTTAAAGGATGTTCATTTGGATTTTCAGTCTTATGCGCTCTTATCATTTCGATTAAAGTAGCATGAAAGCGTTCTAATGAACCATTTGATTGTGGATGATTTACACTAGAATAAGTAATTTTTATATTGTATAATTTACATAGATCTTTAAATAAACAATTTTCAAACTCTCTACCAGAATCACAATGTATTCTGAGAGGAGTGCCATAATGCTGAAAGTAAACTAAAAGTGTATTAACAATTGATTTTGCCATTTTATTTTCTAATGGATACGCTTGTGTGAATTTTGTTAATTCATCTCTAATTGTTAAAATGTAATTTTTCGTTGGTATTTCAAGAACGTCAACATTAACTCTTTCAAAAGGAGTTTTTGGAGTTTCAGTTATGACTAAAGGGCTGTCAAGGTTTTTACGACATATTTTTATTTTTTGACAAGTTTCACATTTCTTTATGAAATTTTCTACATCTTTAGTTATACCGGGCCAATTATATTTTTCTTTTATACGTCTTATTGTTTCATTAATTCCGCGGTGCAAATGGCCTTTTCCTGTATGATATTGATCTAAAATTATTGGTCTTTGATCGTCATCAGGAATTTCGACTATATTCTGACAAATAACTAGTTTTAGTTCTTTTTTCTGCTAAAATAAATGAAAGAATTTCTAATATGGGTAAATTCAAATTGTTTTCAACGTGATATGTTTTTGACTCATTTATTTTATTTTGATTTTTGTAAACTGTTACAAATAATTGTAATATTGCATCTTCATTATTTGACGGTAAAGGAATTATGTGATACTTCCTATTTTTTACTTTTTTACTAGAACAAATATTAATTTTATTATTTTCAAAATCTGGATTTTCTTCAAAAATATCTTCAATTATTTGATAATGAAAATTTTTTAAATTATTTTGTTGGAAAAATGTTATAATATTTTTATGATCTTTGTCTGATAGTTGAGTATTGGAAAATGTTATCTTAGAATAATCAATTAGAGATTTTGTTTCATATATATGTTGAAAAGTATCAAATTCTTGTGTAAGTTCTTCTGGTGTTATTTCTTGTTCTTCATTTTCACTTTCTTGTTGAGTTTCACTTCTATTTTCAGTTTCTTCGTCTTGTGCTTGATTTTCGTCTTCTTCAACAGATTCTTCAGTTCCGTCATCTTGATCGTTTGTTAAATGATTTATCTTGATTCTTGAGAGTGCATCTGCATTTTTATTTATTCTTCCGGGTTTATAAATTATTTCATAGTCATACTCTTCTAATTTTAATCTCCAGCGTGCTAATCTACTGCCTGGATCCTTTATTGAAAATAACCATGTAAGAGGGCGATGATCTGTGATTAGTTTAAATTTCCTCCCGAAGAGATATGGCCTAAAATATTTAACTGACCATACTAAACTTAATAGTTCCCTTTCAATGGTTGAATAACGCGATTCTGCTGGGCATAATGTTCTTGATGCATAAGCTATAGGTAGATCTTTACCTATAGGTCCTTGCGAGAGTATAGCGCCAATAGCGAATGCGCTAGCATCTGTCGTTAATAAGAATGGCTCGTTAAAATTTGGATATATTAAAATTGGAGAAGTCATTAATGCTTCTTTTAGTTCATTGAATGATTTTTCACATTCTTTATCAAAGTTAAATGGGATATCTTTTTGTAATAATTTTGTAAGTGGTTTTGAAATTTTAGCAAAATTAGAAATAAATCGTCTGTAATAACCAGCTAAACCTAAAAATGATTTAATCTCTTTTTGATTCCTTGGTTGCGGAAAATTTTTTATACAATCAATTTTTTGTGGGTTTGGTTTTACACCATCTTTTGTAATAACATGTCCGAGATAAATTACTTAAAAATTCGCATTTTCAGGTTGTAGTTTTAAATTTGCTTGTTTTAATCTCTTAAAAATTTCTATTAGTCGAGAAATATGTTCATGAATAGTTGCTGAATAAACTATAATGTCATCCATGTATACCAAACATCGTTCATTTTGAATCCCTACTAATATGTGATCCATTACTCTTTGAAAAGTCGAAGGAGAATTTTTTAATCCAAACGGCATTCTTAAAAATTCATAATGACCGTTCTCTACCGAAAAAGCAGTTTTTTGTACATCTTTTGGATCTACTTCTATTTGATGAAAACCTGAAGCTAAATCCAAAGTGGAAAAATATTGACACTGTCCTAATTGATCTAATAAATCTGATATATTTGGTAAAGGATATTTATCATCTACAGTTACTTCATTTACTTTTCTGTAATCAATAACAACACGCCATTTTTTGTTTTCCCGATGCATCTAATTTTTTTAGGTACTACCCACACTGGGGACGACCATGGTGAAACCGAATGTTGAATAATTCCTTGATTAAGCATTTCAGATATTTGTTTTTTAACTTCTTGTTTATGTACATACGGATATCGATATGATTTTGTATAAATAGGTTTTGCATCGCCTGTGTTTATTGTATGTTTTATTTCATTTGTAAACGTTAAATTGTCGCCTTCGATATAAAATATGTCTGGAAATTTTAAACAAACATCTGTGATTAAATCTCTTTCTTCCTCATTTAAATGTTCAAGCCGTAAAAGATTTTTAATTTGAATTTTTCTATCATATGGGTCAATAGTATGGGTCAATAGTTGATTTTGAAAAATTTTGTTTATTAAAATCTAAAATTGGTTGTGGATTTGAAATTGTTTCAAATTGTAATTCTGAAAAATCAATTAATTTTGTAATTGCGTTTGAATTTAAAATTGTAGTGATGAATTCCCCATTTTGATTTATTTTTACTAATGAATTTGGTAAATAAACTCGATCTTTTTCTTGAGCTATTAGAATTGCTTCTGTATTGACTAGATTACATTTTAGTTTAATTACTTTTTCAGTTCTTGGTTCAATTAAAATTTTATTTGTAAAATTATTTTGTTTCTGAATTATTTCATTTTGATTTACTTTATTTTGATTTATTCCATTTTCAATTACGTCACTTTGGTTTATTTTTGAGTTCGGTACTTGATTAATTTTATTTTGATTTTCCTCATTTCCCATTTTAAATAATTGAACAGTTTTAAAATTTGTAATTAGTTTTCGATTTTTTATATCAACTATACCATCATAATGCTCTAAAAAAATCTGAGCCTAAAAGACCATCAAATTCAATGTCTAAATTACAAATATAAACTTTATGTGGGTCACCAGTATTAAAAGGTATGTAAGTTGATTGATTTATTAAAATTGATTGATCAGTTATACCTTGAATTACTAAATTTTCTGGATATCTTTGTGAATATTTTTCAACAGTTTTTGGTTTAAATATTGAAAGTCCCGCACCTGTGTCTATTAAAATTTTGAAAGTATTTGTTATATCTTTTATATAATACAAATTATTAGAATTAACAGTTAATAATTTTTTTACATAAATTTCTGTTCGTCTGGGCTCTCTAATTTGAGTGTTTGTAATTGATTTTCTGTTTGAAAAATTCTTTGGTGTAACTCCGAAGGAGGGTTGTCTAGATATGGAGTTAACTGAAAATTTTGATCTGTTTGTACATTAGAAAAATTTCGTTCATTAAAATCTTGTTGGTAATTATTTTCATATTCATTTACATGATGATATCTTTGTTGAGAATTTTGTTGAAAATAATTTTGATTATTTTGTGGTCGTTGATTTACATTAGATCGATTTTGGAATTGATTTTGGTTTTGATTAAAATTTTGTGGTCTTGAAAATTGATTTTGATTTTGTTGAATTGGGAAATTTTGTCTTACTTGAAATTGTTGTTGTGGATAAAAATTTCTCGATTGATTTTGGAAATTTTGATTTTGTCTCAATCTACATTCACTAAGAATATGTCCTTTCTTTTTGCAATATGAACATATTTTTTGTTGTAAATTATAAGAATTTGTTGGTTTTTTATTTTGATTATTTACGACATTTGTAGGTCTTTGAAATTGTTGTTTTTCAAAATAAGAGAGTTGTAACTCCCTTCGAATTCTCATGGATGCAGTTAATATGTCTGGAGGATTTCCAGCTCTAATTATTTGTCCTAATCGCGGTTCTAGTCCAGTTAAAAGTGTATTAAGAGTCATTTGCTCGATTAATTGTTGTTGTGCAACTTTTTGTTCTTGATTTAAATTTTGTTGCTGTATACAAGCATGCATTTTAGCATTGTGAGTTTGTAAACGTGATACAAAAGTTAAAGGAGATTCATTAGACAATTGATGTATTCTTTGTAAATCTTGTATTAATGAAGTTAAATCTCGAGAATCACCAAAATGTACTGTTAACAATTGTCTTATTTCTGCCCAAGTTTGTGTATCTCGTGAATTTATTAATTGAGCTGCTTTACCTCGTAGTTTATTCTTGATATGTAAAGTTAAAAGAACTACCTGATCATCTATGCACATTCGATAAGCACAGTTACATGCATTGATAAAGGTATTTAAAAAAATTTGATCCCCATCAAATTCCGGAATTAAACAGAAAATTTCCGAAAGTTTGTATGGTTCAATAGTTGTTTCTGATGCAGCCATTGCTTTTATTTTACTTTTTCGTATTAAACAAAAAAAATTATTTAGTTTTATTTGTAATAAAATATTTCTTATATTTCTTATTTATATAAAAAAATTTTTTTCTTCTATAAAGATTTTTTTTCAACAGAACTTTCCTTCCTTTTTTTTTATTATATTATTATATTATTATTTATTTATTTAAAATATATTTCTTAGTATTATCACACATAAAATCATCAATAAATAATTATTTTATAAAATCATCAATAAATAATATAAGCAAAGATAAGATGATTCAAAAATATTTACTTACATTAAAAAGAATTTCCATGTCAGATCTGTTTTTGAAAATTGAATGCTACTTCGTAAGCCTCAGTCCACTGAAGTTTCCGCTGCCAGGGGTGTCACCAGGTGTTCCTTCCACAGGGAGTTTCTTCAATGTCGAAGACACCAACCTTCAAGATGAGACTGGATTCTTTAATGTTTTTTCCTTATTTTCTTTGGACTGTTTGTTCAGTCGTCTTGTTTGTTTTAATGGTTTCCTTTTCTTTATATCCTTGTGATTTATTAACTTCAAAGGTTTTTCTGTCCCTTTGTTTTTTTCTTTATGTTCTTCTTTATATTCTTGAGTTTTCGTACGTTTTTCCATTAATTCAACATTTTCTTTACTTGTTCTTCTTACTTCTGTTTCTTCCTTAAAGTATTGGAAAAATGTATTTTCTGTTGTTGATTCTTCTTTTGAAGGATTGGAATCCACCGTGAATTTTTCTTCTTATTTCCAGATTTGAAAAATTTTGAAAAATTCGCGTTTTGAGATATCCTACCGACTGCGCCAAATTTGTTACGGGAACGTTTGCAGAAAATACTTTTTAAAAAATTGAACAACTTTATTAAATAGACGATTACAATATTGGGAGAATAACCAAGCTTGGTATTCTCTTAATTACAACTACGATAAAGCAAGACTAGATCTGAGGTAAAGCAATACTAACTTTGGTTTACAAATGTTGGCTTTTATATCTTTGAACCTGCTGACGTTTAGATTTCGAGAACTTGTGCAATATTACGTTATAGAAAAATAAAGACATAAATTAGTCAAAAAGATCTTTGCAGAAAAATATCAAATTTCATTATGCTTTATGTAACAAAATGATTAATCAGCAGTTTCAAGATTAACAAAACAAATAATGTTTACATTTAAAAATAAGAGTAATTAAAATGTATAAACAATAACAATATAAATTTTACAATAATTGCGTCGTATTTGGGACTTGTAATATTTTAATATAAGGGGTGGATTTTCATATAACATATATATATATATATATATATATATATATATATATATATATATATATATATATATATATATATATATATATACATATATATACAATCAGCAAAGCGCAATGTGGAAAATAATACATAATAACTTAAAAAATGAAAACTCTGAAGTAAATATACATCCTAACGAACTAAATGAATATTTTACTAATATTGCTGATAATATAGTAAGTAGTCCTCCTCCTTGTCGTGTAGAGCACAATGACTATCTGAATATGGTAAAATCGAGCTTACCTATACAAAAGTTCAGCTTCTCAGAGGTAACTTATAATGAAGTGTCCGACATAATAAATAACCTAAAGAGAATAAACAGCAGTGATACATATAATATTGTTACGCCACTGGACTGTGCAGACTGGTTAGATTAGGCTGGAATTGTACACGAACGGCCGGGAATATTCTGGACTGCCCTAGATTGTGTGAACGGATGTATAAATAAGACACACGGTGGGCCGAATCTTAATCTTAAGTGAAACGTGAACGAGTAAAGAAGAAATAAGAAAGAGACTTATAAGTGTTCAGTTGTGATTATAGTTAAGACATTAATTAATCTATTGTTATTAATTGTTAATTAGTAAATAAAGTAGTGAGTAAGTGTTACCTGGACTTTCAATCAACGAATCTACGAGGATAGGTGTTTGTGTGGATAGCAAACACGTAACAATTTGGTGTCGGAAGTGGATTGGAAGAGAAATTTCTGGAATATTCGAAAAGGTTCTACAGTGTTCTTCTCAGAAATTAGTGGTAACACGGAGAATTAAGCTACTGGACAGTGTTTGGAGGACTATTTCTGGACTGAATAGTGACTTTAAAGTGGATTTTCGAGAAGTTTCTAGAACATTCGATTTAGAAATAGTTGCAAATACGCGAGTGCCGCTAGTAATAACGTGTTGTAGACTGAGAAAAAGGACTATTAGTGCAATTTCGGGAAAATTCTAGAACATTCTATTTGGAAACTACAGGAGATACGTGAATTGTGTCGACGGGAACGTGTTGTAGACTTAAAAACAAGACTATAAGTGACTTTTAGTGACAATTCTAGAACATTCGATTTGGAAACCACAGAAGATACGTAAACTGTGTTAACGGAAACGTGTTATAGACTCAAAACAAGACTTATTAGTGATATTTCGTGAAAATTCTCGAACATTCCATTGGACAATTAGTGGAGATAGGTGAATTTTGTCAACACAAAAGAGGTATAGACTCTAAATAAGACTTTCTAGTGCTGTTTCGAGATTTTTCTGGAACATTCCATTATTAAAATAGACGTGATATCAACATTTTACGGATTTTATAGTGTAATAAACTTTATTTTGAACTGATTTACGTGTCGTGAGTTAATGCCAACAACAAGAAGTATGGCGGAGAAACAAACACAGGACTTGCTTGCAGCATTGGTACAACAAATGGAAGAACAAAGGAAAATTATGGAAGACAAGAAAGAAGACGACAGGAAGAAAGAAGAACAAGAAGAAACAGGAGAAAAAGAAGAACAAGAAAGAAAACGCCAGGAAGAAAAAGAAGACTTGACAAAAATGATCGAAGGCCTGGAAATAAGACGACAGGAAGAAAAAGAAGAACAAGAGAGAAACGACAAGAAGAAAAAGAAGAACAAGAGAGAAACGACAGAAAAAGACACAAGAGAGAAGACGCCAGGAAGAAAAGGAAGAGCAAAGAAAGGAACGCCAGGAAGAATTAAGAAAAATGTTTGAAGAACAAGAAAAATGGCGAGTCGAGGAAAGAGAAGATTTCAAAAGAAGCCTAGATGAACAGCAAGCAGCCATTTTCTCCCTCACTGAAAAATTTAAAGGAGATGTTATCGAAAAAGTCACTGAAGTCGCAGGGAAAGTCTGTGAAGTCGAAGGACAAGTCATGGAAGTTAAAGGAGAAGTCGTAGAAGTTAGAAGAAAGTTTGAGGGAGAAATAACTGAAGTTAAAGGAAAAGTCGGTGAAGTTGAAGGGGAGATAGCCCGGTTGAAACAACAATTAAGAGAGAAGGGTGGCCAATTAGTACTGTCGTCTGGTACTAGGTTACAACCACCTTCCTTCGACGGTCAAAGTTCATGGTCAACTTATAAGAGACAATTTGAGGCAGCTGCACGTTCAAATAACTGGAACGATGAGGAAAAAGCAACAGCATTGGTATTAGCACTAAGGGGCCAAGCATTAGACCTGCTCCAAACAATTCCTGCCGCACAGCAACAAAACTTTAGCATTTTGGAGGCAGCGTTAGAACTAAGATATGGCGACCAACATCTCGCCCAAGTATATCAGGCTCAGCTCAAATCACGCAGACAACGAGGTGGAGAAAGCCTCCAGGAGTTCGAGGCTGCGGTAGAAAGATTAGCCCATCTAGCCTATCCTGATGCACCAATGGAATTTCAACAACAGTTAGCAGTTGGTACATTTATTGATGGAGTAAGGGACCAGGAAGTTAGGCGAATTCTTAAGTTGGCCAGGCATAAGCTTAGTAGTGAGGCTTTAGTACATGCACTGGAGATTGAGGCTGCCTATAAGGATACCACACAATCAAATCAGAGAGTACGAGCTGTGAGTGTGGAGGAAGACAAGCCAGACAACACAACACAAAACCTGATATCTGATCTACACAAGATGATGACCCAACTACTGACAAAATCGAACTCCCAGCAGAGACAAGACCAACAACAAAGTAGTGGGAGGCCGAATGGAGGCATCCGTTGTTATAGGTGTGGCAAAGTGGGCCATATCAAGAGGAACTGTCGTCAACGCAGCCCAGAAAGGGTAAATGCTGCTGTGGTTGAGGAGCCACAGGAAAACTAAAGATGGCTGGCAATTTGGGGGCTGCGCTGGCCAAGAAATGTTGTGACCCCCGAGAAATAAAAGTTTCCCAACTTCGGAGAGTTCAAAGTAGTCTGTTGTTGGAGGGTTATGTAAATAAGAAGAAATGTGTGTTCACAATCGACACAGGAGCTACGTCATCAATAGTACGGGCAGGATTCATAATGGGTTTCAAAGTAAATAAAGAACAGAATGGATTAGTCATCCGAACAGCTACGGGAGATAGGGCGGCGGTTCATGGGGAAGTCGACATGGAGCTGCAGATTGGCCGCTTATGTTTTAAACATCAAGTTATCGTAGCTGACATTACAGATGACTTCATTTTAGGATTAGACGTTATGGAAAAATATGGATTTGTACTTGACGTTGGAGAACGAGTTCTCAGGATTGGAAATGAAGAAATTATTCTTTCAACGGCAGATGAAAAATTCCATAATATTAGGCTACTAACTTCGAGGACCATAAAAATTCCTGCAAGAACAGAGAAAGTAATTGAGGCAGTCCTGGAGGAAAATTCTGTGGGATACCGCTTTGGCCTCGTTGAGAAGGATGACTCAATTAAAATGACAGACAATGTGATCCTGGCAAGGACTTTAACACAGACTACAGACAAGATACCGATTAGAATGGTTAACCTAAATTCACACTCAGTGACGTTCAAAGAAGGCGAAGCAATTGGCACCTACGAACCAGTCACATGGATTGCGAGATGTGAAGAACAAATCATTGGAGCTTCGTCTACAGATATGGACCAAGAAGTTGTAAAGATGTTAAATGCCCAGTTAGAACATTTAACTCCAGATGAACATAGAGAAGCTTTAAAATTTTTGAAGAAAGAAAGTACAGTATTTGCAAAGGACACAGAAGCTCTTACAAAGACCAACATAGTGCAACATCGGATAAATACTGGTGAATCAGCTCCTATTCGTCAACCACCTAGGAGGCTCCCATTAGCAAAACAAGAAGAGGCTTCTGCAATGGTACAGAAGATGCTTAAAGACGGAGTTATTGAGGAATCAACCAGTCCTTGGTCGTCGCCAGTAGTTTTGGTTGCTAAGAAAGATGGAACTTTAAGATTCTGTGTCGACTACAGGAAGCTGAATGACGTCACTAGAAAAGACAGCTATCCGTTACCCCGAATTGATGACACACTAAGTACGCTGGCAGGTTCACAGTGGTTTTCCACTCTAGATCTTCGAAGTGGATATTGGCAAGTGGGACTTCATCCAGATGACAAAGACAAGACAGCCTTTTCGACAGGAAGTGGCCTTTATCAATTCACTGTGATGCCTTTCGGCCTGTGCAATGCGCCAGCGACTTTTGAAAGACTGATGGAACTGGTACTACGAGGACTAACTTGGAAGACATGTCTAGTTTATCTTGATGATGTGATGGTTATGGGACGGGATTTTAAGGAGCATTTGAAGAACCTTCAAGAAGTGTTTGGAAGAATTAAAAATGCACACCTGAAATTGAATCCCAAAAAGTGCCTAATGTTCCAGAAAGAGGTAAAATTCCTAGGACATGTCGTGTCTTCGGAGGGGATAAGAACAGACCCAGACAAGATTTCCTCAGTACGAGATTGGCCGAGGCCTTCAAATGTTCACGAAGTACGAAGCTTCCTTGGTCTATGCACTTATTACAGACGATTTGTGGAACGATTTGCTGATATTGCGAAGCCACTACACCGGCTTACAGAAGAGAAGGTTCAGTACCAATGGACACAAGAGTGCGAAACATCATTCAGAACACTAAAATCAGCACTGTGTTCGAGTCCGGTTCTTTCATACCCAGAACGGAAAGGCCTCTACGTATTAGACACAGATGCCAGTAATTCTGGACTTGGATGTGTTCTTTCCCAAATTCAAAATGGACAGGAAAAAGTAATTGAGTACTTCAGCAAGACGTTGTCGAAGCCAGAACGTAACTATTGTGTGACACGGAAGGAACTATTGGCCATTGTCAAGTCCATAGACCATTTTCACAAGTACCTATATGGACAACATTTTAAAGTTCGGACCGACCATGCTGCATTAAAGTGGTTATTGCAATTGAAGACTCCGGAAGGCCAACTAGCTCGCTGGATAGAAAAACTGCAGCAGTACGATTTTAAAATCGAACATCGTCCTGGAAAATCCCATAGAAATGCAGACGCTCTCTCCAGAAGACCCTGTCGGGAAGACTGCAAGCACTGCCACCGGGTGGAAAAACAACAAGGGATAATAATTGTAAACACCGTTAAAATTGATGTTCCTGACGATTGGACAAAAGAGACATTAAGAGAAGAGCAGTTAAAAGATCAAGAAACTGGTCCTATTCTGGAATGGAAAGAAAGAGGAGCCCGACCTGGCTGGAAGGACATTTCAGACAAGGCAGTGGGACTGAAGGCTTTGTGGGCACAATGGGATTCCCTTAGAGTAGAGGATGGACTGTTGAAAAGAGCTTGGGAAAGTCCAGACGGGAAGGAAATTTCTTTGAGATTGGTAATTCCCAGGTGTCGCATACCAAAAGTACTCCAGGAAGTGCATAATGGAACATCTGGCGGACATTTTGGCATCAACAAAACTCTCACTAAAGTACGCGAACGATTCTACTGGGTGAACAGCCGCCAAGATGTGGAGGCTTGGTGCCGCAAATGTGAAGTTTGTGCGGCAAGTAAGGGGCCACAGACAAGAAGTAAGGGCCAAATGAAACAATATAACGTAGGGGCTCCTTTTGAGCGAATTGCGATCGACGTAGCTGGTCCATTCCCCGTGACAGATGATGGGAACAAATACATCTTAGTTGCCATGGACTATTTCAGTAAGTGGCCTGAAGCTTATGCCATACCCAACCAAGAAGCAGCCACTGTCGCTCAAGCTCTGGTAGATAATCTAGTATGTCGATTTGGCGTGCCCCTAGAATTGCATTCGGATCAAGGAAGAAACTTTGAATCAGGGGTGTTTCAGAAGATGTGTCGCTTACTGGGAATTCATAAGACAAGAACAACAGCCCTACATCCACAATCAGACGGAATGGTGGAGAGATATAATAAAACCATGGAGGAGCACCTATCCAAAGTGGTTGAGAAACATCAGAGAGATTGGGACCGTCACTTACCTCTTTTCCTTATGGCCTACAGGGCCTCCATTCATGAAACAACAAAACAGACGCCGGCTCGCGTGATGTTTGGACGTGAGATTAGACTGCCATGTGACTTGGTGTTTGGCACACCAGATGAGGAGCGACTTTCCATAAATGACTACGCCGATGAAGTTGGTGAACGGCTAAGGAACATTCATGAGCTGGTACGAGACCGAATTGCCATAGCAAGTGATCGCATGAAGGCTCGTTATGATCTTAAGGCGAATTCAGGAGGGTTCCAGGCTGGAGATTTGGTTTGGCTATATAACCCACAACGAAAGAAAGGCAGGTCCCCGAAGCTTCACCCGCCCTGGGAAGGTCCTTACACTGTTGTCACCAGACTAAACGACGTTGTATATAGAATTCAGCAAAGTCCAAAATCCAAGATGAAGGTGGTGCATATTGAGAGACTAGCCAAGTATGCAGGGAACAATGAATTGCCTGATCGGGACGTTCAGGCTTAAGGAGGGGGCAGTGTTACGCCACTGGACTGTGCAGACTGGTTAGATTAGGCTGGAATTGTACACGAACGGCCGGGAATATTCTGGAATGCCCTAGATTGTGTGAACGGATGTATAAATAAGACACACGGTGGGCCGAATCTTAATCTTAAGTTGAACGTGAACGAGTAAAGAAGAAATAAGAAAGAGACTTATAAGTGTTCAGTTGTGATTATAGTTAAGACATTAATTAATCTATTGTTATTAATTGTTAATTAGTAAATAAAGTAGTGAGTAAGTGTTACCTGGACTTTCAATCAACGAATCTACGAGTAGAGGTGTTTGTGTGGATAGCAAACACGTAACAATATTAATATGAAAATTTTAATAACAATAAGATATATAATTATAGTTCCTCTAACAAATCGTATTAATCTGTGCATTAGAGAGAATATTTTCCCAGACGTGTTAAAACTATCAAGTCATACCAATTTATAAAAAGTGTTGTAAGGACCACCCATCAAATAACCGACCAATCGTCATTATTCCTTTCTTAGCAAAAATCTTGGAAATAATATTGAAGACGCAAATCACTTGCTATTTTGAGGAAAATAATTTATTTGACCCACATCAATTCGGTTTTAGGGCTAAGCATTCCACAATGCTAGCTATAAACTCTTTAATTAAAATTATCAACGAGGACTTTGAAGAGGGTTTGTTAACGTTTTCACAATTCTTGGATCTGACGAAAGCTTTTGACTGTGTGTCACATAGAATATTAATTGATAAATTGCACTTTTATGGCTTTAGCGACAGTAGCGTTAACTTGTTAAATTCCTACTTAACAAACCGCTATCAATATGTATCTTCCCAAAATATAAATTCAAATTTCCTTCTTATAAAATACGGAGTCCCCCAGGGATCCGTATTAGGACCGACACTCTTTCTGATATATATAAACGACCTGCCAAGTATTAACATCGATGCAAACATTGTTCTATTTGCCGACGATAATACCATAACAAAGTCATTTGAATATGTAAAGGATTTAATATCTGAAATAAATTCAAAATAGAATATAGTTCATGATTGGTTACTAGCTAATCAGTTAGCACAAAATGACTCCAAGACTGAAAATGTGGTATTTACTCTAAAGAACATAGATAGTGACTTAGGCTTTGCTAATGAGGTTAAATTTTTGGGTGTTCACCTTAATAAAAGACTGACATGGGAATCGCATACAAATTATATTTGCACAAAAGTTTCTAAAAACATATATTTACTGCGCAATCTTTCATGCAATGTCTCAGAAAAAACATTACTTACCGCATATCATGGCTTAATTCACTCAGTCATCTCTTATGCCATTTTGATCTGGGGGCATTCATCTGCTAGTAGAGCAGTCTTTGGTATCCAAAGAAAAGCAATTAGAATAATTAAGTATAGAGATGACTGTAAACCCGAATTTGTTCATTTTTTATGCTTCTAAAAAAGGTGAGTTTAAGTTTGAATTTAGTTAAAACCATACTTTAATAATATATATATATATATATATATATATATATATATATATATATATATATATATATATATATATATATATATATATATATATATATATATATATATATATATATATATATATATATATATATATATATATATATATATATATATATATATATATATATATATATATATATATATATATATATATATATATATATATATATATATATATATATATATATATGTATGGTTTTAACTAAATTCGAATTTAAACTCACCTTTTCAGAAGCATAAAAATTGAACAATTGTTTTTAGTGGAACAGTTAAAACTACAAATCGGTAAATTATGAAGTAAAAGAAATTCAAAAAATTAAGCAGGATTGCAAAACAGCCGACGTTCATTTATGATTAATAAAAGCATTACCTTGTACTTAAACTAATATTACCGAAATTAGACGTCTGGCAACAGAGGTAAAGTTAAAGGCGGAAGCTTCTATCAGAAAGTCGTGGCACAGGATCATTTTAAGGAACGGAGAACGACATTTAGCCGCATCTGAGAAATTGGCGGCAGTGACGCGAGAGAGAGGCGCATGCGTTTAATTCATCGCACATCGTAATCGTTCGGAAACGGAAACATTATGATAAGCGCCAATTTTTAAAACATTTGATGCATATGTTAATGGCCGATCTCCTATTAAATTTATTCGCTAGATAGTTTTCCTGGATACAATTTTATCAGCAATTGTTTCCATGGACTTATTATTCAAATAGATTTAATGGGAGATGGAAAGATCGGCCGTAAATATGTAAAAATTGAGACAGACCAAAAAATAACTAAGATTAAAAATGGCTAATATATTTTTGTTCATCGGTGAATTAATGAAAATGTAATAAAAGACCAAAATCTTTAAGAAAATGAAAAGGCATAAGTAGCTAAATGGTATTATGTCCATATGTGGCGAATATGACGTCATTAGAACGTCACTTTTTAACGTTATATAATAGGTCAAAACGACGTTAATATGACGTCAGTTTTTCGACACTTGACGTCACCGACGATTAATGACTAGAAAATGACGACAAATTGATGGCAGGCTTCTAGCTGGGAAAGGTCAGATTATGAACTCTCGATATGAACCGTGACGAGTCGAATGTTAAGCGCAAAGCGTTTAAAGTAAAGTAGTACCTACTGATTAAGCCTATGCTTTTCAGCGAATGCATCGATTAATTTTTTACAGTGGACTGTTTTTCCAATTGAATTTCCAAAAAGAAATGTATAAAATAATGGTCGAAACTGATGATGAGGGTGATATCCAAATTTGCAACAAGAAAAAAAAAAGGACGTTTCCAACACTTATTCAAAAACTTGCAATATCTAATAAGAACTTTAATATTATTAATTATAATTCACTTCGAGATACAACACGAATTCTAAATAATGTGCGTCTAATTTTGCGTGGAGAACAGCGAATTTCGGGTGGCATAAAAGTATGGGAACAGCAGGATAACTGGAAAAATACGAATCCTAGAAAAAGACTTTAAATATAAAAGTTGTAGGAAATTTCTCTGGCTATCTGACGGTGATCTTAGACCTTTACCATGACCTTCAAGGTCATTTGAAGGCCAAGTCGATTTTTTCAAATGGAACCCCCTACTTTTAACCCCAGAAATGAAAATTTTACGTTCGCATATGACCCTCGGAATTTAAAAAATTGACCTCTAAAGGTCATCTTTACTTTACTCTTGAACTTCAATTTTGTAAGTTACGAAGGTTATATCCGAACGTAAAAAAAATATCTCTTACTTCAAAAATAGAAGGCTTAGCGAAACATTATGGAATAATGGTTCAAATAAGGTTAACCATTTGAAATCAAATAATTGTACGGTGAATAAATAACATGAATAATTTAGAGAGGTTTGATGAACAATTTTTTCCTCCTGATATTCAAGAAGCTCTGTAAGAGGCTACACTCGAGTTATTGCCAGCTATCTAAAGAAAAATATATGAAAAAGGAAATTTCAATAAGTGGTGTAACCAGATAAAAAATACATGTGGAAAATGTGCTGCTAGAGTATTTTCTGGAGAGTTAAAAACATGTTAAAGCTTCTGCTCTTTGGGCACAATATTAGATGCTGAACGCGATGTTAATTGTTAAAAATAGTATTAACATAATAGTAGAGTAAAAAACCGATTCTATCGTTCAGTCCGTTCGCAATTCATTGTTAAAATTTGTCGACCACTACAAAATGTTACATATCCCATAAGATAGTAATTCTACTAGGTTGTACAAAAGTCGTATGGTGCAGAGGGGTTGTAGGGGGTGTTTTCAAAAAAATATATAAAAAACAAATTTGTTTAAAATTAAAATATCTATACTCCTAATAAAAAATGAAAGTAACATTGCGAGTAATTTTCTTATAAAAAAAATAAAGAAACTGAAATTTTCTATAGTTTTACATGTGTTAGAGAAATTATAAACTTAAATTCCGGAGTAACTATGAAGCTGTTCAAAATGTTAGTGTATATCACTTAATATATGAAAAACTGCTGCACTAATCAAAAAAAATTACTTCAATAAATGTTGTTCGAAATTTTATTGTGATTATTATGGTATTATTATTTTTTTGATGGCTTTATTTATAACTAAGATATTCAAGAAAAAGTAAAACAATGTCGAAATACTGTAGACAATCACACATCTATGTTGTAAAGCCTAAGCGTCCCTTCCACTCCTCTAGAGTAAGGTGAAATGCTCTATCTCACATAAACGGGACAAAGAAAGAGAATGTGGGTACGGGTTTTATGCAATTAAATTAGTACGCGGATACTAACGCATCAATTTATAAATTATTATTGAATTATTATATTCAATAATAATTTAAAATTTACATTTAATATCGTTACACATAGTTTCCACATAAGAAATACTATGACCACATTTATGCAAAACATCGATGATCTTCTTTGATCTTGTTTCCTGATGCACAAATATTTCAATTCCCACATGTTTTGGAGTATGAGATTTTCTATTTGTGTAGGAGTATATAATGTCCTGACATATATTTAGGATGCCCTTTTTCAGTCAATTGGCTATCATCATAACAGTCATTAGTTAAAAGTGTACTAATTAACTTGCACAGTTTATAAGGAATATGTCTTTTATAATCAGAGATATCCAAATGTTTGTAAGACGAAAACTGTGGCATGATATTGATTTCGTTTTTTATATCATACATAAACTATGTATTATAGAAGCATCTGACTTTTCTGGTAAAGCAGGAATATGGTCATAATCATCAGTTTCCACCAAATGAGAAGTAATAGTTTCTTCCTTGGAAATATTTGGACACATAATCCTAGGTTCGTTTGTCCTTTCAGACTTCACCAGACATACTTTACTTCCAAATTGATGAAGTAATTTGGAAATGAGGGCCCTTTCATCTCTCTCAGAATCACCAGCAATTTCCAAATATTTATTGTAAATTGAGGTTGTACTATAACATTTACCTTTGGAAAATCCCTTTTGAAGGATTGCTGCAATATTTTCAATTTTTTCTTTTTCAATTTGTTTCTCAGGAGTCTCAATACTCCTTGACGCCGACGAATAAGATCTCCACTGAATAGTAAAACAGGTGTTATGGTATTTAATTTCCGATGCAATTAAATCGTCATCCCCTATTCTTTTGAGGAGGTCCGTATTTCTTTTAGATATAAGTTTAATTTTGCTGTCCACATTTTTTGTCATTACCTGGGAGAGCTTTTTATCTTTAAGTCTTTTTTGACAAAACATACATTTATTTCTATCATAAGCTATAGAGGAAGTTCTTTTTTTTTCAGAGGTGACTTATTCTGCAGTTTTTGTGGCAATGCTTTTTTTAGGGACGATTTTTTTAGCGTGTTTAGCCTTAAAAAAGCCCAAGTTACGTTTGCTGGTAAATGTGCAATAGCATGACTTATCGCATAATATACTGGAGGTTGTCTCTATCAATGCTAAATTTTTGACTAACGTGTACAATTGAGGATCCAACAACTTAGAGTCTATAGAAAACTTTAGCTTAATCATATCTAAAATGTTTCTTCGTGCCGTTAACCGCAGGATATTAAATTGCTTGTGTCTTTGATTTGACAAAACAAGCGTTTGTTTAGGTGAAATATTTTTTTCTGTGGCCTAATTTTTATTTTTATTTTGCTCTCTATCTCGCTATTATCTGAACTTGTACCACTTGTTTTCGCCATTTTTATGGTCCAAGCTACAATTTACATATTTTTAAAACAATGGCTAATTATTAATATTATTATTATTATATTGTATGTGTTATAATTGCACTCAATAATCACTATTAATTATGTAATAATTATTATTGTTCATGATAAATCAAAAAGAAAAATTCTCATAAAAATTCCTGTATTACTATTGTCTTTGGTAATATTAAATATTGACTAATATAAGAACTATATTATAAAAAACCGATATTCAAATCACAATAAATAATAACTGATTTTGTGCTCAAATGTATAAAGAAAGAAAAGGAAACAATTTAGGTTTTGTTTATTGTGACTGCGTCTTTGTTCAACACATTGCGATATAGTGCTCTACTTCACTCGGTCCTCAAGTGCACAGCTCCCGCTAGGTCACGTTGAAACAACAGCATCATTACATTGATTCAGTTTTTGCTAAATATCTCCCTTATAAAACAAGGAATTTGAAAAATAAAAAAAAAGTATTTTCCTCATGAAATGATACACAACTTTTATTCTAAACATATTTTCGAGAAATGCAGCCGTTACGAAGATAGGGTTAGTTAAACGGAAAAATGATGAGTTAGCGAATTATATGTTTCGAGAAAATCGTCTTGAATGATTTCTTTCGCCATATGATGTAATGTAAAATATAATTTTCAATAATTATTTTATTGCATTTATAATGACAATTTTTGTTCCACACTAATGTAACCGGTACATAATTTTATGTAGATTCTTATTATATAAATAACTCAAAACCACCCTTTTTTCCATAATAACCCCTTACAGCCCCCCTGCACCATACAATTTTTGTACAACCAGGTGAAATTATTTTCACAAAGCGTAAGTAATAGTTTGCGGGGGTTTCCAAGTTTTAACAATCGATTGCAGACGGAATCGCAAAAGAAAGCACTTTTGCGAGGCAGAAAACTCTACTATAAGCAATTTTTTAAAATTAATATCGTTTCTTAAGAGAAAAAATGACGGCTACAAAACTAAGAAATCAAAAATACTTACAATAGAACTTGTTAATCAATTCTTAACTAAACGGCGATTTTTAATGATTAAGGTAACAGATTCTTGTAAACAAATTTAACTATTAACTATTTACCAATTTTATATTATAGATTCCGCGCATTTTGGGTAATGCAGGAGCATGCAGGGTGGATGAATTGTTGAATTTGTCTACAATGATGTTGAATATTTAGGTCCTTCAATATTATTTAACATAAGGAACACTAACATTAGAATTGACAGAACCTTCACTGTTAAAAATTCAGACAACGATATAGTTGGATTTGTGCAATTGTGCAAGAAATATATTGGGTGTCAACGGAATCATTAGTTTCAAGAGTTTTTAAGATGTAAGTTTTAAACTTGGCAGGGGTAATATATACCAAAAACGGCAAATATTTCATTATTTGACATTTTTACATCACATCCGGTTTCCCCGGAAATGACCCCGTAACTTTGAAATATTTGCTTTCCGGAGACGATTTTAAGTACGATTGCATAGTTTTAAATAAATTTTTGAGACTACTTGTTTCTTTAGGGCTATTTTTATTTTTGCATCTGCAGTACAGTGAAAATACTCATGTCAATCAAATGGACTAAAACGATAAGAAAAAAATGTAAACGTGAGATTTTTCGAATTGGTTTAGTAGCTACGCCCAACTAAAATTTCCGAAATCACTAATTTATAATTATGTCAACTTTTTCAAATGGCAACATCTTTTAGATATCCAGTAGTTAAATACTAATTTTCACGACAATTCCATTTATACCTTCAAATCTAAAATCGGTTTCATATTAATCCAAATACACAAGTTCTTTGATGGATAATAATTAAAATATCGAGAAAATACGCTTATCAAGAAAGTATGCCGTGGAAATTGAATAAAACTAGATTCAAAACATTCATTTCGTCAACAAAACAACGCTGCAAATAAAAAAAGTGTGATATCCGAAATGATTTATTTTAATAATGAAAAACATATTGAAAGATTAATTAAAAGGTAGTAAATGTTCAAAGTACATCTCCCTTCTTCTTGACGTTTTCTGGCTCGGTCAACGATGTTTCGCATAACATTTCGCAACATAGCAGAAATTATACTTACAAGAACTTCGCTGATACGATTTTGTAAAATTTCAAGTGTTTGAAGGGATGTATAAAAAAACTCGTTCTTTCACATAACCCCACAGAAAAAAATCTAAAATGCTGAGGTCTGGTGAGCGGGCAGGCCAAGGTACAGATCCATATGTTGCAATTACTCGCCCATTCACTAAATGGACCATAACAAGAGAGGCATTATGAGGCTGAGCGGAGCGGCATTTGTTCAGAAACTCCAAGTGCAAATGCAAGTGGTAAGTTCATCAACATTTCTTCAATATCATTTTGTAGGAATTCTAAATATCTCTCCCCTGTCAAAGGTCCTTGAAAGAAAATAGGTCCAATAATTCTTGTTCCAATCACCCCACCCCACACATTTACTCCAAATTTTTCCTGAAAACTACCTTGCCTCATTAAATGTTGATTTTGCTGCGCCCAATATCTATTGTTTTGTTTATTGAACATTCCATTGTTGGTGAATCTCGACTCATCAGAAAACAATATCAAAGAAACGAAATTCTGGTTAGCGGTATTGTTCTGAAGTAACCATAATCATAATAAGCTAATCTTTAGTTGCCATCATCTTCGTACAAATGTTGGTGCACTTGATATTTAAACGAGCGGTAACCATATTTTTTGAGAATCTTTCTGCTGATTCATGATTAATTTGCACCTCGTGGCCAATTTCTCTAGTAGAAGCAGTAGGATTCACTTCTACAAAAGCCAACACGTTAATTTCTGTCGCTTCATCAACGATAAAAGTTGCAGGATTGTTTTCAATTCCTTTCCTGATTTGTTTCTCCATTGGAAAATATTGAAAACATGGATGATGTCTTTTCGGATACCTTTGGGCATACAGTTCTGCAGCGTTTCTGGAATTTTTGTGGCATTCTCCAAAAATATATGACTTTTTCATCCCTTGTATAGATGTTAGTCAATAACAACAATGGTTAAAAAACAACAAACAACAACAAATTTAACGATAAAGAGCAAACTTATTAAATTAACAATACACACGTATCACTACCTGTCAAACTTCTTTTTGTTTCCACAGCACACTTTTATTATTTGCAGCGTTGTTTTGTTGACAAAATGAATGTTTTGTATCTAGTTTTATTCAGTTTGCACGGCATACTTATTTGATAAGCGTATTTTCTCGATATTTTAATTATTGTCCACCAAAGAACTTTTGTATTTGGGTTAATTTGTCGTGAAAATTAGTATTTAACTAAGGTGACTAAAAGATGTTGCCATTTAAAAAAGTTGACATAATTACAAATTAATGATTTCGGAAATTTTTATTGGTCTTAGCTACTAAACTAATTCGAAAAATCTCACGTTTACATTTTTCTATTTTTTTTTTAACTATGCAGTCGTACTTAACATCGTCTCCGAAATCGAAATATGTAAGAACATACAGGGTGTTCCATTTAGAATTACAAAGTTGGGGTCATTTCTGGGGAAACCGGAAGTGATGTAAAAGTGGCAAATAAAGAAAAATTGGACGTTTTTGGTATATATTACTCCTGCCAAGTTTAAGACTAACATCTTAGAAAGTCTGGAAACTATGGCTTGTCTAATGAATCCGTTGACGCCCGGTATGTCCTTAGGAAAAATGAATACATAACATTCGCGCTTGTTTGTACAAAATAGAAATAATAATAATTGTATTTCGACAACAATAATTGGGAAAAGCACATTTGGAGAACTCCCATAAAGAACAGCTTCTTTCTTAAATCTTCCATAGGCATCTTTGTACACAGGCCACTTATTTAGACGGACTTCTGCATCTGTGTTAGGTGATGTGGGGCAGATATAAATGTCCTAAGTGTCAGGGTGGATGGAAGTCCTCAACTTTAGGTGAGGGATATGTTGAAAGACCAATTAATAACAAAGAAATTATTGCCAAAAAAATTATTGGACATGAACGAAACAATAATACAACCATGAACGATAAAATGCACGCATCTACGATACTTCAACTGTAAACTTTGATTCGAAATGAATTAAATAAAATAATTGTTGCTGTACATTATTTTTGTTAATTTGATTACTTTTAGCAACCTACAGATCATAAGTGATTCTTTCGAATCGAAAATTATTACAAATATGGTTTTTGAGGAAAATGGTTCCAAATAATGTAATTGTGACCTTCGATGAAAAAAACTGGATATACTATAAACTAAAAAAAAGGTTCAATAATGTCATAAAATAAGTATACGTTCAAAATTTTACCAGAGATATTGACGATCAAAATTTGGTTGTAGAAGCAAATCATTCAATTTTTTAAATTTTTACTCCGCTTGTCACAATAGTTTAAAATTTTGGATATTTAGGTTGTACATAACCTCAATAAGTATACCAAATTTGAAGAGATAACTTTTTTCGGCTTGGGAGATTTGGTATGAAATCCTAAGTTCGTCCCTGATAAGGAAACCAATGTCTTGTCTCTATTTATAACATTAATTTTGTTACCGTTTTCCATTTTAAAATATTTATTCATTAAAACATTTATTTAAATTATGTACCGGTCTGTTGGAGTATTAATTTATAAAGGGTAACAATTTAAAAAGTTTTCACCCTAATTATCTCTGCAACAGAGAGCTGTTTTAACCATGACAAATGGGAGAGGGTAATTGCTGTAATATAAATCACCAAAAGAGTGCCGCCCTACTTCAGAATTTTATGACGAAAGAAATTGACTGGCGTCGCTGAAGAGCCTGATATAACTTACAAAGAGTTACCTCTTATATCATGTTCATTAACTGTTTATTGTTGTCCAAATATTTTATTATTAATAACTGGTTCAATAATATAAAGTTGTGGTCGTTGTGAGTGGATGTGGCACGTTGCGCTCCCGTAAATCCATCAAAAGTACGGTTTAAAGTTAGCCAAATATGGCAAAATTTAACTGAGACAAAGATCAAAATATTGTGCATAAACACATGTAGTTTAAAAACGAGAGTGTTGTTATTATAAAATTAATAAGTAAAAATAATAATAAAAGGTTAAAAATCGTTTTTGAAAGATTTGTGTTTCATAAACAAGTGGGTGCGTGTACAATATAAAAGGGACAGAAACTGGTGCGGCAAGTACCTGGATAAAGGTTCTAAGGACAACCTATCATAAAATTGTAAATCCCATGATAAATAATGTCTCGGAATACACGAGCGAAAGTAGAAACTCCAGTGACGTACGAATGTATAGGAATTACAGAACTCATAAAGGATATTAGGGATAAATTGGAAGAATATCACGAAGTTATTTCTGAACAAAGTCACAAGATGAGTGAAATGCAAAAAGAAATAAGGGAATTGAAAGAAAATATGGCTGAAAAAAAAACTAAATTCCAACTGTACTTCCGCTTACAAGGTCCTTTCATATTCTCAAATCGTTAGTACCAATAAAGCTGCTGTTATAATTAAGCCTAAAGATGAAAATAAAAACAATGCGGATACGAAGTCTGAGTTATTCCAAAATATAAATCCTTCGGAAAGTAAGCTACAACTAAATAGGGTGGCAAATGTAAGAAATGGTGGTATTGTTGTAAGCTGCAAAAATGACACGGAAACAAGAAAGTTTAAAGATTTAGCTGACAAGAAATTATCCCAAAACTATGAAATAAAGGAAGTCTCCAACCCAAGACCTAGAATTAAAATATCAGGAATATCTGAGAAATTTGACACCGAATCAGACATAGCTGACCTGATGAAAAGCCAAAACGGTTCCATATTTGGTGAAGAAGCCGAGTACACTGTCCTTCGTCTGTGGCCGACAAAAAGGAATATGAATATTTATCAAGCAATCATTCAGCTGGACAATATAACATACACTAAGGTAATGAATTCGGGAGATAATTGTTTATTTGTTGGTTATGATTGTTGTTAAGTTTATGATGCCGTAGATTTGTATAGATGTTATAAATGTAGTGGTTTTGATCATGCGTCAAACACTTGTCAGAGGAAGAAAGCGTGTCCTGTCTGTTCTCTTGAGCATGAACTAAAAGACTGCACACCGGGAGCAAGTAAGAAGTGCATCAACTGCTTACATCTTAAGGGTAATAAGTCTAACAACAATGATATTGATTCTGCACATGCCGTATGGGATCCGGAATGTAGGGTGTATAAACATAAATTACAACAATACAAATACAAAATATTCGGTAGACAATAGCAACTACCAATTGACAATCCTGCCCCTCTTGCAGGTGATGAGCACGCTGAGTATAGTCAGCGTGCACCGCGATCCGCTGATATCAAGTACAGTATATATTATCAAAACGTTCGTGGTCTTAAGACTAAAACCGGGGAGGTACACCTTGCTTCGCAAATAAGTACGTATGAAATTATCTGTTTTACTGAAACTTGGATTGATGACAGCATATACGATAATGAACTAGTAATAGATATAACTTATTTAGAGCAGATCGTAAATTTCAAAGCCTGGGGATAGTAAGGGGAGGCGGGGTTCTCTGTGCTGTAGATAAGAAATACACAGTCACTCCTATTAATATTACCTTAAATATTCCCAGTGTTGATCTATTAGGTTTAAAAGTTAAAATTAATCACTACATTTTTATCTTGCTCGTAATATATATTCCACCGAACTCAGCTGCCGGAGTTTATGTGGAGTTATTTGAGTCTCTTATAAATTTAGAATCAATCCAAACATGGGATACGTGCTTTATTGGTGACTTTAACTTACCAGAATATAATGAGTCTAATGTTGCAAGTACATCTACGAAACTACGGGCCTTGCAAAACTTTTGTAAATTTTATAATTTTGATCAATTTAACTCAGTTTATAATGTTAATGGTAGATTGTTAGATTTAGTCATAAGTAATATCACCTCATTACAAGTTGATAAGTCAGAAATTTCAATGATAAGGGAAGATTTGCATCATCCACCACTGTGTATTAACCTACTTCAAGGAAATGACGAAGCGGAAAATATGTTTTCAGTCAAGTCCGAATTGACTTTTAATTTTAAAAAAAGCCGATTATGTCACAATGTACAATTTATTTCTACAAACAGATTGGTCTTTTCTAACAAATTATGAAGATGTTAACCTCGCTGTAGAAGATTTCTACAGTGTTATTAATAATATATTTATGAAATGCGTCCCAAGGACTTATCCCTCGACTTATTCTAAAAGTCATCGGTATCCTTCATGGTACAGCAGAGACATAATCTATGATATTAGGGAAAAAAATTCAGCATGGAAAAAATATAAGCAATTCAACAATACTCAGGACGTTGAAAAGTTTAAAACTCTAAGATCAAAAATAAAAAATGATATTAAGCTAGCGCATGAACAGTATGTCAACCATGTCGAAAATAACTTTAAGACGAATCCTAAATCTTTTTGGTCATATATTCACAGCAAAAAGAATACGACAACGATCCCAAATAATATGACCTACAAAGATAATTCCTTGGGCAATCCTCAAGAAATTGTCGACGCATTTGCTGATCTTTTTAAAACTGCTTTTACAGAATCAACTGACTACGTAGAATCTGATAACACTGCCAGAGATGAGAATGAACCATCACTGTCAGTCCAACTGAATGAAGACAAGATATGTAAAGCTATCAAGAAGTTAAAAAACAAATTTACCGCTGGTCCTGATGGTATACCCTCATTTCTTATCAAAGACTGTGCTAGTGTCTTAGCGAAACCTTTGCTTATTTTATTTAATTTAGCCCTTAACAGTAACACATTCCCAGAGTTATGGAAAAACTCCAAAATTATTCCCGTTTTTAAAAAAGATAATCGGACTGACATAAAAAAATTATCGTCCCATTACCATCATTAATAATTTTAGTGAAGCCTTTGAATTCGCGCTATACGAGGAGCTCCACATACATGTCAATAAACAAATTTGCCCTAATCAGCACGGCTTTGTGGCAGGCCGGTCGACAATCAGCAACTTGGTTTGTGTTACATAATTCATCTCGGAGGTGTTGGATGGCAGTGGACAGGTAGATTGTTACATTCCCAAATCGCAGTAGGCATTTATTCAGTATAAAACTCCTTAACGATATGCAACGAACGTACCTACTGTACTCGTAGTACCGCTACTTACTCCCAGTTGGCACGGTGAATATTTCCGTGCGAAATTCTGCTGACGTATTTTCCGTCCTCCTAAAGTTCGCCATATTGTTGATTGCTAGAGTGAACGGCACAAGTCGTACGGAGTGACTCTCAAGGGACTAATCTGAAGTCATCCGCAAGGGATTAATGAGAAGTCACTTCAATTTTCGGTCGATTGTTTTGGTTCGCAGTGAGGACTGCGTAAGTGGTTTGAAGAGACCGATTTCTGGAAACAGGAGCTGGGTACGATTTGTGCTTTCTGGTAGCAGAGAGTGAGATTACGCCGACAACAACGTGTTCGCTATTTTGGAGAATTCCTGCACCCTCTTGGTTAGAGGTAAATAATTTAATTTATAGTTCTGTTAAGATCACGTTTTAGCATGTCACTGGTTTTCCAGTAAGTAGCCGGTACAAAAGTGACATGAAATATATATTTCCTTAGGGTCCACGGAAGGGTCCAAGGAGGTCCATTGTCCGCGTTCGGGGCAGACCAAATACGTAGAGTCTGGAGTCCTGCACATACGAGGGCGAAGCCTGCCTAGCAGCTGGACTAAGTGCCGATCAGCCAAGTTAGTGGTGAGAGTGTTTTAAAAGGTTAAAAAAAAAAAAAGAAACAACCGTCAGTGCCTATCAGCCCTAGTTCTTTTATATATGATTTAAATTTGCTATATCTTTTTTATCTTTTTCTTTGTGTTTGGTGTATTAACCGATAACCTGGACCATTATACAGTGTGAGAGTACATGTAAACCCAGGGTGTGGCCACATTGTGGGTACTGAAGTGCCAGTATCCTTTCTTTTTTTTGTTAAATTCATGAGAAACAGGTTATCAAATGCATATGATTTAATTGATTTATTTGGTAATAATTGTGTAAAGGTAGTACTAGTAGCTGACGTAACTCAGCAGCACATTATTTAATTTTATGTATATATTTTGTAAATATAACCCATATATATAGGCATTCGATATTTATTTTTCCAGCACCACCCAATAACGAGAACCAGTAAGTAAAGAAGTAAGTTAGTTAAAATTATAATTATTATTCAGATATACTGGGTGTACGCCCTGAGGTCTGAGCTAGTTTTATTTTGTCGGAGCACTCGTTGACTTATCCGGGCTAAGTAGTGCTTCGGCTTGCTACATCCCCACGCCCAGTGAGTTTTGTGATCATATACCCTACCTTTTGGGTAGGGGTAGAAGAAGGGTAGCAAGATGTCATTTATGCGGACTTCTCAAAGGCGTTCGACAGACTTGACCACGGTATTTTACTAAGGAAGCTTTCTGCTTTCGGCTTTAACCGAGATTTAGTTCTATTCTGCTCCTCCTACTTAAAATGTAGAAACCAATATGTTCAATATCGCGGGCATAAATCTGAAAGAATTGTTTGTACTTCTGGGGTACCCCAAGGGTCAGTGTTGGGCTCCTTATTCTTTATTTTATTTATAAACGACATCGTACTTGGTCTGAACTGCTATTGTCTATTATACGCGGATGACCTCAAACTGTATCTAGCTGTCAAGGATGAATCTGACTGTTTGCTACTACAAGCTGACTTGGATCTAATAAACGACTGGTGTACTTCAAACCTCCTACCTCTCACCGCTGCCAAATGTAACGCAGTCACCTACACTAGGAAATTGAATCCTGTACAGTATGAATACGCTATAAATCAGGTACATTTAAATAAACCAGAGGTATTTAAAGATCTAGGCATAACTTTTGATAATAGGCTGACCTTTAACCAGCATATCAATATCATTGTATCATCAGCTTACAAAACCCTGGGCTTTATCATTAGAAACACCGGTGAGCTTAACAACATCGACACATTAAAAATTCTATTTACGTCTTTTGTGCGTTCTAAACTACGGCTCTGTCGTATGGAATCCTAATTACGCCGTACATAGTAAAGCTATCGAACAAATTCATAGAAGATTTTTAAAATTTATGGCATTTAAGGAGGACAAAACCTATCCACCAATAGGGTTTCCGCATGACAAGCTGCTAGAGAGGTTCAGTGTTGATGAACTGGTCAGAAGGCTGTTTCTTCACTCTGCTATGTTTTTGTATAAACTTGTCAATAATAAAATAAAATGTCCTGAACTGTTGGCAAAAGTTAATGCGCTCGTTCATATGCCATTGGTGCAAACAAGATTAACTAATCTTTTTTTATTTACCCACACCAAGAACAAATATATTAGAATTCTCACCGGTGTATGTTATGTGTCATAACTGGCATGATATTCAGGACAAAATTAACCTTTTTAATTGCAGTGTTACAGATATAAGAGCTGCAGTGTTACAGATATAAGAGCTGCTATAACAATTAACTCATTATATGTGCTTGTAATTAATTATTTCAAAACCTATGTACGTTATATTCATTGAAAATTAGTTAATTGTGTATTTTTTAATGTTATGCATTTGTTATTGTGTATTTTTCCTACCCTGTAATTGGAACATGTTCTGTTGGGTAGTGTATAATAAAATAAAATAAAAAAATAAAATAAAAATAAAAACTGAATAATGAATGCTAAACATCTTTTAGGTTACAAAACACAATAGCTAGATATAAAAAACACAAATGCTTTGTTGATGTCCTCAAATTAATGCATTTGGGCTTGCATTTAAGATAACGCAAGATATAGGGTGTCACTTAAGATTCTAAAGTAGGCGTGGCTAGAGATGAGGGGGGTTGCTTTTTTGTTGATCTTCTCTGCAACAATTACTCCCTCTCAAACGCATTTAATCTAGCATTTTTTATACTCACCCTTTGTTGGAGATTCATAATCGATCAGAACAATTTGTCCCTCCATTCCGTTGTTATAAATGCTAGTGACCGTAAATTCGTAGTTTGTGCAAGGTGTTAAAGATGTTAGAACTAGTCGTCTTGACAATGGGTACCTATCTTCTGGAACACTTTCACGGTCCCAAATAACAACTCGAAAATATTGCACGCAATGTGCAAATTCTGGTTCTACATCCCATTCTAACACAACACCATCACCTTCTGGAGTAGCTGAAAAATGGCTTATAATGGGGCTCTGGGAATCTGAAATTCAAAAATAAGATATGAATAAATAGAATTTAGATTCACAAATAGTCATGAATTATGAATGCTAACTTGATATCATTTTTACGATTACAGCTTCTGCTGACATTGCAAAGCAGAGTTTATAAATATATGTAACTGCGATTACCAAGGCAGATTTAGCTCATTGTTTGAACCATTGCTTGTTAATTTAAATACTAATAATAAAGTTGGTTATTTTTCGAAATTATTCGCTTTTTAAAAACGAAGTATTTAACATCAAATACGTAAATGGCGCAGTCGGTAGGATGAGCAAAGGTATTTTACGGAAAAATATCGTGAATCTCAATTCTTTATTGCTCAAAAGTTTAGAAAAGTGAAAGTTCGAGTTCCAGCCCAGCAGTGACGAATCTCCAGACGGACAGACAACGCAAACCATCGAGGTAAGTCGAGTTTAATCCTTCTGTTTCTTTCCAAGTTTCTAAAAATCATTTTAGATTCTCTCCGGAAAAAAGTAGCTATTAGGCCGTTCATTGTGAACAACTACAAGGTTTTATTTAACAAAAATAATTATCCTGTAGAGTATCAATCTAGATACACGTAATTTTAAGAGAAACATATTTTTCATTTGTTTTCGACTGAAAAAAAATACTATTCACTTTAAAATATTTATTTGAAGAAAAAAAAATTTCTTCAATTTTTATAATTCAACTAATACGCTCTCATAGTCTAGTGATTATTATAAGACTTGCTTATAATAATTGATACGTGGTCAGATTCCAGTATCCATCATAACGACAGGAATAAAAACAACTTTAGCTTAGTGGCAATTGATAGACTTTCTACAATTGTTAGTGTGTGGTCAGATTCCAGCACTCATCCTAAGAACAGATATTTTTAGTGACAAATATAAGATTTGCTTATATTTGTAGGTAAGTGGTCAGATTCCATTACCCTTCGTAACATATAGGTATTTTATTCATACTCGCATATCAATAATTCTAGCTTAGTGGCAATTGATAGACTTTCTACAATTGTTAGTGTGTGTGGTCAGATTCCAACACTCATCATAAGAACAGGCATTTAGTGACAAATATAAGATTTGCTTATATTTGTAGGTAAGTGGTCAGATTCCATTACCCTTCGTAACATATAGGTATTTTTGTTCATACTTGCATAAAAAAAAAAATGGACTCATCTTTATACAGAATTTACTCAGACAATATTCCTCTTTTTAATGGAGATAAACATCTCTTAACACCATTCATAAGAGCTTGTGAGGACCTAGTGTCCACATTTCAAAATTTAAGAGAGCTTAATAACCCAATTAATAAATGTGTAGTAAATACGATAGTTTCACGCCTCAGAGGGCACGCTTCAGAAATTATTGGCCCCAGACATGAATTAAACACCTGGCCCTTGATTAAACAAATACTGACGCAAACTTTCTCAGACGGACGTAGCGAGGACACCCTACTTAATGACCTTATGTCCACCACCCTGAATAAAAATGAAAATCTAATAGAATTTGGCTTAAGGTTACAGACTCTTAGAAGTCTACTAGTTGCAAAATTAAACGAAATTGGTGAGAATATTGAGACCAAAAGAATAAAAATCGAATACTATGAAAAAATTGCTTTAAAAACGTACATTAATAATTTATCCGGAAATACACAAATAATTGTTAAATGTAAAAACCCAAATAGCATTGAACAAGCCATAGGCTATGTCAGAGAAGAAGAAGCTGATTTAGAATTTAGAAGTCGTATGCAGAAAAAACAAGTAAATTCACAATTTTTAAAACCAAATTTTCCAAATTTACAAAATCAAAATTATAAAATGCCAATTGGAAATTTCCAAAATAATTATCAGAAACCTGTATTTCCCAGCCAACCGATAAATATTCAGCCGAGATTTATTCCCCAACATTTCCCAACAAACTCGCAAACATTTAGACAAAACACGAATAACAGTAATGTATTCAGACAAAATCAATTTAGACAATACCAACCAACACCAATGTCCACACAAAGCCGACAATCTTCTACACAAAGACAACAAAATAACTTCTCCCAACAAAGACCTTTGAATGCACAACAAATTCAAAGTAAATTTCCGTGATTTCAACCTAAACCAACCCCCAAATATATAGCTGAAGAATTAAATAATATTTCCTCAGAAGATCCTTTCTATTTTAATGACGAAATGAAAGAACGATTTAATGAGTACCCTCCAGACATGTATCCAGAATTATACACGGACAATTTCTTAAATTTTATGCAAAATCCGGACAGCGAACAGATAAATAATGACGATGAAAATTTTCACAGTACTTCGAATACAGAGGACCAGATATAGCCCTTAACGCATATGTAAACGCGTTGCCGTATATTCAAATAAATAAACCCAATATAAAATTACTAATAGATACAGGTTGTAATGTCTCAATGTTAAGACCTAGTATTGCCGAACTATATTTCCCAGAATATATATACAAAGCCCCTTCGGTATTAAAAACACCAATGGGAAATCGCGAAGTAGTATGCAAAGCATTAATTCCTGCATTTGAGGAATTTCAAACTAAAGGTAACATAGAATTCACTTTGTTCCCATTTTCTGACTACTTTGACGGCATCATTGGACTAGACGAGTTACGAAATCTCAAGTTAACAATGGATTTTACAAACCAGGTACTATTTAACGATACAGTACAAATACCATTTCATTACAGAGATCAAAATTCACAAAACAAATATAAAATAGAAATTCCACCTCGCGAATGCCTAGAACGACCATTCCCAGTAAATATACCTTATGGAGAAATACTAATACCCGAAACTAATATTAATGGATTTTATATCCCTGAAACCCTTACGGTTGCAGAAAATTACCATGCTAGATTTGAAATACAAAATGTTACAGACAAAACTATATGTCTAGAATTTAACCGACCTTTTAAAGCCCAACAGCTACAAGGTGACCAATTTGACTTTTATCACATTGAAAACTTTATGCCCAATTATCAGACAAATACAAAAAATACAGACATGTTAAATAATATCAGAATAGACCACATGAATGAAGAGAAAAATGCCATTTTAAAATTAATTTCAAACTTCCCCGACATTTTTCATAATGACGACTCTAAACTAACATTTACAAATACAGTAAAACACCAAATAAAAACGACGGACGAATTACCGATTCACACTAAAACCTATAGGTTCCCTTTTTGCCACAAAGAAGAAGTAAATAGACAGATAAATAAAATGCTTAACGACGGAGTAATTAGACATAGTCAATCCCCCTGGTCAAGTCCGATATGGATTGTATCAAAAAAAGCGGACGCCTCCGGCAAAAAAAATGGCGTATAGTTGTAGATTATAGGAAGATAAACGACAAGACTATTGACGATCGCTACCCGATACCTAACATCGAAGACATCCTAGACAAACTCGGGAAGTGTAATTACTTTACCACATTAGACTTAGCGAGCGGTTTCCATCAAATAGAAATGGACCCTCAGTCCGTACAAAAAACCGCATTCAACGTAGAGCACGGGCACTACGAGTACCTTCGTATGCCTTTTGGGCTAAAAAAACGCCCCAGCCACTTTCCAAAGGGTCATGGACCACGTATTAAAAGATTTACAAAACCGCATATGCCTAGTCTATATGGATGATATTATTATCTTTTCAACCAGCCTTCAAGAACACATATCAAATCTAAAACAAGTTTTTCAAAAACTAAGAGACGCGAAATTAAAAATCCAACTAGACAAGTCAGAGTTTTTAAGACAAAATGTCGAGTTTTTAGGGCACGTAATTACGCCGGAAGGAATTAGGCCTAACCCGAACAAAATAAAAGCCATTTCAAAATTCCCATTACCAAACACAGCAAAAGAAATAAAATCTTTTTTAGGACTATTAGGATTTTACCGCAAGTTTATAAAAGACTTCGCAAAAATTACAAAGCCACTAACGAAGTGTTTAAAGAAAGGTACTAAAATAATACATGACAATGAGTTTAAAAATGCATTCGAACTCTGTAAGACAATTCTGACCAATGAACCCCTGTTACAATACCCGGACTTCGAAAAGCCCTTTATTTTAACTAGTGACGCCTCAAACTACGCCATAGGAGCCGTTTTATCCCAGGGCCCGATAGGAAAAGATAGACCAATTGCTTACGTAAGTCGCACGCTTAATGACGCCGAACAAAATTATAGCACCATAGAGAAGGAACTACTAAGTATCGTAAATTTTACAAAATACTTCCGTCCGTATCTATTCGGACGTAAGTTCACCATCATCACGGACCATAAACCACTCCAATGGGTAAATAACCTTAAAGAACCTAACTCTAGATTAATGCGCTGGCGCTTAAAACTCATGGAATATGATTACGAAATTATGTATAAAAAAGGCAGCAAAAATAAAGTTGCAGACGCCCTATCGCGTATAGAAATACACCCGATCGGAACACAATCAATGATAGGTAACGCGGACGCTAGCGAAAACAGAATAACCGATGATTTTCCCGACATAGCTTTGGACGATTTAATAACTTTAGAAAATTCACCTATTGAACAATTAGACACAAATCCAGAGACAACACAAAAAAAATAAACATAATTTCAGACGTCATAATAAAACAGAAAAACCCTTCAAATGAAACAGTACATTCCTCCCAATCGAACCCCACACTAAATATACCCATAACCGAACAACCGATAAATGGATTTAGGAACCAGATCATACTAAACGTAACAAGAGACTTAATAAAACCAAAAATTAAGCTTGAAAAACCTTTTAATGTTAAAGATCGAATAAAAGTGACATTGCCCATTCAAAATTTCGAAGAACATCTAGTAGAAACGTTTAAAAATTATATTAAACCAAATAAAACTTATGGCCTACTAATACAATCAAATTTTGTACACAATGTCATAATCAATTTACAAAAAAATACTTTAACGATAAAGCATACAAACTTATTCAAACAAACAAAATAGTTAAAGAAATAGTTGACAAAGACGAACAATTAGAAACCATCCAAAATCACCATGAGACAAAAACCACACACAGAGGTATAACCGAAACGAAAACAGCGCTAACAAGAACTTATTATTGGCCCCAAATGACTAACCACATAACGAATTATATAAATAATTGTATAACTTGTCAATCAGTTAAGTACGAAAGACGACCCCCTAAATTTGAATTAAAACCGACCCCAATAGGCGAACACCCGTTCGAACATATTTATATTGACACTTTCTCAATAAGCGGACAAAAGTTCCTAATGGTAATTGACTCTTTCTCGAAGTTTGCACAAGCATACCCTATTCATTTTGTAACAACCGATATCTTAGATCAATTAATGATATTCTTTTCACATTACGGTATTCCCAAAAAACTAACCTGTGATCCAGGTACCGAATTCAAAAATAACCTATTTTCAGAGTTTTGCAAAAAACATAACATAGTATTACATCACGTCACAACCCGACATCCAAATAGTAATGCCCCAATTGAAAGACTACACTCCACACTCATAGAAGAATTACGAGCTTTAGAACTAGAAAGCCCAAGACAAAATATAAAACAACTAATGACCCTTGCAATATTAACATATAATAATACCATACATTCCTCTACACGTTACACACCTTTTCAAATCATAAAAGCAAACTTAGAGTTCGACACGCCTTTTAACCTCTCGGAAAATAAAATAATGTCAGATTATATTGAAAACCAACAAAGAAATATGAAAGTTATGAACGAGTTTATAAATAAACAAAACAACAAGGTAAAAGACTTAACCAGACAAAATCAAGACAGAACCGAATTCCCTGTATTTAAACCAGAAACTGAAGCTTTCTTACTTCAAAATATACGTAGAAAAATAGCCCCAAAATACAAAAAAATAATAATTGATAAAGACTTAGATAATAAAATAAAAACCAAAGATAATCGTATATATCATAAACAAGAAATTAAACCAATACGACTAAGATCTAAAGAAACATTATCTGTTTCAGATGTGGAAAATACTAGTATTCACTCTGCAAATGATGCCAGTACATCTACAAATTAAATTGACACCCTTAACTAACCCCCTACTGCCCTTCTTAATCAGTAAAGCCAAGGTAACGAATCATAAACACTCTTTTATAAAATATATTGATTTAAATCTTTTTATCGACCCTCTGAGAGCTATCGAAACAAACGAAAGATCGATAGTACCAATGATCGACAAAAAGGATGAACTATATCCCTCAATAAACGAAATTCATAATCACTTAAACTATTTGAGAGACAAGGCCCAAACAAAGTTAAACCAAATAAAACCCTCTTTCAACTTACGTACAAAACGAGGACTACTTAATATTGTAGGAAAAGGCTCCAAATGGGCCTTTGGTTTATTAGACTCAGACGACGCGGAAAGATACGACAATGCAATTAACACCTTAGACAAAAATCAAAAAAAAGTTACACCATGATCTTGAAAACTATATTACAATAATAAAAAGTTTTATGAATGAGAGTAAAGAGACACTGAAAACGGTAATAAGTAATCAGGTCGTAATCAACAAAAAGATGAGAACATTGGAAAGCAATTTGAATAAATATACACTGTTCCTAAATATTCAAAATTATCTAGACGTAATGATAATTGATTGCCAGAATATAATTGAAATATTAGATACACTCGAAAACTCAATATTATTCGCCAGACTAGGGATAATACATAATAACCTATTGCCCCTAAATGAAATAAAACAAATGAAAAATGTTATACAGGAAATCTATAAAAATGGATTACCTACATTTAAGTTCGAACAGTCTTATTTAGAAATTATAAAAGTAGAAATTCATTACATACTAGACAAATTATGTTTCATCTTCCACATACCTATAACGGACGAGAATCTATATGATTATTATCACTTATTCCCGATCCCCGTTAACAATAAAATCATTGTACCCCCAAAACCATACATCCTGATGAACTCGACAAACCATTACTACTCCAGAGATCCATGCCCGATGGTTGAAGACCTGTGCGTGTACTTTGTACAACAACCACCTTTCCAGGATGATTGTATCCCACATGTACTTAGGGGAAATCAACTTAATAACTGCCCCACTATCCAGGTGCATAAAATCACATCCACCATAGTCGAACCAGTGGACGACGCCCACATTATAATAATACCTGCAAACAAAACAAAGGTACAGAAATTATGCCCCGAAAGTGAATTTGCTGAAATAAGCGAACCACATCTAATCTACCTACCACAAAGCTGTTCGATTCACATAAATAATTATAACTTCGAAAATAATGCCATTTCCATCCAAGGAAAACCCATCGAACTCCTACCTATTAGAACAAAAAAAAATGTTATCACACAACGAGTTACCCATGGTACTACAAGAAGTACACACCGATAAATTAGACGATATTTATCGCGTTGCCGAAACCACTCACCTTCAGGACTTAGAAGAAATTCAAAAGCTTGGAACTAATGATATTTTACTTTATATTTGTATAACTTTAATTATTATCATATTATTATATATATTATACAGGTACTTATCAAAAAATAAAGATAAGATTACCCAGTTATTTGTAACCCATAATTCGAAAAATGATATCAAACAAGAAAACAAACCTACCCCTTTGTTTTCATCTTAGGGATGGACGAATTATGAATGCTAACTTGATATCATTTTTACGATTACAGCTTCTGCTGACATTGCAAAGCAGAGTTTATAAATATATGTAACTGCGATTACCAAGGCAGATTTAGCTCATTGTTTGAACCATTGCTTGTTAATTTAAATACTAATAATAAAGTTGGTTATTTTTCGAAATTATTCGCTTTTTAAAAACGAAGTATTTAACATCAAATACGTAAATCATGTGTCATGTTTACAATTTGTCGATAAAAAAGTAAATAGTATTTGAATATGTGGCCCACCAAAAACAGTACGTATAGGTGTATACCATTGCACACTCATTGTTCTTAATTTCTGCTTGGGTGCGTTCGGTAGGAGGAGCATGACATCACACAAATTCCTGACGTAACTCCGGTGCACGACTATGCTAATTTGAACCCTAGCGAGGGTGACTCCGGAGTTGCTCTATGATAGTTAAATCTGAGCAAGAGTTAAACTCTGGGGTTGCACATATTAATACCGTTGTTCTTTTCAGCATTTTAATATTTCCCCTTTTTTCAGCTAACGGCAGAATTTACCGTAATACTTTACTCACACCGCATTTAACCTGACTGTAACTGCGTAGTGGATTAGTGTTCTATATAGTCATCATTTTTTACCGCTTGTCAGTGCCTTGCCTGCTCACTAGTTGGCACTGCTTGCGTGACCTGACCATAATAATTTTATAATTAGATGTAGTATGAGCTGTAAACAATAAAATACTTAGTATACAATAAATATAGCATATTGGATTCTGGTCTTTTCTTTCTTTAACTGTACTGCCAGAGTTAGAATTTCTCGGCCTCTAGAATTGCCGTTACTTCACGGTAGTTACCCGGCCTCCTGACACTAGTATTCTTGTGTAAAGTGGAAATACGTCACATTGGGTGCTGGATTTAATTTGTGAATATCTTGCAAAAAATATAGTGATTCTCTGTTGTTGTAAGTAGTAGGTAAACCAGTTAACTTTAGTTCTTTTTTTACCTGTTACAATTTTTTATTGTTCTGGCAAGAATATTTCTATCGCAAATGATTGTGTTTAAAAAAATACAAATGTACGTTCGAGGTCTATGGAGAGGTTGTTTACAGAACTCCAGTCTGTAGATTTTAAATGATCATTTAACTGAAAAAGTCCCGTTTCGGTAACTGGTCTAAAGTTAACTCTTGTATACGAATTTGGAAATTTAGGATCTTGTAAACTTAAACTAATACTAATACTGTGGCCAGACAATCTTGTATTCACGGTAACAGTTTTGCAGATGTTTTACAAAATTTACAAATGTATTGTTGACAATTGAAAATTCGTACGAGAATTTTAATCAAATCGAAACCCCATTTGTGCAAACATTTGTTTTCTTCACTCCTGATACTATGAATATGAAGACTGATACCTTTTTTCTCATAAAGTTATTTGAACTGGAGAACTGAAATTTAAAATTTCAATTGATTCTCGGTACAATGCAATTTTGACACCTCAGTCAATTTTTGACATTTGTAAAATTTGGTTGCCTCAACCGATTTCACCTTTCTCAGCAAATTTTGTAAGCCCATTTTATTGGCTCTCAAACTATAAAATTAGGTTTTCAAAATAAAAAAAAATTAAACAAAATATACAGGGTGATTCATAAGGAATGGGTAATATTTCACCTGCCGATTCCATAGAGGAAAATATTAATTGTTTGCTTAATAACTGGTGGTCAAATATTAATACTTACTGAGATGCAAGGTATTAAAGTTATAAAAATAATTCGGTAATGTCGTTATATTTCAGTTATTTTTTCACACAAACATAAAAGTCGGTACAATTAGGTTTTTTTGGCGTGCGAAAATTGAATAATCTATAATTTTTGGTGTATCGCATAGAGGGCGCTACGTAAGCTATCTTGGTTTAACAGAATCCGTCATAACTTTTTTGTACTTCGTTCATTTATAATCTCATTGCAAATTTTTTATTTAACCATTATTTTTAAACAAAAAAGGGACACTTGTTTTATCTTCATAAAATGCACCATTATCGAAATATTTACATTTTAGAAAATCCTGCGCACCCATAATTTTTTGTTTTACTTTTTTGCAATGATCCTCTCTTTCCTCCTCAAAATGCATAATTTGTAATATTCTATTCGTTATTTTAACAAAAATAACTTTTAATCCCAAATATCTGAAGAGGTGAGAAAAAGAGTATTTCAAATTTTAAATTTAAAAAATGGCGGAAATAAACTAAACAATTTAAAAGATAAAACTGTAATTTTTTTATCAACTTGAATAAAAGAACGAAGTAAAAACAAAATATTTGAAACTACAAATAAAAGTGTTACATCTCTCAGAAAGTATGTTCTACATGGCCACCACTCACTTCAATACAGCGCTTCAGTCGCTTGTTCAATGAATTTCATACAGAAAGAAAGTGGCTAGGTTAGTTCTGATAGTATCAGCAGCTTTCTGAATTCTTCTTCACAACTCTTCGCGAGTATCTATTGTTTTAGAGTAAACAAGGGATTTCATGTAAATCCAAACATAAAAATCCATTGGGTTGAAATCCGGGCTACGAGGTGGCCAAGAAAACTGACTCTCACGACGTATCCAGCGGTTTGGAAACACTTCATTCAAGTAATATCTTACTTGTAGGGAAAATGTAGTGGTGCTCCAGCCTGCATGTACCACATATTTATTTTTACGATTGCTTATATATCATAAAAAGTTCTGGTAACTGGTTTCTTAAAAAATTTAGGTAAATTTCTCTGTTTAAATTGGGAGGCAGCTCAATTGTACCTAAGAATTTGTTTCCAATTATGCTACACCATACATTAATCCTAAATTCATATTGAAAATGCCTTTCCTATTCACACCTTTACTTTAACACAATTTATAATTGACAAACACCAGCAATTCAAATATCACAATAAATATTTGACAGATAGTAAATAAATACATCTATGTATGTTTCACTTATTCCATAGCATACTTTGTTAAAAAATTTTAACACCTACCCTTAATTAATCAGGATGTTTGTTCTACTTAACTAAGGACAAATTATGCATTTTGAGGAGGAAAGAAAGGAAAGGGAAAAAAATTGTGTGCGTAGGATTTTCTAAAATTTTTTGGTTAGAAATAATGGATTAATAAAAAAATTGATTGAGATTATAAATGAACGAAGTACAAAAAAGTTATGACGGATTCTGTTAAACCAAGATAGCTTACGTAGCACCCTCTATGCGATACATAAAAAATGACAGCTTATTTGATTTTCTCACGTCAAAAGTCCTAATTGTATCGACTTTTATGTTTATGTGTGAAATAACTGAGATATAACACATTACTGAATTATTTTTATAACTTTAACACACCCTGTATCTCACTAAGTATTAATATTCGATAGCCAGTTATTAGGCAAAAAATTAATATTTTCCGCTATAGAATCGGCAGGTAAAATATTACCCATTGCTTATGAATCAACCTGTATAATAACAAATTTTCAAATTCAAATTAGGGACTATTACAGATTGTTAAAAATAATTAATAGTGGTTAACACAAAATATCAAAACTAACAACTTAAATGAAACAGAAAACTAAGACAGCGCATAAAAACATTTATCTACTAAAAATAAATATTTTTGTCTTAAACTGAGTACATGTGAAATTGAAATCTACAATAATAAAACAAAGGCCAATATTTTGCGGGATCTCCACGAGCCCGTATGACTTCTTGATACCCATTATTGAATCATTAATAAATTCGTGGGAAATAGCCTCTCATTCATTTTTAACAGCATTCACCAATTCATTTACAATAAAAAAATCGCTCTCTCTCTCTCTTTCAGTCTCAGTTTCATTCTAATCCAGACCTGTTCAATTGGATTCATGTCTGGAGACAAAGGTGGCCAATTCGTCCGTTCAATATTGTGCTCCCTCAAAACTTCATTAGCGTCTCTGGCACGATGGGGTCAAGCGTTGTCATTGGCTAATACAAAGCTCTCGCCGAAATTTTCAGCATAAGAAAACATAATATTTCTTACACACCTATCACTATACCGTTCAGCATTCATACTTTCACCTACAAATTTTACCAACTCTGTTTTTCCATTGAACATGATTCCATCCCACACAGTCACACTTCCACCTTACTTCCATATTTTTTCCCAAAAACCTGTTACTCTTATTTCTTCACGCCAAAATTCTTCTATCTGACCTGTATAAATTAAACTTACTTTCATCCGTAAACAATTATCTACTCCAGTTCCATTAAAGTTCTGTCCACTCTCTTCTTGTAACTCTGTGTTGCTCCTTCAATAAACAACAGGCTATCCGTCTTTTGGTCCGCGAATTATTCTAATGTAGTCTGTTTAGTAACATCAGAGACTATATGTACAGTCTCTGGTAACATGTAGGTACGCCAATAGCAGATCTTAAAGAATCAGTCAACTCCCTTGCAGTTATAGTTAGTACATCTCCTTCTTGCTGTCATTGAAAGAAAGTTGTCCTCTCTAGCACTACTTTTCCTCACTCGTCCAGCATGTGAAAATTAATATTCTCAACGTTTTCAAGGCGATTTATTGCCTTCTAGATGGAGCTGTTAGACTTCCAATCCCGCTCTTTTAGTCTTCCCACTATCATCAATTTCTCATTATTCATTTGCGGCATTTTTAATTTTCACTTGTAGGAAAATAATAATAATAATAATTCATTGAAACAATAAAATATAAAGTTTCATGGGTGAGACTTAGCATATGCTATATGTAGGCAATAACAAGCTTTAAAAATGTTTCAATGATTTTTCGTCTAATTTGCACAGGTTCATATATTATCCTGTAATTTTTTCTGAAAAGCATCTGGAAAAAATACATCGAACTGCAATGAAATAAGCGGTCAAAATCTGCGAAGAAAGTTGAAATCGGTTTAGGCATCCAAATTTTAAAAATGTCCGAAATTAACGACAATTATTCCAAAAAAAAATTGTATTTCAAATTTCAGTTCTCCGATTCGAAGGATCGCGATAAAATGCATCGTTCTTTATGATCGCAGTATCAGAAGTGAAGAAAATAAAATTAAATGGGGTTTCAAAACCTGTAAAAAAACTTCGGTTCACAGAGCCAAAAAGTACCACTTGTCAAAATCCAACGAAATATCCCTATCTTCTCTATTTTTGACCACTACTAAGAAAGATGCACCCAGGTGGGCATCGCGACGCTGAATATATTTTCTCCCACTCTTTGTAATACATCATTTCATAGGTCTAAGTATATGTTAAATTTACTTGAGTGAGGGCCCGATTCATCACGAAGTAAGTGTTATTAGCAGCGTACTAGAAGATTCGATACTATAAAGTGAATATTTAACTTATGATAAAAATTTTTAGATTCAGTTTAAGAAAACATAATCCACATTTGGGAACAAAGCCTATTATTAATTTTATTAGTCAAAAGGTAGAATATCTTCAAGAGAATCGCTCTTGTTGTCTTGTTACATTTCATGTACATTTCTTCGATTATAATTCGGTTCTGTTTTTTAGAATTTGCATGTTATTAAAGTTACATCAAAAGTTTTGTTCTATGGCGTGTTTAGCGAGTACTGTCATGTTCTGAAGACAACATAATAAAAAAGCTTTGGTCCCAAATGTGGCATTATGTTTTCTCAAACTGTATCTGAACATTTTTATCAAAACTTAAATATTGACTTTATAATATCGAATCTTCTAATACGCTAATAATAACACTTATTTCGTGGCGAAGCGGACCCTTAGAGTTATCGTTAAACTTACCTGGATCCGCTGGGGTCCTGGCTGTAAGACGCTGTTCTGTGCTTAAAATGTAATTTGCAATCGCCACAACTGTGAAATGGTGGTCCACACACGCTGGTAGATGGCTGATGTCAAAATATGTACTGTTAGTTTCATAATAATATACCTCGGTTTCGAGGTCGACGATATAAACTATGTAACTAGTACCAGCACAGTTTGTGCTTGGGCGCCAGTACAGCGTTCCATTTACGTCCAGCTGCAGGACTGATACTGGATTTGGAACTAAAACAGGGAGTAGTAAGTAACATTAAGATGTATTATTTTACTTTTTTACACAAATAAAACATGTTTTAAATGAAATAATACTTATTTACATTATTAGTGGGATAATAGCATCATTACAATCATAAGTAGAAGTATTGCCACACTGCAATGGTAACCACATGAGTGCTGTAATATGCTTTAGCCCACTTGCAATGTACAACATTTTATCTACGACCGTTTGGATAAAAAAAAACTAATAAAATACGATTTTTTTTACAAAAAATTCAGATTTGACATTTTAATTTAAGATTTCGAGGGCTGATATCACCTCCACCTCATAAAATCGCTTTGTATCGCAGGTGTTTTTCTTATAATGTATTTTTGTTGTACAATAAAGTTCTAATTAATTATAAAAGTGTTTGGTTACCTAGCTTTAAGTTTAAATCCAAAAAATTTCGTTTAGTCTCTTGATTTCATGTAGATAATATTACATTCTAAAGTGTGTAGTGAATATCACATCCTAATTGTAGTAATAATGATCACATTTTTTAAGTCAATATATATTTCTTTTTATTAGGTATTTTGTCTTCTTTTCTTCAGTTATTTTATTTTATTTCTTTCGTATCGTATTGTATTTTCCTAACGGACTAACAACTGAGAACGGGTGAACAGTATATGCGGGTGAACAGTATGAGGACCTGAACGACTAACCCCCGTATCCAATTCTGATATGTGCATAAGTTAAGTGTGCGCTACGCGCACCCTTGGCGCTGTACAAGGCATCCTCCTCTGTCGCCGTAACGACACGTCGGATCGAATTCGGTCATAAGACTTTTTTTGCGTCGTTCGCGACGTAGAACGACACGCCGCGTGCGAATTTGCCGAAAAGACGTTTTCCAAAATTAGCCCCCCCCCCTCCTCGACCCTCAACCCCCCTCCAATTTTTTCGCGTAAACCCCTCCTTGAATAATACCCGCCCACGGGAGCGCGCTCCTTAATCTGCCGGCGCACTATTTTTTTCGTACGACCGAATATTTTCGGTGCGTCGTTGGCCGCCACGCCGTTACGATGCGTCGGATCGAATTCGGTCATCAGAATTTTTTTACGTCGTTCGCGCCGTAGAACGACACGCCGCGCGCGATTTTGCCGAAAAGGCGTTTTCCAAAAGTAGGCCCCCCCTCCCCGACCCCCCTCGAATTTTTTCCGAAAACCTCTCGTCGAACGACGGCCCCCCACGGAAGCGCGTATGAGAACGTGAACGACTAACCCCCGTATCCAATTCTGATATGTGCATAAGTTAAGCGTGCGCTACTCGCACACTTTGTGCGTCGCAAGGCATCCCCCTCTCTCGGGGAAAAAATTTGTATATTATTGGCTGTCATGCCGTTACGACGCGTCGTACGCGAATTTGCCGAAGAGGCGCGTTCCAAAATTAGGCCCCCCTCCCCGACCCCCCTCCAGTTTTTTTCGCGCAAACCCCTCCTCGAATAATACCCGCCCACGGGAGCGCGCTCCCTTAATCTGCCGGCGCACTATTTTTTTTCGGACGATCGAAAATTTTTGGCGCGTCGACGGCCGCCACGCCGTTACGATGCGTCGGATCGAATTCGATCATAAGACTTTTTTGCGTCGTTCGCGACGTAGAATGACACGCCGCGCGCGAATTTGCCGAAAAGGCGTTTTCCAAAATTCGCGTATACGGGGCATGTAGATAGTATGTGCTTGAGCGATTCCGGCGCCTGATGACAGGTTCTACAGTTGATGTCAGGAACTTCTATATGCTACACGCGGCTACGGTAGACCAAGGTGTTGATAACACCATCTTGGCAAGCCATAATGAATCCCTCGGTCTCCGACTTAAGCCCGGCTGTCCTTAAAATGGCGTATGTCAACCTGGCCGATAAACCCAGTGTTTCTATGTTTTTATAGAAAACACCATGCTGGGGTTTATCGACGTGCTGCCTGAACAGATTTTCCTGTTCGGCGACACTAATCCGGGCTTTCGGGCGATTTGGCTGAAGCTCGGTGACTGACTCTACATCAGCACCTCGCCGGCCATTTCACCTGGTGTCGAATGCGAGACCGAGTTAATCTGCTACTCTTTTTGCTGCCTTGAACAATCCTGCTACTACTCCGACAGTTTCGTGATGTTTTACAAACCGCAAGAGGGGATCTGAGCTCTTAGGGATGTTACATGCCATACTCAGTACTACTCTGCTATGCGTACACTCCAGGCTCAATAGTCCACGTGGGCGATACACATGAGGAATGGATGATCTAGGATGAATACTTCTGAGTATATTCATCATCTTGCGGATATCTCTGTCTACTCGTCTACTGTCCACTTCACTACTCAAAAGTAGTAGAGGAAGACAGGAACGGCAAGAATATTAATCGCAGACACCTTGTTCTTCCCCAAAAGTTTGGAAGACCAAATCTTTCGGAGACGGTGTCTGTACTTGCCGCGAAGAGAATATTTTATTTGTTTTACATCTTGGGTGTACCTTTGTTGCACACCCAGATATATATAGGTCTCTCTGGAATCCACATGCCTTAGGATGCTTCCGTCTGTGAGCTGCGCATCTTCAGAGAATTCCCGCATTGTCCTCTCTTGAGGTGGACGACTGCACATTTGTTCAACCCGAACTCCATACCAATTGCCCCGCGTGTATTCTTCTACCACCCTAAGAGCGTTTTGTAGTTCGCGCTCTCCAGAAGCATAAAGTTTAAGGTTATCCATATAAAACAGATAGGTGACCTTATACCTCCGGTCGCTGGGTCTTCCACATTGATATCCGCGGGTTTGGCGGGGCCCAACAGACAACGGCAGCAGTGGAATGCAGAAAAAGAGAGGACTCAAGAAGTCACCTTGGAATATTCCTCTCCTAAATGCCACCTGCTCTGTGGTGACCCGCTGTGCACCTGATGTTATAGTGAAGCGATCGTCCAGAGCGGCAGCAGCTGTTCTGAGCATCTCACTAGTGGTGCTGGTACCGCAAGACATTTGAGCAAGTACAACAATAGCTCGTGGTATGTTGTATCAAATGCCTTGCGGTAATCAATCCAGGCCATCGATAGATTCCGCTTGTATTGCATAGAATCCTGTGTAATACAGCGGTCTATCGGCAGGCTGTCTTTGCAACCTGCCATGCCTTTCTTGGTACCACGCTGCTCGTGTATCTGCTGGAAGACCGGATCAACAGATCTCAATGTCCTAGCATACAAGATACGTGTAAATATCTAGTAGCAGGAGTTGAGGCAAGTGATCGGCCTATAATTCTTCGGGTCAGAAAGATCCCCTTTTTTGGGGATAAGCACAGTACGTCCCTCGACGAACCAGTCCGGAATCTGCTACACCTCGTTCAACCATGTGTTGAAAACTCTCGCCAGACGGCGGTGAGTAGAAGGTAATTTCCTCCACCACCAGTTGTTAATGCCGTCTGGGCCTGAGGCAGCGAAGTTCTTGCAAGTGCTTGTTGAATTCTCGGACATATAGTAGCTGCGATTATTGTCCTATCTGTGTTAATGCCAGAAATATCAAAACTGAAATACGAAAAAAGCTTACGAGCTGTTCGTTAAATCGTGTGATGAGAAAAAAAGTGAAAACTTAGAGAAATGGGAAAGTTTTGCTAGCATACTCCAATAATTTGTCGAAAGACTACAGATTTTCCGATCTTTGGGTTTTCTATTCAATGTTGAGGGCAACGATTTATGTGAAAAAAAGTGGATATAAGCAAATACAGTCGATTGATTGCATTTTTAAAAAGGTAGTCGGAGAGATCGACCTAAGTTGAAAATATTTACGAAAAGTGAAACTGCGATGTTCTTGAAAGACGGTGAACATTTTTTTTCTTACTAACTTTAAAATATTTCTCGAATCATCCATAAATGTATGTTAATTGAGAACAGTCTAAAATCTTGGTCTAATCAGATTCTTTTGTCTTTTTTTTTACTTTGACAAAAAACTACATAATAAAAATCTAAAAACTAAATAAAAGTGACATGACATGACATAAAAACTAAATCTATGGGTCTTCAATCTTCATATAATTTTAACAGTAATATTCTTTCCAGGTTGTATTGGCAATTGGAATTGCTGCAGCACACAGAAAAGAAAAGCTCATTAAATTGCTTTTAAAAAATGTTAAAGATGGATCGGTTTTTCATATAGAAATTCTAAGCACCAAAAGCAAAATTTGCTGAAAATTTTTTGTAACATCTGGTGGACTTAGACCGTCTTCCGGGGCGGGAATATATCTGGAAGGCAAAGAAGTACAGGAGAGCTTTGCTCTAGGCTCGTACACCACGGTCTTCCAGGCAGAGGTTTACGCCATCCTAGCGGTGGCAGGTAGGGCTGAGGTTAGGAATGGGGCGGAACAGATAATATACATCTGCTCCGACAGCCAGGCTGCTCTAAAGGCGGTGTGCTTCCCCAGGACGAGATCAGCTATCGTCCAGGAGTGTGGGGATGCCCTAGAAGAGCTGGCCAGGCATAAACAAGTGAGACTGGTATGGGTCCCGGGACATATGGGAGTTCCAGGCAACGAGAAGGCCGATGAATTGGCTAGACTCGGAGCCGAGGAACCTTGTCACGGGCCTGAGCCTATGTTAGATATTTTAAGAAGGCAGGTCACAACGGCCCTCAATGAGTGGGCCCACAAGACACTGAGGACGCACTGGAGGACCAACAGGGCCTGCAGGCAAACCCGAGATTTTATGACGGGGCCGAACAAATCGAGATCGGCCTGGTTACTGGGACGGAGTCGTAAAACTCTGAATCTCTTAATCGGTTCTGACAGGCCACTGCAGACTTAGGAGGCATCTATCATTGATAGGTATTGAGGAAGACCCTACATGTCCAAGATGCAGGAGTAATGAAGAGACATCTTACAACTTCCTGGGACAATGTGAAGCGTTTGGGCGCCCGAGACACAGTATCTTCGGTTCTAAGGCGCTTCTAAGGGGAGAAGATGAGCTCCCTCGCAATGAGTGACATCCTGACCTTCATCAGAAGGTCGGAAAGATTCGATGAGGGAGCAAGAGAAGCACATGGCTGAGGGGACAGCTGGGGGTTGGTGAAAAGGGCCCGTCTGTGGCCTACCTGCCAGGCGTCAGCCTCCCCACCATTACCATTACCATTAATATGGTGGAAATAATTTGAAAGTATTTGGCATTACGTCCTCAGATTGTAGAAGATTTTCCGCTGGATACACGAAAAGGTCCTGTATAAAACATCTTGTTAGCATCAATACGTTTGAGAGTATGCCAAAAACCATTGCTACATATTTTAATTTATCACATCCTGAAGAGTACACTGGAAACTGCTTCAGGAGTGCTTCTATTTCCATGCTTGCAGACTTAGGAGTAGACCTTTTGCTGTGAGCGCCATGGAAGATGGAAATCTAACACGGTTTCCGATAGATACATGGAACGTTGAAGGAAAATAAAAAGAAAATCGCAATGAAGACGAAACCTCCACAAGTAGTTGTTGTTACATCGTTGGAAATAAGTAGTAATAATACAGCACAACTAACTACTTCAGCTAATCTGTCAAAATGCAAAAAATGTAATATTAATATTTATAACAAATAATTGTTATATTGTTTCTAGTTTCAATAAATTTTTACTTTTCTTTGTTTATAATTTTTGAAAAACAAAATGAGTTATGTACTGAGTTCATTAAACCACTAGTGCTGTAGTGTTGAAAAATTCCAGTTGGTTAGTATTTTTTCAATAAAAATATTCATAGATATCCCTGTATATCTATGCAAGTGGAAATAATAAACGATAGATTTTAATGTTAAACTATTTGCACTCAAGTATTTGCCGCAATATCATGATTTTCTTTTAAGCAGGTATTTTTATATTGAAAATTTTTTTAAATAAATGTGTTTTAATACTCTGTATTTCACAAACGAAGCGTTCTACGCCCCATATTTATAGGAACTTTTTTTCTTTAAAATTGTCTGCTATCAACTATCAAAAATTTCGTTTCTAAAAAAATGTTACAAAACGAACTGTTAAGTTTTCCTTAAATTTATCCTTTTTGGGGCATTTTTCAAAAACATCACTAGTTTATATATACTTACCACAAACCTGGGTATAAGCTCTATGAAACAAAACTGCGAAAACGAGAAAACACAGTATACGAAACATTATATTTTTTTCTAGAATGTATCTGAATAGAATCATTCAATCCTATTTATATTATTTATTGACAAGATAGGTCATATTTAAGGATAACGTGGATTATAAAGCACTTCAGATAGGTTTCAGAGATATTATCTAGAGCAAGATTAAATTTAAAAAACAGCTGTTATGCATTTGCAGAAAAAATGTAATTTTATGGAATTAGAGGTGTAATTATGCCTGGTTTCGGTTTTATTTACAAAATTGCCCAACGCGTACGAAAATCACTTACTTTGTGAACCAAATACTTTAAATATACCGGGTGTAAATGAAATCTGGCTCACCGCTTCCATTTTCATTATTTACAGAAATAAATTGATGAAATTTTATTATGTTGTTATACACATAAAATTTCATTAGAAAATAGTATTTTCAATTTATACGCACTTCCCGTTTTATCTCAACTTTCTTATTTTAAATGGAACACACTGTATACTTTTACATTTTTGGAATCTATGGTAAATTCTGTGAGTGCTGTGGTTAAAAAAAATGTTTCTTACGGGGTTTCTTACTATTACAAAAAATTGAATTACTGTTTTATGATAAATACTTTCTTACATAGGAGCCCTCAAAGGCGAGAAAATCAATTTTTCTAAAAATGCATATTTGTCGAATCTTAAAATGGTGGCTCATCACGATATTTAGAAAATACATCTTTTTTATGATTACACTGAGGGAAATCGACCAAATAAAATGTTCTGCTAAGATGATCTGCATTACCATAAGTATTTTTTTCTTAAGACTACATTACCTTCATCTAAGCATAAGAAAAACGGTTTTGCTAATGAGCTTTTACAACCTTAATTCTTTGACTAATTATCCCAATAACAACACTTACTTAAACTAACTCAAATATTTTTTGTTTTTTTTTTATTAAGGATAACCAAGTATTTTCTTATGGTAAATAAGTGCCTTTAGTTGAGATTGACTTTTCAGTCGTTAAAAAGCACATACCTACGGATAGTAAGTTATCTGTTAACCATAAATCTGCGCTTGCTAATTCGACATTTTGTTTGTAGGCGACGCACGCGTAGACGGTTTGACGCCATTAAGAATATTAGAGCTGATCATTGTTGTTAGGAAGTAGGATTTGTTTTCTATATAACGTTTACTGGAACCGTAACTACTTCGTGCATTTATAAAATAAAGTGTCATTCGGATACTCGCAATCCTATTATTTTTCCATAGTGAAAGTTTTTTTGTGAAAATTTTCTAGCAAGTTTAGATTAGAAGATTGGGGCCTTAAAGACTACAACATATGTCAAAGTATTAGAGGGTATAATAATGACTATTTTAATTATATTTTAATACGTCTTGTCATTTTGTGTACCTAACACTACTTCTATATACTTTCACATAATAAATCAATGATTTTAAAATATGGTTACGCCACTGAACTGTGGAGACTGGTTAGATGAGACTGGAATTGTACGCTAACAGCCGGGAATATTCTGGACTGCTCTAGATCGTGTGAATGGATGTATAAATAAGACACACGGTGGGCCGAGTCTCAGTCTGAAATCGAACGTGAACGAGTAAAGAAGAAATACGAAAAAGACTTATAAGTGTTCAGTTGTGATTATAATTAGGACAGTGATTAATCTATTGTTGTTAATTGTTAATTAGTAAATAAAGTAGTGAGTAAGTGTTACCTGGACTTTCAATCAACGAATCTACGAGTGTAGGTGTTTGTGGGGATAGCAAACACGTGACAATTTGGTGTCGGAAGTGGATTGGAAGAGAAATTTCTGGAATATTCGAAAAGATTCTACAGTGTTCTTCTCAGGAATTAGGGGTGACACGAAGAATTAAACTACTGGACAGTGTTTGGAGGACTATTTCTGGACTGAATAGTGAATTTAAAGTGGATTTTCGAGAAGTTTCTAGAACATTCGATTTAGAAATAGCGCGAATACACGAGTACCGCTAGTAATAACGTGTTATAGACTGAGAAAAAGGACTACTAGTGCAATTTCGGGAAAATTCTAGAACATTCTATTTGGAAACTACAGGAGATATGTGATTTGTGTCGACAGAAACGTATTGTAGACTTAAAAACAAGACTATAAGTGACTTTTTGTGACAATTCTAGAACGTTTGATTTGGAAACTACAGGAGATACGTAAACTGTGTTAACGGAAACGTGTTATAGACTCAAAACAAGACTTGTTAGTGATAATTTGTAAAAATTATCGAACATTCCATTGCACAATTACTGGAGTTAAGTGAATTTTGTCAACACAAAAGAAGTATAAACTCTAAATAAGACTTTCTAGTGCTGTTTCCAGATTTTTCTGGACCATTCCATTATTAAAATATACGTGATATCAACATTTTACGGACTTAATAGTGTAATAAACTTTATTTTGAACTGATTTACGTATCGTGAGTTAATGCCAATAACAAGAAGTATGGCAGAGAAACAAACACAGGACTTGTTAGCAGCGTTGTTGGAACGAATGAACGATCAAGAAAGAAAAAGACAGGAAGAAAAATAAGAACAAGAAGAAAAGGAAGAACAAGAGAGAAGACGACAAGAAGAAAAAGAAGAACATGCGAGAAGACGACAGGAAGAAAAAGAAAACCAAGAGAGAAGACGCCAGGAATAAAAAGATGAACAAGAGAAAAAACGCCAGGAAGAAAAAGAAGACTTGATCAAAATGATAGAAGGCCTGGAAATAAGACGACAGGAAGAAAAGGAAGAACAAGAAAGAAGACGACAAGAAGAAAAGGAAGAACAAGATAGAAGACGTCAAGAAGAAAAAGAAGAACAAGAGAGAAGACGACAGGAAGAAAAAGAAGACTTGATAAAAATGATCGAAGGCCTGGAAATAAGACGACAGGAAGAAAAGGAAGAGCAAAGAAAGGAACGCCAGGAAGAATTAAGACAAATTATGAAGGGACAGCATCAAGTCATGCTCTCGGTCACTGAACAATTGAAGGAAGATGTACAGACTGAAGTCATGGAAGTTAAAGAAGAAGTCAGTGAATTTAAAGGAAAGTTTGAAGGAGAAATAACGGAAATTAAGGAAGAAGTAGCCCGACTTAAACAACAATTAAGAGAGAAGGGTGACCAGTTAGTACTGTCGTCTGGTACTAGGTTACAACCACCTTCCTTCGACGGTCAAATTTCATGGTCAACATATAAGAGACAATTTGAGGTTGCTGCACTTTCAAATAACTGGAACAATGAGGAAAAAGCAACAGCATTGGTATTAGCACCAAGGGGCCAAGCATTAGACCTGCTCCAAACAATTCCTGCCGCACAGCAACAAAACTTTAGCATTTTGGAGGCAGCGTTAGAACTAAGATATGGCGACCAACATCTCGCCCAAGTATATCAGGCTGAGCTCAAATCACGCAGACAACAAGGTGGAGAAAGCCTCCAGGAGTTCGAAGATGCGGTAGAAAGATTAGCCCATCTAGCCTATCCTGATGCACCAATAGAATTTCAACAACAGTTAGCAGTCCCTTACTCCATCAATAAATGTATTGATGGAGTAAGGGACCAGGAAGTTAGGCGAATTCTTAAGTTGACCAGGCATAAGCTTAGTAGTGAGGCTTTAGTACATGCACTGGAGATTGAGGCTGCCTATAAGAATACCACACAATCAAATCAGAGAGTACGAGCTGTGAGTGTGGAGGAAGATAAGCTAGACAACACAACACAAAACCTGATATCTGATCTACACAAGATGATGACCCAACTACTGACAAAATCGAACACTCAGCAGAGACAAGACCAACAACAAAGTAGTGGGAGGCCGAATGGAGGCATCCGTTGTTAAGTGTGGCAAATTGGGTCATATTAAGATGAACTGTCATGAGCTCAACATTCAAGTTCCGAGTCAAAACCAACAGCAAAGTAGAGGGATACAGAGTAGAGGAGGCATGCGCTGTTATAAGTGTGGCAGAGTGGGCCATATTCAGAGTAACTGTCGTCAGCGCAGCCCTGCGGGGGTCGCAGTAATGGAGAAGCCGCAGGAAAACTGGCGAGCTGGTACTTCGCAGAATGTGGCACATGGCCTTTCCAAAAGACCGTGTCAGAAAAACTGCAAGTCTTGCCACCGTGAGAAAAACAGCGCAAGGTACAAATAATGAAAACCGTTAAGATTAATGTTCCGGATTATTGGACAAAACAGTCATTAAGGGAAGCGCAGTTAAACGATAAGGAAACTGGTCCTGTTCTGAAATGGACAGAAAGAGGAACCCGGTCCGATTGGAAGGACATTTCAAATACATCAGTGGGGCTGAAGGCTCTATGGGCACAATGGGACTCCCTTATAGTAGAGGATGGACTGCTGAAGAGAGCGTGGGAAAGTCCAGATGGGAGGAAAGTTACTTTGAAATTGTTAATCCCGAGGTGTCATGTAGCAAATGTACTTCAGCAAGTGCATAATGGAACGTCTGGCGGACATTTTAGCTTCAACAAAACCTTGACTAAAGTAAGAGAACGTTTTTACTGGGTAAACAGTCGTCAAGATGTGGAGGCTTGGTGCCGCCAATGTGAAGTTTGCGCGGCAAGAATGGGGCCACACATAAGAAATAAGCAATATAATGCCAGAGCTCCTTTTGAGCGAATTGCCATAGCAAGTGACCGTATGAAGGCTCGTTATGATCTTAGGGTTAATTCAGGAGGGTACCAGGTGGGAGAGTTGGTTTGGCTATATAACCCACAACGAAAGAAAGGCAGGTCCCCAAAACTTCACCACCCTTGGGAAGGACCTTACACTGTCGTCACCAGATTAAACGACGTTGTATATAGAATTCAGCAAAATCCAAAATCTAAGATGAAGGTGGTGCATATAGAGAGACTATCCGAGTATGCAGGGAATAATTAATTGCCTGATCGGGACGTTCAGGCTTAAGGAGGGGGCAGTGTTACGCCACTGGACTGTGTAGACTGGTTAGGTGAGACTGGAATTGTACGCTAACGGCCGGGAATATTCTGGACTGCTCTAGATCGTGTGAATGGATGTATAAATAAGACACACGGTGGGCCAAGTCTCAGTCTGAAGTCGAACGTGAACGAGTAAAAAAGAAATACGAAAGAGACTTTTAAGTGTTTAGTTGTGATTATAATTAGAAAAGTGATTAATCTATTGTTGTTAATTGTTAATTAGTAAATAAAGTAGTGAGTAAGTGTTACCTGGACTTTCAATCGATGAATCTACGAGTAGAGGTGTTTGTGTGGATAGCAAACACGTGACAATATGTATATCTATTATTTATTAGTCCTTTGTTTCCTTAAATGAATCATTTGGTTATGTTTTCACCATGCAGATATCCAACTTAAATTTATAAATCGCTGTTCAAATTTTTTCTGTTAGTAATATCGAAGAACGGAAACATTCGGTTCATTCTAAATACCATATAGGTAGATTTAGGATATAAAATTACATGCAAAACTGATGCGTATTTTTTTTACCTGGAAATTTAGTTTCATAAAATGACACCAAATGAAATATTTGTATTTTGTTGGTTAAAAAAACGCATCAGTATTGCCTGTAATTTTATATCTTAAATCTGTGATATTCAGAATGAACCAAATGTTTTCGTATATCAACATTATTAACCGAAAAATTTTAATATCGATTTAAACTTATCCTGGCGACGCAGGAGTGCTAACGCCGCCATATACTTCATTAAAATTTCTTTGGGTCAAGATAAAACATTGTTAGGGAACTTGTTTTATTATTATTGTGTATTAAGTTGTACATGTTAAGTTTCACCATCTTTTTCTAAAAAATATAAATGAAAATATCGAATTTAGAAATTCGCTATTTCAAACTGAAAATATTTTAAATAATAAATAAATGTGTAACTATGACAAAATGAAGTTTTTGTTATAATAATGTTTTCTACATTTAACGATACAAATATAAGAAAGTATTTTTGTGGTATAATTTTTCCGTAGAGGCCATCGTTTTTGAAATAAAGGGTATCAAAGAAAGTAGTTTTTTTTCGGTTTTTCAAAATATGATAACTTACTCCAAGATATTTTAGTTGCCATGTAGAAAAAATGAGTCAAATAGATGCAGTCTATGGTAACATACTGGTATTTAATACCAAATATAAATAATAACTAACAATTTTTTGTTAAAAAAAAAAGACGAATATTTTTCGACATCTTGTATCTCGAAAAGAAAAAACCCCAATGGAAAATATATCATACTATACAAATTAACTTTATTTTGTTGACATATAACAGTTAAAGTTACTAGTAATAAAACTCATTCAGCCTGTATACAGGGTCTATACAAACTTGGGAATTATTTTTTGAGTACATCTTGATATAATAAATCGTATATGCATAAGGAAACCTTAAAAAATAGAAAATAATAACTGACCTTTCTCAACAAAAAAGTGCGAACATGTTGAGAACTGCTGGAATCGAAGTTGAATGATCATCTCCCAAGACACACATCAGTCACATCACATTTCACAATCACTGTTCAATGTTGCCACATCCTCCGTCAACACACAAAAAGAGAATCTTGTTGTAGAACATGAATGAACTCTTTGTACATGAAATCGGGTACATCTGATTTCCCCGCAGGGTGCTCCATACAATCTGATTCGACGTACATGATACACGCGTACTTAAAGTTAGATTGTCGTCTCTACCAAAATTAAAATGTTCTCAGCGTCAAATTACACAAAAGCCTAGCAGGACCTCCATCACGTTCTCAACGGAGCCGTAACGTGGACAACGTTCTACGTACAGACGTTGAGTAGTCGCAAGAAATTGACGACATATTTAGCATAAAAATATTAAGGTCGACTAGTTCATTAATATATGATTATTACTGCAATACTAATGAAAAAACACTGTAACATAAACCGAACAAAGAATATAAATCAGCACTCTTTTGAATAACAACTCTACAACAAGGGTGACAATCCAATGACTTCAGACTGAAGTCATTGTGACAATCGCTATTTTGAACCAGTGCGCGTAGAAGCGCACATAAAGTTAAAAGTATAAAATAGCACCACAAAATACACATATTTGGAACATTGGTTGCCCACATCCCAGGATAAGGTATAAAATAATTACAAAATAATAATTTGTGTGTCATATTCATAAATTGTAGCTAAAGTAAATTAAGTGATCATCAGCTCTTGCTTTATTTAATCTAAAATAAAGAATTTTGCACTATATTCAATGCATGTCTTATACATATTTTACTTGACTTCTATGTAAATTACATTAATTCATCGATAAAATTGAGTTGTAATTAAGTATAACGTTAATTTGCAAACCTTCGAAGGAAAAATTGTTAGCAACAATTCTCTTGTTTTTAACTTTAGTTCATTTTTGCTGCTAAGCTGTAACACAAATAACAGCAGAAAATGAATAATGTATCCATTTATGTCAAACTTTTAGAATGGGCACGTTCTTGTCCTACTATTTTAAATTAAGAAAACTATTAATAACAGTAACATTAAAAGAAACTTTTGGAAATATATTATTTCTTTATTTACAGGAAAACGGTATAATGGAAAAAACTATTTAAATTTTAAAGGTATATATTTATTACAGATATGACATGACAGAAACAATTTACTTTAAATAATGAAAATAATCATCGACACTATGCTTTCAATTTCTCTGATCAGAACTATGCATAAATTAGTTACCAGAGACTTCCTATGGTAACGGTGTACCTTATTGTGTAGCTAAATTCAGTATGCAGTGTTAATAATAATATAACACTATTTACCAGGCAAATCTAGCCATAGCCATTCAACTCAACCTGATAGTAAATTTCATAAAATTTGATTTGTGTCAGCTCTCAATAAAACTTGTATAACACTATAATTTATTAAGAATAATTTACAGAACTCTATTATTCAACATTTAAGGGCCAGTTGCATCGATGTGGTTTAGCCAGAGTTCAACTGAACTTCGTTTAAAATCCATGATTACGATTGTCACAACAATCGTAACATAGGATTTTAAACGAAGTTCAATTGAACTTTGGCTGAACCATGTCGATACAACCGGTCCTTAGTAAATTAATTTCTATTACTAGGTCAATGAGAATAAGTCAACCCTAACTTAAAGAGGATGTAGTTAAGCCATGTAAAAGTAGATTTATATTTCTTATAGATATAAAAACATTGATACTATCAAATACAAAATGTCTAATAAATATACAACAAAGTCACATACAAATGTTGTATACAAACAAAAAGTCGGTTTTGTTTATTTCGTAAGTGTGTTGCAAATTTTAAATCTCTTCCAGTTTGAAGGGTCTGTCGATGCCAGTGTTATATCCCAGTAAACCTGTGAAGTTACAGACATCCTGGAGAATTCTAAAATATAGCTGAAATGTGAATTATTAAGGCAAAGTATATAAATCTTCTGCAAAACATTATTTTAAGCTAACAGATGTATAGAAAACTGCTACAGACGTAATTACTAAGATACTTCTCCAAGAAGCTTATTAAACTAATTTGGTTAGAAGTCTTGTTCACAGATTAATATAGATGGTTGGTAGTTATCTTTATACTATTATTAAATATATGATTTCTGTAGTACTTATACATTTCGCATTAATGAGATATTATTTAGATTTAGTAAAACTTCTTTATGTAATTTCGTTTAGTATTTGTCAACACTTTTATAAATACTTTAGACAAATATATCTTTGACTCCTAAATAAGTGACATGTTTTATTAGATACATCTACTTTTCTATAATCGCGACCAACTTTTTGTAAGAAACAAACATATACTTACTGTCGCCGCCATTGTGATGATGCTGACAAAAATAAAGTAAATAAAAATGTGATGAATTTAGGAGATTTTGGTCACTCTAATTATGCTACTTGTAGTTTAAAACCACTAATAAAGTAATCACTTGTATGTTGACAGGTTAAATCACTCAAATTTGTGAATCCAAGAAGTTAGAATTTTTTTTCCTAAAAACATTTTTGGGGCGCGAGTTAAGTTGACCACCTGCTGATAAGAGGAGATAAGTCAGCACTTTATCCCACTCGCCTCCACAGATTTCTAACGTTAAGACTTCACTTCGTGTCACAGCTTCGTTGCATATAGATGTGCAATATATTATTGTATTTAATTATTTTGTAAAACTCATCATATTTTTGTAACAATTTAAATCATTTTTTAAAAACACGTTAAGTCGGCCACGCGGCTTAACTCGCGCTTGTTTTTTCGGCCTACAATGTCTATATTTTACCATGAACTGGTTTGCGTTGATAAATTTTGGTACCACAATGCTCTTAAAATCTATTGAAATATCACAATAATAAAAAAAAATAAAGTGTGAAAACCTGCGACCCCTACTCTTTGTATAAATATTATATCACGTTGCAAAGTGCATGAGAAAATCATGCTGTCGGCAGCTCCAGGCAGTGACACTCTCCACGTTAGTGACAACTGCAAGAGGTGTTATCCATGTCCGGACAGCAACAGATTATCGTGAAATACATATTGCATAGTTTATACACTTTACATTTTAAACATGAATTGTTACTGCTACAGAACATGTTGTTACGCCACTGGACTGTGTAGACTGATTAGATGAGACTGGAATTGTATGGGAACGGCCGGGAATATTCTGGAGTGCTCTAGACCGAGTGAATGAATGTATAAATAAGACGCACGGTGGGCCGAGACTTAATCTTAAATTGAACGTGAACGAGTAAAGAAGCAATCAGAAAGAGACTTATAAGTGTTCTAGTGTGATTATAGTTAAGACAGTAATTAATCTATTGTTGTTAATTGTTAATTAGTAAATAAAGTAGTGAGTAAGTGTTACCTGGACTTTCAATCGACGAATCTACGAGTAGAGGTGTTTGTGTGGATAGCAAACACGTAACAATTTGGTGTCGGAAGTGGATTGGAAGAGAAATTTCTGGAATATTCGAAAAGGTTCTACAGTGTTCTTCTCAGAAATTAGTGGTAACACGAAGAATTAAGCTAATGGACAGTGTTTGGAGGACTATTTCTGGACTGAATAGTGACTTTAAAGTGGATTTTTGAGACGTTTCTAGAACATTCGATTTAGACATAACTGCAAATACGCGAGTGCCGCTAGTAATAACGTGTTGTTGACTGAGAAAAAGGACTACTAGTGCAATTTCGGGAAAATTCTAGAACATTCTATTTGGAAACTACAGGAGATACGTGAATTGTGTTGACGGAACGTGTTGTAGACTTAAAAACGAGACTATAAGTGACTTTTAGTGACAATTCTAGAACATTCGATTTGGAAACCACAGAAGATACGTGAATTGTGTTAACGGGAACGTGTTATAGACTCAAAACAAGACTTATTAGTGATATTTCGTGAAAATTCTCGAACATTCCATTGCACAATTAGTGGAGATAAGTGAATTTTGTCAACACAAAAGAAGTATAGACTCTAAATAAGACTTTCTAGTGCTGTTTCGAGATTTTTCTGGAACAATCCATTATTAAAATAGACGTGTTATCAACATTTTACGGATTTTATAGTGTAATAAACTTTATTCTGAAATTGATTTACGTGTCGTGAGTTAATGCCAACAACAAGAAGTATGGCGGAGAAGCAAACACAGGACATGCTTGCAGCATTGTTACAACGGAGTTATTGAGGAATCAACCAGTCCTTGGTCGTCGCTAGTAGTTTTGGTTGCTAAGAAAGATGGAACTTTAAGATTCTGTGTCGACTACAGGAAGCTGAATGACGTCACTAGAAAATACAGCTATCCGTTACCCCGAATTGATGACACACTAAGTACGCTGGCAGGTTCGCAGTGGTTTTCCACTCTAGATCTTCGAAGTGGATATTGGCAAGTGGGACTTCATCCAGATGACAAAGACAAGACAGCCTTTTCGACAGGAAGTGGTCTTTATCAATTCACTGTGATGCCTTTCGGCCTGTGCAATGCGCCAGCGACTTTTGAAAGACTGATGGAACTGGTACTACGAGGACTAACTTGGAAGACATGTCTAGTTTACCTTGATGATGTGATGGTTATGGGACGGGATTTTAAGGAGCATTTGAAGAACCTTCAAGAAGTGTTTGGAAGAATTAAAAATGCACACCTGAAATTGAATCCCAAAAAGTGCCTAATGTTCCAGAAAGAGGTAAAATTCCTAGGACATGTCGTGTCCTCGGAGGGGATAAGAACAGACCCAGACAAGATTTCCTCAGTACGAGATTGGCCAAGGCCTTCAAATGTTCACGAAGTACGAAGCTTCCTTGGTCTATGCACTTATTACAGACGATTTGTGGAACGATTTGCTGATATTGCAAAGCCACTACACCGGCTTACAGAAGAGAAGGTTCAGTACCAATGGACACAAGAGTGCGAAACATCATTCAGAACTCTAAAATCAGCACTGTGTTCGAGTCCAGTTCTTTCATACCCAGAACGGAAAGGCCTCTACGTATTAGACACAGATGCCAGTAATTCTGGACTTGGATGTGTTCTTTCCCAAATTCAAAATGGACAGGAAAAAGTAATTGAGTACTTCAGCAAGACGTTGTCGAAGCCAGAACGTAACTATTGTGTGACACGGAAGGAACTATTGGCCATTGTCAAGTCCATAGACCATTTTCACAAGTACCTATATGGACAACATTTTCAAGTTCGGACCGACCATGCTGCATTAAAGTGGTTATTGCAATTGAAGACTCCGGAAGGCCAACTAGCTCGCTGGATAGAAAAACTACAGCAGTACGATTTTAAAACCGAACATCGTCCTGGAAAATCCCATAGAAATGCGGACGCTCTCTCCAGAAGACCCTGTCGGGAAGACTGCAAGCACTGCCACCGGGTGGAAAAACAACAAGGGATAATAATTGTAAACACCGTTAAAATTGATGTTCCTGGCAATTGGACAAAAGAGACATTAAGAGAAGAGCAGTTAAAAGATCAAGAAACTGGTCCTATTCTGGAATGGAAAGAAAGAGGAGCCCGACCTGGCTGGCAGGACATTTGGCTTTGTGGGCACAATGGGATTCCCTTAGAGTAGAGGATGGACTGTTGAAAAGAGCTTGGGAAAGTCCAGACGAGAAGGAAATTTCTTTGAGATTGATAATTCCCAGGTGTCGCATATCAAAAGTACTCCAGGAAGTGCATAATGGAACATCTGGCGGACATTTTGGCATCAACAAAACTCTCACTAAAGTACGCGAACGATTCTACTGGGTGAACAGCCGCCAAGATGTGGAAGCTTGGTGCCGCAAATGTGAAGTTTGTGCGGCAAGTAAGTGACCACGGACAAGAAGTAAGGGCCAAATGAAACAATATAACGTAGGGGCTCCTTTTGAGCGAATTGCGATCGATGTAGCTGGTCCATTCCTAGTGACAGATGATGGGAACAAATACATCTTAGTTGCCATGGATTATTTCAGTAAATGGCCTGAAGCTTATGCCATACCCAACCAAGAAGCAGCCACTGTCGCTCAAGCTCTGGTAGATAATCTAGTATGTCGATTTGGCGTGCCCCTAGAATTGCATTCGGATCAAGGAAGAAACTTTGAATCAGGGGTATTTCAGAAGATGTGTCGCTTACTGGGAAATCATAAGACCAGAACAACAGCCCTACATCCACAATCAGACGGAATGGTGGAGAGATATAATAAAACCATGGAGGAGCACCTATCCAAAGTGGTTGAGAAACATCAGAGAGATTGGGACCGTCACTTACCTCTTTTCCTTATGGCCTACAGGGCCTCCATACATGAAACAACAAAACAGACGCCGGCTCGCGTGATGTTTGGACGTGAGATTAGACTGCCATGTGACTTGGTGTTTGGCACACCAGATGAGCAGCGACTTTCCATAAATGACTACGCCGATGAAGTAGGTGAACGGCTAAGGAATATCCATGAGCTGGTACGAGATCGAATTGCCATAGCAAGTGATCGCATGAAGGCTCGTTATGATCTTAAGGCAAATTCAGGAGGGTTCCAGGCTGGAGATTTGGTTTGGCTATATAACCCACAACGAAAGAAAGGCAGGTCCCCGAAGCTTCACCCGCCCTGGGAAGGTCCTTACACTGTCGTCACACTAAACGACGTTGTATATAGAATTCAGCAAAGCCCAAAATCCAAGATGAAGGTGGTGCATATAGAGAGACTAGCCAAGTATGCAGGGAACAATGAATTGCCTGATCGGGACGTTCACGCTTAAGGAGGGGGCAGTGTTACGCCACTGGACTGTGTAGACTGGTTAGATGAGACTGGAATTGTATGGGAACGGCCGGGAATATTCTGGAGTGCTCTAGACCGAGTGAATGAATGTATAAATAAAACGCACGGTGGGCCGAGACTTAATCTTAAATTGAACGTGAACGAGTAAAGAAGCAATCAGAAAGAGACTTATAAGTGTTCTAGTGTGATTATAGTTAAGACAGTAATTAATCTATTGTTATTAATTGTTAGTTAGTAAATAAAGTAGTGAGTAAGTGTTACCTGGACTTTCAATCGACGAATCTACGAGTAGAGGTGTTTGTGTGGATAGCAAACACGTAACAATATTTAAGATGTTGTTTGTGGCTGACATTCGTAATTCTCAGTGAAGTTGATAGTCTTCGCATAAGACTTCTCATAAGACGTTTTACTTCTTAGGGAAACCTCTTTAGCACTTTTTGTATAGTTTTTTGGTTTATTGAGATTGCGTACCCGACAAGAGATCGATGTGCTATTACACTTTAGATCTTGATATTTGTCTACATATGTTTAAAAATGTAAATGCGGTCACGACGATATACTTGCTCACGGCAGACTAGATTACGGCTAGTAGATATTTCAGGTTTCAGGTATACCTGCTGCATATGCGCATACAATCTAATTTATCAGTTAAAGGATTAATACTAGCACAAGGAGGTCTATATGCAACACTCTCTAGGTACGTAATATTTTCCAATAATTTCAACTTCAACAACAGTGGTAATATTCACATTTTCGACTAATTACTTTGATTGCTCTGATCATACTAGTCTAATTTTAAAAACTTTGGAACTTAGAAAGCAGTTCGCAGAATCTCATACTTATTGGAGTTGAACTATAAGCATCGTAAGAAAGACAGAGAAAGATTTTAAAACAGTTAAGAACGGCCCTGAAGTATGATATGCAGATAAATTTATATCCAATTATCTTTTGACTGATTGATATGATAAATATTTTCGCTTGACAACTAAAATTGTATAATTTGTTTACGATAAAAATCCAGACAGAATCATTTTTCTAATTTCAATATTCTACATGTTTCCTAGTAGGATTCATTGTCCGGAGGATATCCGCACAACTAAAAGTGTCACATGGAAAATGGACCTCCTAATGGTATGTAATTTTATTATATCGACATTTGACATCCCCTCTGTCGGCTTCTTGTCGGTTTTCTCATCTCAAATTTGAACAAGACAAAATATTTATCTGTGGCTTTTTCGCTGCCGTAAATACCCCTACCACGTACCCCTGCGTCTTATGACAGGAGGAAACTACAAGAGACTCCTGTAGAGACTTCAAAACAAAAAAATTAAATTAACCTAAGGCAGTGTTATCCATTGTTTATATACATCAGATAATTTCAGTCCATGCAACTATCATTTCTCTGACATTCTACTAAATGTCTTTTACTTCCGCTCTCGAGCGGCACTAAAAGTAATATTTTACAAATTAATAAAACATCATTTGAAAGAAAACTTTATTTAGTTTTGAAAGTTGGACCACTTGAAGTTAATAGCCCTTTTTTCTACAATGGAATTCTGAGTGATTTTCTCTTGTAGATTTATCCAAACACAGTTCTGCATTACTTCCAGTAGATTTAGTCTTAATTGATAAGATCTTCATTGCAATATGTTTTATTACGCATGGATTCTTCTATCAAACCTTCGGCTACACTATGCTCGATTTCCACACTCCGTAGCGTTTTAAACAAGTAATATTACCTCCTCCATCAACAAATATTGTAGCCGATGGTTGCATCAAACAATGTCCTGTATATTCCTTCCAGTTTGACAGGTTCAAATACTATAATTTTATGAATCCCCATTAGGTACTGACCGATAACATTTTCTTTTATTATATTCTTATTATATTATATATAAACTCTATCCGCCATATTTTTGGGCACAAGAGAACATATCTACCTCTTTTTTATAAACGTGTATAAAATCTCCTCGACGTTTCGCTAATGATATAATCATTCTCTTTTAGTTGGGGCAAAGCACAGTTATTCGTAAGTATTTATTTTAGATAATATCTAGTCCCATTAGACGAGACCCAATTGGATTTCTGTTAGTATAAAGAACTGTTAAACTCATATTTACAACTGAATTTGTATTCCATAAAAAATAGTTGAATTGTAATCATAAATTATGTAAATATTATTTTTTTTAGGTTTAGTCCTGGGTACAGGTTCTAACAAGACCGAAGATATATCCCAATCATAAACATAATTTTAGTTTTTAAAAGCAACAATTAATTGTAATTGTAAAATTAGACTGCATAATTTAGTTAAGAAGTACATAACAGTTCTTCAAGGTGATGGATGCAATAAGAAAAAAATTTAGTAAATTAGTATTATATCTGCATCAGTGAGTGTATACAGTCGAACTTCTCTAACCCGAAGCTCCTAAATCCCTGTTCGTGTTAGAGAAAATTTGAATTAATGAAAATATTTCTAAAACGAATTATATGTTAAGGGCACAGAAATATATTTGAGTTACAGAGAAGTTCGACCGTATTAGGTACTTAGCATATCATTATAATAACTAATTATGTACATTTATCTTACTCATTCTGTAAAATTGCACATCAATAATTTGAAATTGGGGTTTTTAACTAACAGCCCTGCTGATACTATTAACAATTACTGTTGTAAAGTTTATATTTATGTGTTATGTATATAATATTCTACGACGTATATTGAAGAAAGAATAACAGTTTAGAAGCATTTTGGAAAAAATATATGCCTAACTGTGATTTACTGTCAAGAACAGCTGATCGCAAACTGAACCATGTAAAAAGCTTAATAAAAAACAAACTTAAAAGTGTATTAAAATATAAAAAAAAAATCGGATGACAGTGGACGAGACGACATACCCAAAAGGAAATCATGTGACAAATACTTTAGACCTTGGTGCGCCCATATTAATATTTATTTTCTAGTAAAATATTACAAAGTGTTAATGCAGAAACTGTATAAGAACTCGTTACACAAACGTTTGCCAAAATGTGTAGATAATTCACAGTTATATAGATGCATCACGATATATGGTTAAAGCTGGAATATTTCTGAAAAATATACCCAAATCAGAGACAACCCAAATTTAATACACCTAATTTGCTTTGTTCATACGCTTCATCTGGTAGCCGAAGATATTCGACGGATTTACCCTAAAGTTGATACATTAATTGCAAATACCAAACAAATAATCATTTCTTCAAAAGGTGTTTAAATAAACATATATTTTTTTTATATTTAACGCCCTGTATTTTGAAAACAAAGGCGCTAAGGAGACATGAATTTCACGTTAGATAAAATATATGATAGTGTGGCCGTTCTACGCTTTCATAGTACCTTTTAAGATTAATGTAATATATTAAATATCTAAATTTTGTTTTTTAAGGTCTGTTAAACCTTGTAACACGCCACGCCGTTCCCACTCATAACAAGATCGCTCCTTCACTTGTCTTGGGGGGCGGGCTGTCAATGTAAGGGTAGCGTAGCTGCCACCAGGTCAGGTAAGTTTAGTTTCCGCCTGACCTCGGAAATAGTAAATTTAACCAACAACAAAAATAAAACTTAAGATGTTATTTAAGAAAGGCACCTTCGGAGGGCAAGAGCCCGGCCACGGCTTATATGCGTGGTCTTTTAGGGTGAAGATGAGATGAGAGAAATAAATAGTTGTCTTTGTAAGAAAAATAAGTATATTAACATAAAGCAAAATAATATATGTAGGTACAGGTTAAAAATCAATATATTATCTGATCAAATAAGTTTACCAGAAAAAGAAAAAAATGAATAATTTAGATATATTTAACTAGGCTAAACAACTTGGTTACCTACCCAAAAATGGTAACATAGGAAAACTTTAAAATTTCTATACCGACATAAAATTAAAAAAAAAAAACAATATAGTTACAGGCCTAAATTAACAATTCAATCCTTAAACACACACAGCACTAACAAAACAGCCCCTAAATTTAAGGAGGTAACCAGTTTCATAGTACGTTCAAAATTCTAGTGCTGGAAAACAAACCTAGCAAAACAACAAACACAGAAACAAAAAATAAAATAAAAGCACAATCCTTAAGGGAAAATTATTCTTGTACGTTAACGACGTAAGCAATGTTTTTCTTCAGAAAGGAAGATTCAACTTACTAACTAAACAGGATAACATTCCTGTATTTAAAATAACTCGGGATCCTATTTTATATTTCCCTCCTTAAATAAAACTTTCTTTATAGTGAGCCGCCCTATATAATTATTTCAAACTATTAACACCAATTACAAACCATACAACACAAAAATGTAAATTGTAAAATTCCAGATGTCGGTCCGCCCTGTAAGCCAAAGCAAGTTCTACCTTTGTTTTTAAATATTTCAATTTAAACTTAAATTTGATTTTGAACCCCACTGGTTAGTATATCTATATATATTTATTTCTTTTCAAAACATGCAACAACAGACTCACCCTTTCTCCTAATCCGCCCTCTGTCAACAGGGAAAAGAAAAAGTTTCTCACTTCACTTTTTGTGTGGAACAAACGTCACTCCACTAACCCACACTTTATTTACTCAACCAAAAAAAATCACGACCAACCCTTTTAACAAAACTCCAGAATAAACCTCCCCTAACACAAAGTTTCTTTGGAATCACTAGGCTCCGCGCATATGATCGGTTTCGTTCCGGTGGCTAACTCTCTTTTAAAAAATCACACAATAAAACGCTTTAATCAAAACAACCCCTCGCTAATCGCTCCTTAGCGAATACGTATACCGCGTCTGGCCTCTACCGAACCGTCGGCCAACTCCCTTTTAAAACACAATAAAAAAAAACGCTTTACACAAAAACAACCCCTAACTAATCGTTAGGAAACGCGTTTTTACGTCTGGCCTCTCCCAAACTGTCGGGCCAACTCCCTTTTAAAAATCACACAATAAAACGCTTTAATCAAAACAACCCCTCGCTAATCGCTCCTTAGCGAGTACGTATACCGCGTCTGGCCTCTACCGAACGGTCGGCCAACTCCCTTTTAAAACACAATAAAAAAAACGCTTTACACAAAAAACAACCCCTAACTAATCGTTAGGAAACGCGTTTTTACGTCTGGCCTCTCCCAAACTGTCGGGCCAACTCCCTTTTAAAAATCACACAATAAAAACGCTTTAAGAAAAACTACCCCTAACTAACCCTTAGGAATCGCGTTTTTACGTCTGGCCTCTCCCAAACTGTCAGACCAACTCTCCCTTAAAAATCACTAACACAAAATATCCAAGAACAACCCCTTCAAAAAAATTACCCTTACAGAAACCGCCCTTGGCGCCCCGCGCCTTCACGTCCGGCCACCACCGAACCGTTGGGCCGACTCCTCGTTTTTCCCCTCTAAAAATTTCTTCTCTTTTTCTTTTTGCTGACTTTAGCAAAATCCTTCCTTTCTAGAAGTTTCCTTATTAAAATCCATAGTAACGAATTCTCCTAGCCGATCATACATGCAGGGACCTCTTCACGGCGCGAATCAAACCTTCCAATTTTCTCTCCCAGCATTCTACATTAGGTTCCACTTTCTACTCAATTGGTTGCTCGGCAGCATCCCATTGGCTCTTTCTAATTTCGCGGCCAGTTTAGCTCCTCCAACAATTCACAGATGCCCCGGTAGGTATTAATTTTACTATAATTACGTCTTAACTCTATCCCAAGTTATTTGCTGAAAATCCAAAACTCAGGTGTGAGAAAGTTTCCCAGAAATTTTCTCAGCGCGATAAGAAATTGCTTCGACTGAGCTATGCGGTTATTTCCGGCCGTGGAGTCAAAACATTTTTTTACTAAACTCATATATACAGGGTGGCCCACAAAATAATCATACATATAATGCAATTTAATTAAAATAAAAAAAATCTATTACAAAGCAAGCCTCGCCTTGCTACAGCCTATCTTATTTATTCTTTATTTCTGCTGTTTTTCTTTAAATTTAACTGTGTGAAAACGGATTTGTCTTGCAGGAAAAACGGACCATAGGCGAAAAATCTTTTTTTTAATTGTTATCACTACATATTAACTAACATACATAAGTATTATCTATTACATTCACGAGTTATATGGTAATGATTTGGAAATTGTTTTGCCAAATTATTATGTCGCGCTGGTCCATTATTCTATCGAATATGAAGTTATATGCAAAAGACAATATAGGAAGATTAAACCATAGAAAAATATAATATATGGAATAAGCTTGGTATATGCGCAAGGCGAAATCACATGGAGGGTGCTATTTTGAGTAATATAATGAGCGGTAAATTCAAATAAAGCAAATTGTAAACAATGTTTGCGTTTTGTCTGATTTGTATCTAAAATTACGATAAATTAGAGATTACGATTTAAATTATTTGTTTTATAGTTTGTCGTTTTTAATAAATTTAATTTTTGGAAAAAAAAACGTAAAAGATTTGGACATTCTGGAATCATTTCTGTTCTTACTATAAAATTATTAAATACATTTTCTATGTACTTCATACCGATATGTAAAAATGGTAAAAATTAATTAAATGAAATATGCAGTTCTTTCAAGTAAATTTACATAGTTTTACAGGGTGAAAAAATATCTAGGTACTTTTTGTTTCTATTTACAATAATTTATCTATTTGCACAAATGCTTAATTTATAGTATTTGCAAGAATGAGGATGTTGAATAATTTATAACCAATTACATTTGCTAAAAAGGAATAATATTATAATTTTATACCGTTTATCGATAAGAATAAAAGGGAGAAGGCAGTTGTGCTTTATGCTTAACATTTTGGTAGGTAACTACAGATATAAAAATTTTACAAATCAATCTTGTTGTATATTTAACTGTATAACGTCCACTAAGACATCATACATAGGAAAAACTCCCAGATAAATGTATAAAACAAAGCCATTAATCCTTCGTTTTCATGATGAATAACAGTAAGTATTAAAACAGTACTTAAGTGAGGCCCACTTCTATTAGTTACGTATTGGTATTCATTACTTTATAACTAGCGAGTAGATAATCAATTATCGAAGCATTTTCACTTGCCATTTACTCCCCAAGAAAATGCGTTGCTGTCAAAGACGTTTTTATTAAGTTTGCACATTATTCTTATCAATTTTTTAAGAGAAATTCCATGACTGCTCTTGTATTACATTTGATGGCAACATTACTGAAAAACATTTTGTTAGTTTTTCGTTTCTTATTTTACTTTTAATAACAAATAAAACAAAAATGTTATTAATATTTTTATTATTGCAAATATCAACTCAACAACTATCAATGAAATAGATTCCACACTAAAAGACACCACGTTATATTAGAGGAACCTATTTATACCTAAACTATTGCTACTGTTGTCACATAATCAACTAATCGGTATGGCTCTCACTATTTTTAATAGGCCTTTTTGTCACTGTCATGTTATTTTAACCTATTATTTGCTGTTACAAATTCACCTTGTTAGTATCTATTTTATGGTTGCTTTCAAACATGTACTGGGCAACTCCTAATTTATCTATTATTCCATATTTAACAATCAATGGAATAATGATTGTTTCGTTTCTCCAACATACTTTTGATTACATTCATTACAGCTAATTCTGTAAATCTCCAATATTTCGTTTTCCAATTCTTCTTTGGAGAAGTTAATATTTATTTATCATGCAAATATATATATCTCTATTTCCATAAAACCTATAGAGAACAATATACAGCCAAAATGAATCCAAAATATCATTACATAAGTACGTTAATTTACTTTGTTATACGGGTGTCCCAGATTTAAACGGACATACTCTAGTGAAAGGTAGAGCACACTCAGCCGAGTTCAAAACACCCCTATACCGTTTTTGAGATACGGGATGTTTTATGGTTTTTGACCAGAACCGCCATATTTTTGAAATGACTGCACATATTTAGATAAAATTTGGTATACATGTTATACTCTTTTAGGTTAATAAATAGTTTTAGTAATTTCAGAAAAATTCCAGGACCGATCTCCATTTTTTTAATATGGCTCTTAGAGTCGTTAACATCACACTTAATATTATTTTTTGGTAAATGTTAGTAAACTCTTAAAAAGCCTATGGACCAGTTTATGAAATAATGTCATAATATTTGATGGCACGTTTATGGTTATTCTTCAATAAATTTTCAAAAGTATTGAAATACCAAATTTGACATTGTACAAATAACACAATCCAGTTGCTAACGTCATTATTTTATTAATTTTAGCTAAATACCCCGCAAATGAGGTTGTTATTTGTTTTTGTTTTGACAATTAGTGTTTCTAAGCTTTTTTTAGTTTAAATTTCATCCAAAATAATACACATTCCATTTCTTTCTTGAAAGAAAAATAATGTTAGTGAAGAGGCTTGAATTAATAAGCACAATTTAAAAAAATATTAAACACCTTTTGAGAATAACTTGAAAATATTAAAGACAAAAGTTTGCAATTTTATTTTGACAAAATAAATTTATTTAACACTAAATAATTGACAAAAAATTTAAAACTGTGCAAATAATTAAAACTATAACAGGTTTTCAAAATGAATGCCCCCAGCGTCAATACATTTTCGAGAACGTTTTAATATGTTTTTCACTGACCTATCAATTCACTTCCAGGTATTTCTAATGTTATCACATACGGTAATAATTTTTTCTAGAAGCTGTTCTCGTGTATTGAACTCTTCATTGTATACCTCTGACTTGAGATGACCCCATAAAAAATAATCCAGAGGCGTAAGATCAGGAGACCTCGGTGGCCAGTTTACCGGACCTTCGCGACCAATCCATCTGTTGGTGTAATGCTGGTTCAGATGATCCCAGACCGGTACAGAAAAATGGGGTCCAGCACCATCGTGCTGAAACCACAAACCCCTAGTATTGATGCCTTCTAATAAATCTGGCAAGATATCTCTAAGGAAGTTTAAATAAACTTTACCAGTTAGCCTTTCTTCAAAAATGTGGGGCCCTATTAGATGATTATTGTAAATACCACACCACACATTAATATTAAATCTGTATTGGGAATGTTTCTGATCACTGCATGTGGATTTTCGCTTGCCCAAACATGCTGATTTCTACAGTTGTTAATTCCGCCACGTATGAATTGGGCTTCATCCGTGAATAGAACTCGATTCTTTAACGCATAAATTAATCCTAGCATAGTTGGACGTCTGTTGTCTCTAAATCTGCAGTCCTCTTTCACATTGTCACATTTTATTTTTCTATACGCAATTGCATATCCACTAATATAAGTAATAACATTTTCAATGTGCATATCTGGATTTAACTGAACATCTAAAACATCATAATCAAGGTCTCTTAATCAGCTTCTAGATCTATATTATATTTTTATTGTATGAGGTGTCTTCTGGATGGATGGGAGGATTTTCTACTTCGGTAGATATATCCAAGATACGATTACCACCTTCACCTGGAATTCTTGTATGTAAACGGAATTTCTTGTAGGAATGATAAAACTGTAGACATTATTACACCCATACCGAGATCTAAAAATAGATAATAATTAAATTATATATAGGGCAATCAGATTTGCAAGTACAACAAAAAAAAAAGTATAATAATAGAAAACAAACCTTTTAAAAGTGTGTGACGCACTCTTCTGTTCTACTGTTCTTCACACGAGCAGAAGAGTCACTTTGACGCCCAAAACTACGGCGGTGCTCACGGTACGGATATCTCGGGGACCAGTTTCTGTTTGTGCAGAAACACCACTTTACTCTATCGCGGGACGATAGAGGCCGGGCAACTACAGTGAAGAAACGGATAAGCCAGGGGTCGGGAAAAGGTAACTTGCACACTACAGTTAATGAACAGACTCTCATTCAATATATTTACATTTATTCTACACACTAATTATTATTTACACTATAGATACATCTTAATAAGTAGCCTACGGCTAATGGTTCTTACACTACTAGGTTATTTACAACTTATACTACAAACGGTCTTAATTACAGGCGGGCGGGGACAGTAAGCGGGCGTACATACGATGAAACGATGACAAGCGATGCGATACGGTAATACGGTGATTAAGCAGTGAAAAAGGTGACCAGCAATAATGAATCGGCCATAAGCAGACGACGGACGGATACCAGGAGGGGAAGCAAGCGTTAATACAAGCACACTATGACTATGACTTACTATGGCTTTTATTTACTATGGCTTTGCTAATGGATGGTTCCGGACTGATGATATGCCGAATCTAGTACCTCCAAGTCACCCTGCAGAATATGACGTGCTCAGGTAGCCTGGAGGATGCCCGGTAGTTAGTGGTGACGGTTTGGGGGGGGAAGGAGTGGCAAGCCTAACGGTTGGAAATTTAAAGAGACTACGGTAATGTCAAACTGAAATAACCATACCTCCAAGTCACCCTGCAGAATATGACGTGCTCAGGTAGCCTGGAGGACACCCTGTATAACGCGATTACGGCTTTACGCTTGCGGACTCCACGGATGGGGCGGTCACGTTTTACAAACTCTAAACAATTTCCGAAAAGTACACACCAGCCAAGTAATACCTTTTATTTATCAAACCATTATTTATCAAACCTTGATACCTACTTCCGTATCTTGGGCTGCTTCCTCTCTGGATTTACGGAGCGGTCGGTGTCGGCACGTCTGATAGGTACTGGCGGTAGTAACGGACTCTTGTTGACGCTCTGAAAAATCCTCAAGCTACTAAACGCTGCCAACAGCAGAAGTAGGAGAAGACGCGGTAGTGATGCGCGGAATATGGCAACTAAAAGGTGACGTACGTGACCTTTTAGTTGCCCGTAAAAGGTGACGTACGTCACCTTTACGGAAAAAAGTTTGGAATTAAATTTATATACATATACCTCTATACTCACAACGAGATTACTTACTATGCTGGTCGACGTGGTTCCTCGGGCAGCGGCCTGACGATAACTAACTTGTTTGTTTCCAATCTCGGGGTCCTTCACTTTGTGCGGGCACAGGAGTGCCGGGGACAATATGCGCTATTCGCGTTTCGCGATTTACGTACTGTCTGCAGCTCGGCATATTTGAATGTTTATACAACCGGATTACTACTACCTATCTTACAAGTATTAATTATACTATTATTAATGAACAACTTACAATACCACTATTAAGGGCGCGGTACTAAAATGTTTAAAATATCTTTTGAATCAGGCAAATTGCACCTAGTTACATATTTTAATTCTATAAAATAATCACTTCGTTACAAGTGAATAATCATGTTAAAAATCAGTGTAAGAATTTATAACTAAATGCGACTTATGGATCTAATGAAATGAGATGTGAAAGTAAAATAATTAACAGATTATAGGTACCTAATAAACATAAATTGTCATAATAGAAACAACAATCATCGATATTACTTATTATTTTCTAAGAGTTAAATAAATTTAAAGTTACTTTTGACTCATTATTAACACTAAACACAGTACTTATGACAAATTTTGTTTTCGTCACAACATTTTAGTTTAAACAATTACCTGATGCTGCGAAAAAGCACTTCTAAATGATCTTGACTAACTGCACTCAGTACACGATGATTAAAAATTCCAAGGATAGACTGAATTGTTAAAGCGAATTCTAAAAGTTTTCTTTTTTTGTTTGCCATAATAATTTTCCATTAGAATCTTTTAAAGATAACAAATAATCTGTGTTTCGACAAGAAAATCATGCTATACGAAAATTGTTCTTTTCGAAATGTGAATGGTATTGCAGTTAATTTCTCTATAATTACATTTTTCAGATACGACCTTCTGTCATAACACGGCAGTATAAGTACATTATCGTTTACCAGTGGAACATTATTATGCTGATAGAATTCATCAGTCGCAGAATATTTTTGCAGCCCCAAACTGAACAAGCCATCCTCCATAAAACATAATATACATATATACATATTTATACACACACAATTATTATTTTTTTCTAAATCATAGATTATAATATCAAATTTAATTAACCGAGTTTGTTAAAAAAAATTTACCCAAATAAATATAATCTTAAACCAAAAAAAGAAATAAACAGTGAACTTCTAATAAAAAATCGTGTCTTGTAAATAAATAATTAAAGAATACTTCAGCTAAAAAAGGCACGCACAGTATAAATCAAGACAAAATGAAAATCGAAAGCACAATAAAATCACCAATCAAAACGTAAATAACACAAGTAAACAAAACCATTACAATTCCGCAAAATGGCTGCTCCCACGATTTCGCTGACAAATTGGATGCGCAGTGGTCTAAGCGCAGTATATTATTTTTTATATTTTTATCTATGGATTAAACTAATCTTGGTATCTATATAGTTCTGACGTTAAACTAAGACAAAACAATTGAAGAAGAAGAAGAGTGGAAGTCATTTTTTCTAGGTTAGAGAAAAATAAGAGAGAGGTATTAAATGTACCTATATGAATTAATTTGATTTTGATATCTGTGAGCAACAAACAATACGTATAGAAGTAAATAATAGTAAATTAGGATTAGCGGTGAGTTTAAAACTAGTACCAGCGATTTGAGAGTTCTAAAATCATGCAAAAATCAAGTTAGTCTGGTTTATCTCCTGTATTTTCAACATTTTAAAATATTAGTTTATTAAAGTGGTATCCCAACGCCATAAAGACAAAGTTTAAAATTTCTAAAACTCTAATAACTAGAACGTTTACTTGCAGATTATTAAACCTAAGAAAATGTTGTCCTCAATGGTAAAAGAACATCAAACGAAGCAAATTACAAAGAAAGAGGCTCAAGAAACCAAACGGAAAGAAGCTTGTGCGGCAGCAAGTGATTTAACACAAGCTTTAGTTGACCATCTCAATGTAGGTGTAGCACAGGCATACCTAAACCAGAAGAAATTGGACGCTGAAGCAAAACAACTACATATAAATGCCACGAACTTCTCAAAACAAACTCAACAGTGGTTGAACTTAGTTGAATCCTTTAGTAGTGCATTAAAGGAATTAGGTGATGTAGAAAATTGGGCAAAAACAATTGAAGGCGATATTCGAACAATTACAACAGCATTAGAAATAGTCTACAAAACTTCTCAAGAAAACAGTTCGTAATTCATTGCTGTGGTGTAGCTTTTATATAGATTATGTTAAGTTTGTAATTATCCTAATTTAACTCGCTCTTTAGAGGTCGATGTTAATATTAAAATTACTTAAATATGAATATTGTATGCAAAAAATTGTGTTATCCGTTATCAATAAAATGAAATGAATTATTGAAACAGTTTTTGTCTGCATATCAATGGCAGTAAAGAAAATTGCAATTAGCTAAAGCTTGAAAATAACAATTGCCTATGCTGTGTCTATATTAAGTGGGCACAAGCCTATAAAATCTATTTTTAGAGATAACCCAATGATTTTTTTGTTGTGAAGAGCAGGGTTACTGAGATCTATTCACTCTGTGGGAAGATTTTCTTTAAAAACAAATGAACGATAAATTAAATGGTTATTAATTATCAGCGGCAGTATTGGAGCATGTAACCTAAGTAATATTTTAAGGCATAACTATCAACACTAAAGAAGTTTTGCAGAAAAAAAAATTGCGATTGAAATTTGCGAAAAAAAAGTTGAGAAAATTGTGTGCAGGTTATTTTTTAAACGATTTGTTAAACATTTTTTTTTTCGAATCGGGTGGAAAATATAACCACAAATTTCATAAAAAAATATTGATTTTTTTACAGTTGCCCCTTTTTAAATTTGCACAGTGAAAAATGAATCTAAAATAAAACTTCAAAACGGTGCAACTTTATAAAAAAAACCAATATTTTTTGGCGACATTTGAAATATGTCGATATATTATTTTACAAATTGTTTAAAATAACACGATTTTTCAACTTTTTTTTCGAAAATTTCAATCACAATTTTTTTTGCAAAACTTTTTCGTTTAGTTTTGTTAGTTATGCCTTAAAGTATCGCTCGAATTCCAATGGCATAGCATAAATTTCACCAGCCCCCCACTGTAATTGAACCACTTATTTGAGAAACCCCATGTCACTAATTCGGCCATTTTGATTTTATGATGATATACTGTTCTTTACATATAAACACATCGTTCCACAGTGATATCCCATGACTCACTTAATCGTGTCCATGTTTAACATTAACAGAATATATCTGTTTAGTGGAGAAACCCTACAAATCACTAAGTAACTAAGATTCCAAAGGTATAAAACAGTTCTCTTCAGTTTTCTCAAAGTTTCGTTTTTCTGACTTATGGTGTTTCACAAAAAAGTAATTCAATTATTGTTTATCGTTGATCAAGATTTATAAAGTAAATCTTGATCGTTGATAGTATAGGGGCCCATCACAAGTCAAAATTAATGATCAACTATAAAACATTTTATGCGTGTATAAATGATTGATAAAATTTAAATGTTTACAATTTGTAGGGAAAAATAATGTATTTAAGTTAAAATCCACCATGAAGAGTATCAAAATCGTCTCCTCAACAAAAAAAACATATCTATTCATTCATTATGACAATAAACAGATTTTATCGGTTTGTACTTCGACCATAAAACTTTATTATAGCCGAAGGGTTTGTAGACACCTGTAGACGAATTTAGAGGAAGAAGCTGAGTACGTAGTAATTAATTTGGAAGAAGCAGTTAATGTAGAAAAGAAGTGGCAGAATAAAATCAGAAGAGATTTAGGGTTATGTTTTCGTTGATTTAATAATAAAAAATATTTTGTTATACATGGGTGTGGAAAATTAATATACTTACTTTTTATCGGTGGATAGATAATTTTCTAGACTAAGCAACATGGGAGATATTTGTAGATTATGCCTGAAAATTATAACAGGCAAAAACAACAAAGTAATAGGAAATAACATGAAGGAAATGCTAGTAACTCTAGTATCAGAAATTGTAAGTATCAACAAAAAATGTGTTTTCTGTGATCTTATGTGAGACACAGACATTGTGTACCGTTAGTTTTTCAGCAATGTTTTCTTTTAATACCTAGATCTTTTTTGGATTTTCAGTTTAAATTAATATTTCATACAGTTGTACTAAAAGCAAATGTTTAGGTACCTATTTTTAGAATTTAGATATAACCATTGACCCTAAGGTGTGTAAGAATTGCTCAGATGACCCTCTTTAATTCATATGAGTATAAATCAATTAGCCTCAATGCTATTACACTCTCGCAGAATTTTGTAAAGATAGAAGACAATATGCAGAATGTAATTTTGGATGAAAAACCGTCTATTATTATAAAAGAAGAGAAACCACAAAAATGTAGTTTTTGCAAGGAAAATATTGAATGGGATAAAGTTGAAGATACAAACATTTTTATAAAATTGGTGTTGAAAACATGTTTCCCAGAGATGGTAAGTTTTCCTTATAAATTTTAACAGGAAAATTCGTGGTTACTGCTGTTAGAAAAACAACTTTTATTGTTATTTTTGAGTGAGCAATCAACCCCCCAACAATTCTAATGTTATTCCCAGACACCCCCGTATACATTCAAAAACTTTTCTTGAGTTAACGTTTTTACACTTTTGAATACAGAACTATCAAGTTTCTCATATTTTTCGTTATGTCTTCAATGTAATTTTTTTTAAAAGAACAATGAGTTCGTTCTTAAGTAATTAGTGTTAATTTTCCATTTTAATTTTCTAGGAAAAGCTCATTCCTACACCAACATCATGTGATAGATGTTTGAAATCCCTAAAACGACTGTATATGTTTGTTAATAACTGCCAAGACACTGAGGACAAAATAAAAAATTACTCTTCCATAAAGGGTGTGACTGATCAGAGTAAAGTAAATTTATATGATATATTCAAAATTGAGGAAAATTCTACTGTGAAAATTGAAAATGAAAAAGAATGTGTCAACGGTCAAGTAGTAATGAATGAAATAAATCTAAAAAGGGACTAATGTAAAACTTGAACCTAAGTTAGAAAGTGAGTCTGAGACTGAATTAATGGAAATTTCTGAAGAATCAAATTTTAATATCAAAACCGAAGAAGTCGACATTAAATGTGAAGAAAAAGGAAGGTAAAACTTATTTGTTATTGACATTCTGCAGACTTAATACTGCTTCTTTACAATAGTGTTTAATTGCCATAATAATACAGCAAATAGTAGAGATTACATTGTACAGAACCTGCCACTCTTTTAAAGTTTAAAAATGTTAAAACCACTCAAGACCTGATATGGTGCCACCAAAAGTGGTTATTACTAGAGGCAAGACTTTGGGTTGCATAACAGTAATGTACTTAGGATTGATAATTATGTTCAGATTTATGTACACTATAATGATGGCCATAACTTTTGCATTCATAGAATGTAGTTATAAATTTAGAAATCTTTAGAGTTGCTTTACATTAGGCAATCAATGCAATGCAAGATAATTATTGCAATCAGGTCCAGATTAACACCATTGGCGCCCTGGGCACTACTTATTTTATCATCCCCTTTTCAGTGACGGGTAGTGATATAATGTGTAGGAAGGATTATTATTATTAATTTTTTAGGTTAAGTACTTCCAAACAACTTCGGCTTTGGATTCAGGGGTTGTCTAATTTCCGTGGTGTGTTATTATTAGGTCTTTTCGCGGTACCAATCCTGAATTAGTTTGGGTGTCTCACGCAAGCGCATTTTTAATTGTATCGTTCGTGGTACGAAAATTACCTATCAGCCTTAAAATTTATGACTATATTTTTATGGTTTGCTGCTAATGAGACTGCCTCATATAGAGATGTTTCCGATAGATTTAATATTAGCATAAGTTCACTATTTAAAATTGTGAGTCTTCACATATTTTCTAAGTAATTTATCCCCACAATTTATAAACTGGCCAATAAATGAAGAAAAAAACGAGATTGAGGCCTTCTTTAGACAAAAAGGATTTTCTAGTGTAATTGGAGTAATAGATGGCACCCATATAAGAATTGATAAACCTGCAGATGACCCCGATTCCTACCTTAATCGGAAACATTTTTATTCTATACAGGTGATTAAATTTTTATGATTTTTGGACAAAAAAAATATTACATGGGAAATTAATTCATTTAACCCCACTAATGTTTAATCTGAATTTATCTTTTTTAGGCTCAAGTAGTATGTGACCACAGAAAACAAATTAGAGATATTTTCGTGGGATATCCGGGATCGGTGCATGACAGTGGGGTATATAGGACATTTCCTCTGTGTGACACCTTGTAAAAAAAATGTGGAAATTTCTTTATTATAGGCAACAGTGGCCTATCCCTGTCTAACAAACCTTTTAACGCCATTTAAGAATAGAGGACAGCTGACTAGGCACCCAAGAAATTATAATTATAAATTATCCCAAAATAGATATCTAGTAGAGCATTGCTTTTGGTACTTTAAACAAAAATTTAGACAACTATATCATATTAAATTAAGGAAAATTCCTGATGTGGTTCATTTTATAAGAAGTTGTGCAGTTTTACATAATTTATCTATAGAAGATGAATTTCTTATGCAAAAAGATGCCATCCTTCCAGACCAACAATTTCAGATAAATAATCTTGAAGATTTTCATGAAGATGATCAAAATGGTATAACCAAAAGAAATGAAGTTATGAACAGTTTATGACTAGAAATTTAAATTATGCAGCTTTTTCCACTATTTAATAGTTATTTATAAAATCACTTTTAAAACGTATATCATACACTATTTTTTGTACAACTGGTTTATTGCCCTTACAAAATTAAAATTTGTCAATTTTGACAGTTTATTAAATTTTTCTTTTTCTGTAACTGCTTTGAAAATTATTTTAAAACCGCTGCTAATTACACTTGTAAATTATTGATTTTACATACAAAAAATCCTACACAGCGTGCGACAAGGTTTCACGCGCTCCTTATATGTATATAAGGATTTGTCGCATGCTGTGTGAAATCAACAATTATCAAGTATAGTTACATATGCGTTTTTAAACACTTTCAAGGCAGTCGTAGAAAGATACCTTTAACACTAATGTTAGAAATATTTTTAACTCACTAAATTAAAAAAATTCAATTTTTAATACTTCAGACTAGAATTAAAAATGTCACTTTTATAAATTTAGGCGTATAATTATATTTGCAATTTAAATTACATAAATAAAACAAATACTAAATATATACTAATTTTATATATTTTTTATCTACAATCAACATAATAATTATTGTAATGAAACTAAAAGAAAACAGGTAACTCATCTGTAACAAAATCATTTTTTTTGCTTTATTGGAAAAAAATACAAATGAACATAAATAAAGCAGGTAACTAACAATCATTTTTACAGGTTATGCTTTTAAATACACGCCATATACGCACCCTGAACCCTATGTGCCGAACTGACAGAACCATAGATAAATATGATAGAACTTTTAGAACGCGTTCATTTTGCATTCGCGGAACATAAAAGTCCTAGGGAGATTCTCGATCAGACATGCGCAAATAAGTTGTTCAGGATTCGCCTCCTTTATACTCAGAATTTGTTCGGGATTGGTACTGCGAAAAGATCTATTATTATTAACAACATGACAAAAAAAAGCAGGACAGACACTGACAGCAGTGTGTAAAAAGAAGAAGGAATATTTTCTCCAACAATGCGAAAATCTACCTTTAGTTAACATCACAGAAAGTGAATGCATGTTACTGTCAAATTGCTGTATACTCCTGTTATGAATTTTCAAGCTCTAATTATCGCTAAAAAAGAGAAATTTTTATCAATTTAAAAAAAAATTAAGTAGGAGTTGAACTGTATTTTGACACTGTATACACGGTGAGTCTTAAGTGTGTAGTTATATTTAAACCACCGATTCTTGACATCTGTAGAAACCCTCTGACATATTTTTTTTTAATTCCCACGTGTAACTGAGATATCGACTTCCAAAAAAATACGATGAAACTGTTTCGGAACTGCTGGTTACTGGAAACATTCTATATCTTAGCTAAAATAATGTAATAGACTGAAGCAACGTTGCCGCATATCTTATGCAATTCTCTCACCTAGGCGCGATTTTACAATCGTGAGTTAACATAAGTTGAAGGTTACCTAGCATTATATTTTCACAAAAATCGAAGAGATTCTAATACAAACCACTTCAACAAAAAGTTACTTTAGCTTAAAATATTTGTTGCTATAACCACTTACAAAACAAATGTAAAATTGAAAAAATGCGATTTCTAAAAGTCTGAGTTTAGCTAACCCACGATTGAAAAACCAAGCCCTAGCATTAAGTTCATTCCCAAATTTATAATAACTTTGGATGAAATAATTATCTACTTAAACGATTAGTTGCTCCATTTGAAATAATTTTTAAACATTTTGAAATACCTTTCAATGTGAGAAATGTACAATTTTGAATTTTTCTTGCACCAATCAACATTTCTTTTTAAGCGTTTCATATGGAATATACAACTAAAACTAAATTTTCCGATGAACAGTAAACTTTTTAGGGAATCTCGAGAGGAATTTAATGTTCTTATCTAATTTTTTCAAAGTTTATAAAAGGATTATTATTTTTAAGAAGTAGGTACTTACCCGCTGCTATTCCAATAATTTGAAATGTGTTCAAGGAATAAATCAGCTTTCTACTATTTTAATTGGCCACTAATAGTAAAACACTGAAGGTGCAACACAATAACAATCAGGTGAAAATAGTTTGCAGTACTTTCACAAGTTCTGTCATATTTTACACTGGTCATACCTAACAGTTTGCATTTTTTTTCCTCCATAATACTCTGGATGGTAAGGAGGATAGTATACGTCAGTTTTTATAAAAAAGATCAATTTTTTTCTTGAGAAAACCACTTTATTCGGGATAGGCCATTACATGATAAAGATTCAACCACGCCATAATATGAACTGCGATATTAGCGTGGCGTATGTAACCTATGATCTTCACACATCTAACCACGCACCTAATCAGTGTTGTCAGACATACCATTTTCATGGTATTTATACCATTATTTTCCCATGTGTACTTGCAACTTTTTTAAGTAATAAAATTATTATTTAAAAATTTCTACGATTTTACACCAATATTAACAAAAGTTAATAAAAAAAAGTCAAATTTAGGTCGTCAGCCCCGACATCCGTCAGTTCTTCCATTAAAAAAAGAATAAACTGAATTAAATTTTATACCGTGTACGTAGATCTTTATAAATGGGAACATCGCGTAAACAGCGCTAGTTGTGCAAGGCCAAATAAATAATAGACTTTTGCTGTTTTCTGTTGTTTCTGTTGCGATGGTAAGACCCGCTTTTTCAATGCTCAGTTAGCTAAATTAACCGTCAGTTAGGTCAATAGAAATATTTTGAAAAGCATCATGATTTATTTATAATGAAATTTATAACCTATGTGAAAATCTCACACATCTGGCAACACTACACCCCATGTAAAAATCAGTGTTATTGATATGTTTGCATAAGCATTTACAAACATGTGTTTAATACCGTTATTTATAGTTTTTTGTGATTAAATTTGTGATTCGAAGTTTTGAGTTACTATGTTACCGAAATTTATTATTTATAATTTGTTCCTTTGGTGGTTAATTTTGTGAAAAGTAGTGATTAATCATAGCGACTAATTTTATTGCTCTAATGCTGGATATGTTAAAGGCATATTTTCAAGTAGATGTATTACACATTTTTAATATTTTGTGCTTACGTGACGAGTTCTGTTTATTTATAAAGAAAAGTGTCAGGATTATCTAATTTTACAAGGAAAACTAGATAAACTGATACTTTTAACACCTTTTATTTTAAGAGCAAGCTACAAGTGATAAGTGTCGCTTTCCACAAAGGACTAATCAATGGCGCCTTGGCCTCCTTGAGGTATTTTATGAGTCTAATATCGTCTCACAAAATGTCCGTGGCAACAGGGTAATATTTTTTTTAAAAATTCAAAATTTGCAATTCATGCAATTATATAATTATTGTGATGACGAATTCTAGCAGTGGCAACACTGCCTTCAATAACGTCATTTCTGTGAACGGTGTTTACAAAGTTATCCAGTGACTATCAAAATGTCAGTTGCAGGAGGACGAAAAAATTATCAGAAATTAAAAAATTTTTTATTCAAAAAAATTTTTTGACAGTGCCAATCAATTGTACACGACGAAATATATTAAGGGTTAAAATATAACTACGCATTTAAAACTCACCCTGTATGATAAATAGTACAACAGTAGATATTTGTATATCTGTCTCTTTATAAAAACATTTTGATTCTATTTTTGTTGCAGTGATTATCCTGAAGTTTGCCCAAATCAACTTAAGAAAATGTTAAAAAATCCAGTTGTTAACCATAAAACCATCACACAAAACATTTCAAACACTCACCCAACTGGACTAAAAAAGTACAAATGTAATACATGTTCATTCATGATGAAGCGCAAAGGGAGCCTCCCACGACACATTCTAAGCCACCAGGACGAATCCAAAGTGGAACTATTTGCATGTGAACAATGTTCTTATAAGTCAAGATACAAGAGCAGCCTTTTGGGACACCTGTTGATACACAAAGACCCCTCCGAATTAAATATGTACAAGTGTAATAAGTGTACCTTTGAGACAAAACGAATTGGAGCTCTCAGAAGGCACATGCTGTGTCATACAAAGCCGACAGAGGATGTGCTGTATCAGTGTGAAATTTGTCCTTATGAAATAAAAAATAAGAAGAGATTTGAAAACCATTTAGACAACCATAAAAATCCACCTGCAGCCAGAATGTACAATTGTACATTGTGTTCGTTTGAAACTAAATACAAAGTAACTCTTGAAAGACATAAAAACACACACAAGGATTCCGCACAAGAAAAAAAATACAAATGTGGGACCTGCCCGTATGAAACAGAACGAAAGCGGGATCTACAAAGGCATGTGTTAACCCACAATGGAACTAGAGAGGAAATATTCAAATTCAATTGTGAACTTTGTACATTTCAAACCAAGCGTCAAGACTGCCTCAAACTACATATGGTGGTGCACAATGGTCCTACAGAAGTGAGGCGGTTTAGGTGCGAAGTGTGTACCTATGAAACGGTGCGTAAACAGTGCCTCCGGGAACACATGAAGAGGCATATGGATCCTTCGGAAATAATAATGTATAAATGTGACCAGTGTCCTTATGAATCGAGGCATAAGAAAGTTCTGGCAGTGCACACCTTAAAGCACAAGGATCCTTCGGAGATAAATATGTTTAAATGTGCTTTGTGTGCATACCAAGCGAAACACAAGTCGAGTATAAATCGGCATATGTTGTGCCACAATGATGCGGGCGAAGTGGAGCTTTACCAGTGTGATGTGTGTATGTATAGTACTAAATATAAGCATCATCTCAAGAATCATGTATTAACACACAAGAAAAACAGAAATAATTTGTCAATGGATCAATTGGGGTTAACAGGTTTATCTTCTGATAAAATAGGAGAATCCTGTAAATATAAATAATATATGACAATATGACCAGGTGAAAACAGATCTTGTGTGTAAAGTAAATAGTTGTCTGATAAGATTTAAATAATTTTTAAAATTTGTATGGAGAAATAAGTATTTTAAGATAAAATTCACCGTCATGTCGCCGGTTGGTCACTTGCGGTGTAATGTAATCATAATAGAAATGTGGCACGTGACAAGCCTATTGGAAAAGTCCATCAGACATGTTTGGAAGTGGACTAGTGCGATGCATTTTTCAACGTGGAAAAGTAGGATGCGCATGCGCAGTAGATCTAGTAAATAACGGTTGTAAAGTTTGAGCAGGATTGCCAAAATGTGTAATTTATAGCCACATTCAAGGAAATGTATATCCTTTAAGAGAAAACTAAAAGAATTATTGATTAAATATATGATAACAATAATTGTAGTTATTAATAAGAAAGTTATTTTATATAAAAAGCCCTTAGCATTAATAATAAAAATAAAATCCTGAAAGAGGTTAGCCACTTCTGACAATCTGGCAACACTTGTTTACATTTCAAATTTAAGACTAGAAGCTTAAACTGTGCTAAGAGCAGCAACATTATTTTTAGTTTATTCAATGTAACATTTTTAAAGCAAAAGTCAAAATCTTGACAAGAAAATAAAATGTGGGTTTATCATAACTTTTTTTCATTTTACTCTTAAATTTACTTAGGTTTACATTTTTCAAATCTATATAATTGGTTGTAACATTGTAGTTTCCACAAAACATCAAAACGCCATATACTTCACTCAACGCGCGTGTCGTCAACTAAGTTGGCATCATCTGGAGATGATTAAAACTGGTTGTACCAATTGCTATATGTCTCCAATATATTTTGTATTAGGTCATAACTTTTCCGACTAGTCCGGACTAATCTGGACATGTCCGTGGAAACGTCCCAATTTTACTTTTCCACGAAATCATGCACATCTCTAAATGATAATGTGATTAAGTTTTACCATATGTTCTTATATAACTGGTGAACAAAAGAAATAATTTTTATGTTCTGCTGGTTCTGCTGGAGGCCAGAGATCAGGGTCACAATCTGGAGACTTCGGATAAGAGCCGGAGATATGACAACCCTGAATATGACTATTAAAAAAATATGAAACATTATTTTTTGAATTTGATGTATTGAAAGTAATACAATTTTTACACTAATATGTTACCTATGTTTATGTATTATTAACATTACACAGAGAAAAATAGCTCAAATAAACTTTTTATTTGACACATTTTTATTAGTAGCAAATGTTTTTTTTTTTTTGAGTAATAATAAAGTCGACTAATAATGCCAAATAAAAACTTTCATTGAACATAAGTTTTCTAGTACAAATAACGGTGAGCTTATGATTTCAAAGAATGTATTATTGGTTAAGATATGATTATTAATGGCAAATATACATTTCCATTTAATTTATTCCATTTTATTAATTACTAATAACGGAGGTTGTGGGATTAATATATTGATTTTTTAAAGCAAATGGTCAGTATCTAAGCGCAAATTACTAGTTTATTCGAATTCAAAACTCGTTGATATTTGTGTGGTTATGTCGCGACGGAAAAAAGTTTCCCGCTATGCCTGGTGGGGTAGAAGGGAGTGCGCGTCGGTCCTCGCCTACTCATTTCACTCCGATGTTCGGTGTAATGCTGTGTTGTATGGCGTAGTCAATAAAAATTTTGTTTATGGTTGTAGTCTTGTGCGGTGCGCTATTAAAGTATAATTACTGTGTATGCCTGTTTAGAATTTAGATTAGATGTCATTAAATAATTTCTATTGAAATAGTATCGAACTATTAATTTTTTTTAAAGTATAGAAATTACAAAAATGGCGTTTACATGCCGGCTGACCTAAAATTGTCTCATATACTACGTGACGTTACGGCACCTCAGTGCGATCCTGAATTGATTGTTATGGCATTATAATTGTTATTAATTATTATTAAAAATACATATTAATATTGTTAAGCACAGGGCTATCTAACGAATAGGCCCACCACTATATTTTGTTTATTTTTCGAGTTAGAAAAAAATATTTCAAATAAAAGTTGTAATGAATCATATGAGCTCTCTTAAAACCCCTGCAGAGAATATACAGGTTGTCTCATAAAAGCGGGACAAACCAAACTTGCAGAGATCATTTGATTCACTATAACTTTTATTTAAAACATTTTTTTTTTACTTGAAAAAATAAGCAAAATATAGGGGTGGGCCTTTTCGTTGGATAACCCTGTGGACAGAATCGCACTGATGTATCATGATTGTAGGTTATAGTGGTGTATGAATTTATAGTTTTAAAGAGAGTTTTTAAGTTGTGATATTTTTCTATGTACTTATTACCTAGAGTATTTTTGGATTTTAATTTTTTTTTTTGTTTTTCTAATGTATAGAATGATTTTTATTTTTAAAAATAAATGTTTTTTATTAAGTGATATTTTTATTTGCTTCAAATATATCCTGTATTTCTAAAAAAAATGTTTGAAAGAAATAATATTTTTCTTCTAAATAAACAATATGTTTATAATAAATAATAAATCTACTTGTCATAACTAACGAATATAATAAATAGTAAACATTAAAAAATAGTACCAATATTTCTATATAATTGCTGCTAATAAATTGAGCAATAGAGTGGCTGCTATCCAATAACATTAGTTACGAAAACACCGTATTTTTACAGTTATTAGCTTACTTATTTAGCAAAAATAAAAAATGTAGTAATCGCAATTATATCACTAATAACTTGTATATTACAGACAAAGTGTTTTTATTATTCGTTAATATTTTATTGATTAAACCGTGTATTTGCCAGTAATATCTAATTTTGATCACGCTTTGACCCAAATATACATAATCAGAAACCTGTTTTTATTAACCGCTAATAGATTTGCTTCTTGTCCCATATTTAGCTAAATTTTTTATTAAGGAGCCATAAATATATATTTACCAGCAACAAACATTTTTCTCTGTGTAATACACCTATCGATATATGGGGTGATTCTAAAATAAACTGCATCCTTTTAAGGATTTTCATGAAAATAAAATGAAATGTTCATATTTACATGAATTCGTTCCAAATGTTTAAAATGTCAAATAAAACTTCAATTGTAAAGCCAGCCAGACACACTTTAAAATCAACACATACAACCGAATTTTGCATTTGATCACAAAATCTTTAAAATATATGAGACTTCGTCTAATATTGAACATTTAAATATGAGATATGGGACGATGGTCAAATATATGAGACTCGTATGTTAAATATAGGCTAGACTCATAATGCATATTTTTTACATTACAGTGTGTTTAAGTAATTAATTTGAAATAAAAAAAGACAATCAAGACATTATTAATATATTCCAGATGCCCTAATATTCCTAACCTAACAAACACGAAAATATTTTCCTGGAAAAATTTTCAAACAAGAAGCATTACAAACGTACAGAAAACATTAAAGATAATCACATACGTGTTCAGAAAGTTTACGGTTTAGATGCAAGTACCCTCTCCAGCAAATGCCAGCCTGTAAGCATGGAGTGGAGGTAACGCTTCTCTACAGTCACAGAGATATGTAGTCTGTGCTCACAGTGGAAGCGTGAGAACTGAATCAGTCTGCAGGTACTGTGAGAGGATATAAAGCCCCAAGATTTATAAAGAAGGTTGCCTGGTAATATTCGGCCACTGAGTGGCCGCGGCGCCAATGACGTCACCCAGTGGTGATTTTAAATATAGGTAAAAAAGTTTAATAAAAGTAATAAATTTTTTTATTGCTTCCAGCTTGCAAATTACGGTTGACTACAATATTTCCTCCTCTGTGTACTCTAATTAAAATGCCTGCAGGCTATATTTTAATCGAATAAGTTTTATTTGGAGTACGTACGACGTCAAGTTGTTCTTGAGGGCAAGCTTGACGATTAAGGGGTTATTTTCAAAATTGAAGGATAAAGAAGGTATTTTGGAGAAATCAGGTGTTGTATATTGTGGCAGTTGTGAAAAACAATATATAGGACAGACAGGTAGATTACTGAAAGATCGCATAACTTCCCATAAAAGCGATGTAAGACTTAACAAAAAGACTTGTACCTTGGCAAAACACGCTATTGAATGTAACTACACCATAGTATACGGTAGAATTGAAGTTTAGACAGCGAAAATAACAAAGAAAAAAGATCGTTTTTGGAAATGACCAATATTTACAAAAACAATAATACTGTAAATAACAGAAAATATATTGAAGGACTGAACATTATATAATATATATATATTTGTTACACCTAGATAAAAATAATAGATTTGTCCCAGTAGTCACATCTCCCGTGAGTTCGAGCCTCCAACCGTAACAATGTTTTTCCAGTAGGGGATGGGGTGTTATGTCGCGAGTTCTTCAATAGTAAGAGCGGCGACGTATCTGCCTTTTTCCTGCGGGAGAAGATTGTTTCTTGGTTGTAGATTCGAATTCTGGACGATACCATGCGAATTTTTAACAAAAATTGCTTTTTATCTTGAAGGTTAGGGGAATTTTAAGCAGTTGGCAACTCTGCAATAGTACAGTTAGTAATCAAGTGATAATTTTATTAGTAAATTAGTCATGTTGGTATTGTAAATTTGTTACCCATCAGGTGACAAACCAAATTTTATTTTATTAAATAATTTTATACATGGACATCATCCAGCAATTTTAACCATTTTTAACAATTTTTAACTTGTATTAGTATGTAATGGAATATTTTATCAAGGTGTGTAAATGAATTGCATCAGCCTGTTTCAAAACATGTGCTACTTTATTATAACCTCACTTTTTCGTAAGTACTCTTACATCTAACTTTTTAATGCATAACATTGTAATTGATTATACATATATACAAAATATATATATATATATATATATATATATATATATATATATATATATATATATATATCTTTAATGTCTATGACCTAAACTTATAGAGAAGCTCTAGGTCAATCACTCCTTGAGTGCGTTCCTAATTAACCCTGAGCTTTTATAAAGTTTAGATATACGTATAATGTCAAGTGTTTGCAACTGAAATGTTTAATTCCCATCACAAAAAAAATGTATTTTAAATATCTCAGCTGAGAGCTCATGTGCGCAAGAAGAGTAAACTTTAACGTGGCCATCGATGTGGTTAAAGTTGTGTGCACACGGAGATTATTAACCCGACAATTTACGAACGACATTAATATTTACCCAGTTCAAAATTACTACTTTTCAAATAGCTAGTGTGCACTCTGTATACTGCTTAGGGTAATTTCGTATGACCTTATGTTGAGGATATATTCAGTGTTTATTACTTTATAAACGTCTACTTTTCTCACAGGTATGTTGCTTTTCCAAACAAACAGGTTCGGTTCACTTGGATCGAACGGAATCTCGGATATCAAAAAAACGCGGCTCATGTGCACTTATAACCTCTCGATTAACATTGGTTGAAATTAATTTTGATTTTGAACTCAACCAATGATAATACCGAGATTAAAAAGTTTTCTGCACCCGAAAAGCCCTAAAGTTTGTCACTACTACTCTTTTTCTGCTCTGTGACTACTACCACAAGAATAGGGTATTCTCTTTTTCTGTTCAGTGGGGTATTCTGTGCTACTATTACAGTTACTAGCTGTGAGTGTTCTGTGTTTGTCGCTTTTTGTGCTAGGTATTTGTAATAAAAAAGTTTATTGTAATTTTTTTGTATAAATAAAATAATTGTACTATATTTTTGTAAGTGAATTGTTTCTTGTAGATAGACATAAATATGCCCATTTGTGCCGTGGTCTCTTGCAAAAATTGGTATACAGCGAAGTACAGAGTAAGCCCCGTAGAAATTTCATACCATAGCTTTCCTAAACTTGAAATTGTAAGGGCGGAATGGATTAAATGTTCTGGTCGCACTGGAGAATGGAATGTGAAAAATGCAAGAATGTGTTCAGTACATTTTAAGGACAACGATTTTATAAAAGATCTTAAAGAAAAACTTTTAGGTGCGTACTAGCAGGAAATTTTAGCATTATGTATGGATGCGAATTTTGCACCTCCAGGGATATACATAGATGCCAGACGCTATGAAAGTTTTTAATAGAAATATTAATTTTCAATAAACGCACTAAATTCAATGTAAGCAACAGTTGCTAATTTCATTCTGTCCGTTTTCACACAAAATAATGTACAGCAACATATAATGGTGCATGCATGATGTTTAGGAGTAATGTGTTTACCATCAGATATTTATATTTGAACAGTTTTATAAAAGATGAGTTATTTCCTATTCTGTTTAAAATTTCACGAAGAATTTGAATCTCTTAACCGATCATTCAGAATATCGTTTGTTGAAACTTTTTTTTGAATATTTGATAAAATCAAATATCTTCTTAACCCATATAGATAATGTCAATTTATTTTTTTTGATTTGCAGGAATTACAACACGAAGAAAATTAAAAAAATATGCAGTTCCGAGTCTGTTGTTAGGATAATTTTACTTCTGAAGGTTGAAACCTTCGACGCGAGTTTAAGTATTGTGGGCAGTGATATGTGTCAAAAGAAACGAAAAAAAATAAGGTTTATGAAACTTGTTAATCATATTTTATACTGAATTTTTTTTAAATTTGCAGAATCATAATGTTTCCATAATAGTTTTATTTTATTTTATAGTATTCAGTGTTTTTACTATAATAAACTGTGTTTATTTAGGTACTTTAAATTTTATTAAAAAAAAAAACAGTATTTAATGTGATCAGATTTGTTTGGGGTAGAAAAAGATTATGCTGGAACATTTCTCAACTAAAAGAATGAATAATATCAATCTTTATAGATTGGTATTTACCTGTTGAAATAAAGAAATGTTATAAATTAATTACCAGGAAGAAAAAATTTATACACAATATGGCAAAACTGGGAAAATTACTTTCAAAAAGCAGTAATTGTGTATTACAATTACTTAGCGTTGGTAGTCAAATTTAAAATTTCTTTCGATTACTCATGAACCACGATTTGCCTGTGGTCTTAGTAGAATTTTCAAAGCTAGTATGAGAATTGTTTATCATCGAGAAATAAATTGGGTACAGCTTTTAGGAATCCAGGATTAAATGGAAGCTCGGGGATTTACAAAATTAGTTGTGTGCACTACTCGTATAATCAAAACTATGTTGGGCAAACAAATCGAAAAATTCAGATTGGCCTAAAGAGCATATGGGGCTTATCTGAAATACTGGAAGAACAAATAAGTGGTTACTCAATGTCGAGGTCCGTAAAGGAGTAGGTTACCTCTTAACTTTTGACCAATAGAATTAATGGCGGGAATACGTCATCCGTATGCCTGATTTGAAATAGCGTACATTGGTATGCTTTCGTTTAGAACTTCAAAGTTTATGAATTATGTTAATTTTATATACTTATGTTTATTATTTAATTTAACGTGTTTTAATAATTAAAAAACACTATAAATGTCTCATAATGAAAATAACTGAGGAATAGAAATACTAATTATGGAATAAACTTGCTTACACCTATTTTCTTGGCATTACATGTTTTGTGTATGATCAAAATAAAAACTGCTATTCTAATTTAATTTTATGTTATGATTATAAATTATCACCAAATATAACCATTTTATTTAACAAATCTTCACATGCTACAACACAATGGTTGGCATGGTTTTTAAAATACATATATATGTTTGTTATTTGATGATTATTTACTCCCCACTTGTCTCCGGAAGGCCAAAGCAATTTTAATGAAATTTTGCATAGTTTTGAGCAAAGATGAAAATACAAAATTACGTTTATATAAGGTGGTTTTAGAATGCCGACCAACCAGCTCGAAAATGTTATAATTTATATTTCTGGCATGTTCCAGTTTATTAATTATGATTTCCGATTAAACGGAGATTTTCACATGTTATAGCTAATATACCTTAAGTACATGCATCGAGAAAATTCAGGAAGTGATTTCCAAACCTTATTAAGACGAAAAGCTCAAATGATGTTTTGTCAATAAATTTATTTTGGAGATTGGAGTTGATTTAAAAAAAAATGCTCTAAATGTTTACAACAAAGAAGTTTCTAAAAGTACTTTTTATGCACAGCAAGTTTGATAAAATCCTCAAGCATTTTAGAAATCTTCAGCAGTTTTTTTAATCAACACACTATCTCCGAAATGAAGCAGTTATAGGCAAAACTTCATTTAGATTTTCATCTCAAAATAGGACAGTGGCTTAATAGTCAAAGGTGAAAAAAAAACGTTATAGGATGCCACAGATAAATAACTAGAATATCAAAAAGTATATAGGTTCAGTAATCATTTACTGGTATAATGTGTCATATACCTAGGTATGTGGTATGTGTTTGTTACTGCAGTGGTGGGGGTAATACCACTAGTAACCGTTCACTACATGTTGAGCAAATTTCCCACGTTCAGTGCCAAACATTTAACAATGAGGGCTACCGTTTTTAGGCTCACCAGTTTGCACCACTGGCGAGTAAGTTTATAAGGTTTTATTATAATTATTTCGTACACCAGTAAATAAAAAAACTTGTTAATTATGTTGCATGTTGTGCAGTTCCATTTTGTTTGGAAACAAAAGGCGGACATATGCTTCCGAGAGACAAAACTCGCCTAAAACAGTGGTTGGTAGTAATTCGCAGGAATACCTTTACAAAATCGAAATATTCGTGTGTTTGTAAGGAACATTTTAATCCTGACGATTATGCGTTTCCAGAGAAGTCTACTACAGAAAATCGTAAGTAATAATCATGCACATTCGTAGTTTTCATCATGCTCATGCTTGATATAACCTAACTTTAATGACATAAGGCACCTCTGATAGGTACAATAATTTCCCCACTGAGCAAGTAAATTACTACTTTCCCCTTCTGCCATCGTGTTTAATTTTTTTCAGCAAATTTTTCGCGTTAAAAAGCAATAGTAAACATTAACGTTCAGTGACATGGACCTTACCTTACACTAGCGCATCTTGTGGTGAATTCAAGCGCGGTAGCCCTCATTTCTGTCATTAATGCGTTCAGTGACAGAAAAGTCACTTACATACAACTATGCTTGCGTTCAGTACTGGCTATGTCGTTGTCACTGTAGTTGAATTTTCAACAGTGGTTTAGGGGCGTTGCATTTTACACACCTTCGATGTTGAACAATCCATGTTGTCAACTCGTGTTCTCTGACAAAATTAATAACAAAGGACCTTGTGGAAAAAGCAAATTTCACAATTTTTATGCCAACTTAGCTATTAACTTAATAAAGGAAATATTTTTAGCTTGTAAAGGAAATGCTATTTTAGATTACTAACTTCAAATAAATTAATTTCACTGTTCGAGTTGGCAACGTTTACTCTTTCTCTTTGCATTTGGGATGTTGAAGTTATAGAAGTTATCTATAGATTTAGAAAACATGGAATGGTAATCCTCAAAATTAACATTTAAAAACTTCGATATTTTAAGGTTACGTGTTTTGTGACATTTACACATCGCACCGTTCAGTGAATTTAAAATTTAGCGATTTGATACACATTACACCGACAACATCGTGGGAGAGCACTGAACGCGCCCCGTGATGAGAGAAAGAAGAAGAATTATGTAAGAACGTCAAATAATCTAACCTAAGACCTAAGTATAATAGGTTTCTGAAAAATCCGAAGAAAACATTAAAATGAGAATATTCCAGGCATTATTTCGAAAAAAGATGCCAAATGGCCATATTTACAGAGGAAAAAACCGATTGGTGAAGGTGCCCACATGGGAGGATTTACAGAAATTAAGAAATGAATTTGAGATTGAAGAGCAAAATATGTTTTATCTGAGACATTCATACTTGACACCGGTAAAATATGCTATTTTTATTATTTTTGAGGGATATTTTTGTTGCATAAAATCAAAATAATTTTTATAACAATTATAGTAATCGCACTAAAGATGAAATAGAATTAGTCAGGGGGGTTCATCAATAGGAATTGCTGATGATAAAATAGGGCATATTGAAACAGTTTTATCCTCATACTGATGAGTAGAGTTGGCAAATCGGTATGCAAGTCATGGGCGGTACCAGGTAGAGAAATACCCAAATACATAAGTGAGGCTTGTTTACTATTTTAGCAAAGACTAACATTTGATATTAGTCTATTGTTATGCCTCTTGGTGTGTACAACGTAATTTATTCCTCTCCGTTGTATTGGTTATAATTTTATTTGTTGTATTTTATTCTTGATATTAATTTAACAATAAAGTATGTTTGACTTGCCCAAGGGTAAAAAACAGCCATACGCTGACAATGTGAATAAATTTATCAGTGAATTCCCGAATTTATTCTACAACGGTGCTATAATAATTTGTAAGGTGTGTGAGACAGACCTGATGTGCTGGGACAAACGTGATTGTAAACGTCACGTAAATTCTACATAACATAAAACTAAAAAAAATGGCGTGCCTTCGCGGCACAGTTTATGTTCGATTTACTGTTAATACTGATTGCGTGTGATGTTCCGCTGCACATACTCGATAAACAACCATTTGGGGAGTTCTGGAATAAATACAATCCCCAGGTGACATTACCAAGTCGCACAACATTGCGTAACTATGTACCAACTTTAAGCGAAGGCATTGTAAATAAGATCAAATGTGTACTAAAAAAATACATGTCTGTGGTTATATGTTGAAGAGATAGCAGATTGAAAAAAAAAATCCATTTTAAATGTTATAGTGCGTGTACTGAACCCTCTTAAACCGACATTTCCACTGTTACTAGCTAGCAAAAGACTTACTGAGTGTACTGGCCAAACAATTATGCTGGTGATGCTAGAAACATTAGAAAAATTTGACCTGTCAAAAGTCAAATGTTGTTTCTGACCGATGGTGCCGCGACAATGCGTTTTGTAGGCCTTCTCTTCAAGAACGCGGTTGTAGGTTGGTACATGTTATGTGTAAAATGTATCCTTTACACCTTGTGGCAGAAACTATTCGATGAGGTTTTCCAGAGGTAGATGCATTAATAGCAAGTACAATTAAAGTGTTTCTTAAATCTCCTAAACATCTTCGTGCATTTCATAGCAATTGTCCCGGTATTCCCGAACCACAACCGATTTTGACACGTTGGGGAACATGGTTGAAGACAGTTTATTATGCTGAATATTTACAATAAAAAAAAGCTGTGATACTACAATTCAATCCAGACAAGTCTGCAGCTATTAAGGAAAACCAAATAAAATTTGAAGATGTTTCTGTTGAAACGGCTTTAGAAACTATTCACAAGAACGACGCCATACAGAACTTACAAAACAGTGTGCAAATAGTGGACGAAGTAAAGCGACTGCTACACTCTATAGGTGTATATAGGTATGAGCCCATTGGAGAAAAGTTCGCACGTCTGTTAAAGCAAACACCGGTTTTACCAGATTAAGACAAATTTGTGATGGTACTGATGGTGCATCTGCAGATCCGTAAAGTGAGTTCAAAGGCTATTTTAAGTATGCTTATATTACATCAATAGATGTTGAACGGTCGTTCTCAAAATATAAACATATTTTTTCACCAAGTCGACCATTACTCTCGGAGATAACCATAGAAACATACATGATGCTGCAAAGTTTTTACACCTTTTCCAGTTTGTGACAACCAAGCTAGTTAAGAGGGTAATGGTAATGGTGGGAGGGAGGCTGACGCCTGGCAAGTAGGCCACAGACGGGCCCTTTTTACCAACCCCCAGCTGTCCCCTCAGCCATGTGCTTCTCTTGCTCCCTCATCGAATCTTTCCGACCTTCTAATGAAGATCAGGATGTCACTCATTGCGAGGGAGCTCATCTCCTTCCTTAGAAGCGCCTCAGAACCGAAGATACTGTGTCTCAGGCGCCCAAACGCTTCACATTGTCCCAGGAAGTGGTAAGATGTCTCTTCATCACTCCTGCATCTTGGACATGTAGGGTCTTCCTCAATACCTATCAATGATAGATGCCTCCTAAGTCTGCAGTGGCCTGTCAGAACACCGATTAAGAGATTCAGAGTTTTACGACTCCGTCCCAGCAACCAGGCCGATCTCGATTTGTTCGGCCCCGTCACAAAATCTCGGGTTTGCCTGCAGGCCCTGTTGGTCCTCCAGTGCGTCCTCAGTGTCTCGTGGGCCCACTCATTGAGGGCCGTTGTGACCTGCCTTCTTGAAATACCTAACATAGGCTCAGGCCCGTGACAGAGTTCCTCGGCTCTGAGTCTAGCCGATTCATCGGCCTTCTCGTTGCCTGGAACTCCCATATGTCCCAGGACCCATACCAGTCTCACTTGTTTATGACTGGCTAGCTCTTTAGGGCATCCCCACATTCCTGGATGAGAGCTGATCTCGTCCTGGGGGAGCACAGTTAAGAGGGTAAGTTGTGCATACATTGTTATAAAGTGTAACAGTTTATTGCTTTTATTACTAGTTAATTTCTTTTATTACACTTATTATGATGTGTACGCCTATGTCCTGCGGCGCATTTTTGCCAACTCTACTAATGAGTCTTTCGTGAACGATGAGCTCTATTGAGTGTATTAAAATGCAGCATAAAGCGTTTCATTGGGAAACTTAAGTCATAATAATTTAAGCCCAAAAAGAAATAATCAAAAAAAAAAACATTGTTATCGCCTAAACCGCTTTTTTTTTTTTTTTTTTTGAAAAATCAACACTATCTCTGAAACGATGCAGTTAAGAACGAAATGTATAATAAATAATCGTAAGTAATGTACATTTTTAACATTTTTTAGGAACAGTCACATGGGCATGCCAAAGCTTTAGGAAAACATGAAGAAGGTTTTATTAAAGTTTTGACTAGGCCAAAACCTTTTTACGACAATGTTACTATTGAGTCCAGATTGGCACATTTACGTGTAACAGAGTGCTGGGATTGAAATATATGGAATTTGTTTATTGTAGAGCATTGAATTTAATTAAATTATTTAGTAATTAATTTTTTTTTAATGACATTTCACTCGTTAAAGTTATTGGTTCGATTTTATATATATATACATATATATATATATATATATATATATATATATATATATATATATATATATATATATATATATATATATATATATATATATATATATATATATATATATATATATATATATATATATATATATATATATATATATATATATATATATATATATATATATATATATATATATATATATATATATATATATATATATATATATATATATATATATATATATATATATATATATATATATATATATATATATATATATATATATATATAGTTTGAAAGAAAGTTGTTTTTCTTTTTGACTTCTTGAACCTTATTTATATATTTTTATAGCAATTGTATTTTTGAATGCTGCTTTCTATATTGCAAATTATATTGTACAATAATGACAAAAAAGACGAAATTAGAAGTGACATAAATTACGCATTATCTAACTATACCTACTAAAACAAAAACTAATCACACCTGAACAAAAAACATTTAATAAAAAATTAAAAGACACAAAATATTTTATAAAAAATAATCCACAACTTCTCATCCTAAAACCTGATAAATCAAACAAAACAGTAATAATGAACGAAAACGATTACCATGATAAAATGAACATTTTACTACAAGACCAATCCACATATAAAGTCTTAAAAAGAGACCCAACCAATCAACTACAGAAAAAAAAATAATGAAATAATAAACAAATGGGAAAAAAAAAGCACATATCTCGCCCACTATAGCAAAAAAGTTAAAAATACACAACGCCTTACCCCCTAAAATCTACGGACTCCCCAAATTGCATAAACCTGACATTCCCCTTAGACCAATAGTATCATGCATACAATCCCCAGCAAAAAACCTCTCAGATTACCTAAAATCCAGCATAGCCAACGTAATAAATAAAAACAAACACTACATCAAAGATTCATGGCAGTTTAAAAACAAAATTAAAAACATAACAGTACCGACAGACTATATACTTGTATCCTTAGATGTTGTTTCGCTATATACAAATATTCCATTAAACTTAGCCAAAGACATAGTAGAGAAAAAGTGGAAAGAGATCGAACCCCACACGACATTACCCCTAAAAAGAATTCCTAGAAGGTTTAGACTACGCGCTCACATCAACGTATTTCCAATATAAAGATAAGTTTTACCAACAAATAGAGGGATGTGCCATGGGAGCTTCAATATCTAGTGTAATTGCACAACTTGTACTTGAAGACCTAGAAAGTACAATAATCCCAAAAATAAACTGCGAAATTCCATTCTTCTACAGATATGTTGACGACTGTATAACACTAGCTGTTTTCTTTCGTGCTGATCAAACTGAATGTACCAAAAGTGAGTAAACTGAAAATGAACAAAATATTCACTTCAGTTCACTCACCAGAAGAACACCCTTATTATTCATCTTATTTTAGGTTATGTAAATAACTGATTGAAGTAATCGAACTAACCGCAAAAAATATTTGTGCTCGAGGGGTGAAGGGAATTCTGAATGCAATCAGTTTTATGAGAAGAGTGGGGAGACTGAACATTGACAAAAGAACGCCAGTAAAAGTGATTGCGTTCAGAAGTGGTAACTTCAATCAGTTTACTCAGAACGAAAGAAAACAGCTACTATTACCACACGACAAAGTAAATTACATTCTCGACTTATTTAACTCATACCATAACAAACTACAATTCACGATAGAAATAGAAAATG
>JANEYF010005932.1:290000-366330 GCA_029963845.1 Rhamnusium bicolor
ACTATAGTCTTATTGTATTGCAGTAGTGGCTGCAGAGATTTAAGTTATACCATATCTCAGTATTGGTGCACAGAACCCAAGCGATACTTAAAGGCATATGACTATAATATTCTACGATATTTGCAATTTACAATAATTTAAGTAAACTTATAACTACATTACACCAATTCTAATTATAATTACACTACATTATGAGTTAGCAAAAATAAAAATGTATAGATGTAATAGGTAGATCTCAAAAATGTTGTACAGAGTAGGTACCTAAGTGAATAAACACTTGTATTGTGCCATGAAGTGTGAATTAACTGCTAAAATTACCTTAAATTCTAGTAATAAGTGTACAGATAGTGAAATTAATATTATTTAGTTATCTAAAACTTTCATAAAATCTAAATAATTATGAAAAATAATTTTTTTTGTCAATGTTGAGAATTTTTTTAGTTTCTTAACAAGCTTGCTCTCTGGTGGCAGGCAAAAGGTTATCAGTATAGACTAAAAATCTGTGACAAATATTTTTGTTAAATCTTGGAATGGATAAAAGCTCATTAGCAGTACTACGAATATGATATACTGAAGATATGTAATTTAGAAGTTTTATTTTTAATTGCATATATACATAGGCTGTGAAAATATAGTGTTTGATTGTTGCAAATGTCTTTCGTATAAAGCAAAATTGTTTGATATCTTCTTGATTTTCTAAAAATAATTTTTAATATATAATTCTGAGCTATATTTAGTTTTTTGTAAAGAATTTCCATACTACGATACCATAATGAAGAAGTGATTCGACAAGAGCAATAGTTTTCTTGAAAGAAACTCTCGCAAAGGTAAAATTTGTAAATAAGCTTTCTTACTTTTTTCAATAGACAATCTACAAGGCTACCCCATTTTAAATATTTATCAATAAATATGCCCAAATACTTGATCTCATTTGCCTTCTTAATTTCATCTTTTATACCAGTGACTTTTATACTATTAAATCTGGTCTATTAGCTTCAATTAAGAAGAAGGCCAGGTAATGGGTCTTGTTAGCATTTAAAGATATATGGGACATATTTAATCAGTTTTTAATTCTTACCATACCACCTAAACAGCCAATCTAGATTCCGTCCATGAATTCTCACAAAAAGTAACAACCGTATCATCGGCATAGGATACAATATTTTTTGAATGTGTTTTTAAGTACAAAAGAAAATTAATATAAGTCAAAAATAGTACTGGACCAATTACTGTCCCTTGAGGCATGCCTATTTTCACATTCTCTATTTCGCTAAGAATATACTTTAGTTTAATACATTGATTTTGATTTGTCAGGTAACTGCAAAAGATATCTAACACGGCACCACAAATAACATAACGTTCCAAAACATTCAGTAGTTTTTCATGGTTATTGGTGTCAAACACCTTTGCTAGATCCAGGAAAACTGTAATGCACTTTTTATTGGTATCTAAGCCTTCTGTAATGTCCTTAATAACCATACACATAGCATCACTTGTTGCTTTGCCTGAACGAAAACGACATTGGTGTTCATGTATATTATTTTGGTCAAAAGAATTGTACCAATCAAGATTTCAGACATTTTTCAAAAATTTTTCCAAAAATATTAATTACACTAATAGGTCGGTAATTACTAATGTCTCTTTTGTCACCATCTTTATGAATGGGAGAACTATGGAAATTTGGAGCTGTGTCGATGGGACAACACTTTTTAAAAATATAAAATTAATTGCATGTTTGAGTGGTTGTATATACTGATGAATTTTTTTAATAATGTCAACAGTTATTTCCATCTGTACCGAGTGAACCACTATTTTTTAGTGTGGATATTTGTTTTATTAATTCATTTTCTGTTACGGGATTAAGAAACAGTATTAGGATTTATTGTTATATTTTCTGTGATAGTAGCTAAAACATCTATGTCTTTGACATAGTAGAGTTAAAAATTAAATTTTGTTTACTATTAGCTGAATTTTTTAAGAAGATATGATCTAAGCATGATTCAGTTTCATTTGTAATGCTGGTAGGATTCAAAATGTAAGGCACAAAACATGTTTAGCAAGGACTGATAAATATTTGTTCACATTAACATTTTCATTAATTAAATTTATGCTGATATATCCAATTAATATTTGAATGTTGTTATTTTGTTGAGTTTGATCTATATATACATCAAGCTCGACAAAGAAAGAAATCAAATTACTTGGGTTAGGTCTATACAGTGCAATTATTCTAAAGGATATTTTGGTTAGATTTATGATACTTAATGAAACACCACATATAACTGAACATTTTGCAATAAAGGAGTATTTATAGTTTCTATATTTCCTTTCAATGTCTCAACAAAAGTAAGTTTTGATAAGTTATAAATTTCCAACTGTTCATACATTGGCTTTTTCTTGAACCATTTTTTATGATTTCATCTTTGTTGTTAATTATTGTTTCTTTGTCCTTGATGATATACTGTAAACTTTCCATAAATTCGTTATTTCTATATTTTTTGCAATAAAATTTCAAAACCCCTTTTTTGTAATGGTAAACATTTTAATCTGGATGCTGATAAATCTGAACATTCCAAACATACTAAATTTCTGCATAAATCACAAGAGAAGCACGGAGTCTTTGTCTCTTTTGTAGGTTGTTTAATCACTTTGCACAAAAAGCATTCTATAGCAATTTATTATCAAAAACCCCTGAATAAATTAATTTATCTTCTGCACTGGTAAATGCAAAAACTATATATGTGTTGCTATTTACAGATGAGCTTTTTGCTCTAAACTTTTTTATGAGGATTTTAATTACCGGGTTAAGGATTGTAGTTTATTTTGGTAATTCTGGTACTATATACTGAAAAATTTCACTTTTTTAATACACAGGTTTGTAGTGTTGCACTTGTTTCATAAGTATGCCAAAATTCAGCTTTAAAACACTTTAATCTTAAGAAAATAACAACTTGTACAGAGCGAACCAATGCGCACGCACACACGCGCGTACACACGCGCGCACACACCACGCGCGCACACACTACACGCGCACACACCACACACGCGCGCACACCACACGCGCAGACACACACACACACACACAAGAACTGTTAAATGACAATAAGTTAACTAACACCAACCAACCAAGTTGGCGAAACGCTCGTCGTGTGCAGTATATGGTGTTTTGGCGTTTGTCAGTGTTATCTTCATATCAAAGGTTCCAACCCACTTCAAATTTACAATGCCGTCACAGTATAATTTAGAAATATTATTTCAAGAGCACTTAATTACTAAATATGACATTGAAAACTTGTAAACAGATTTGTAATACCGTCACATTTAGTAATTAAGTGTTCTCAATATATTCCTAAATTGTACTATGATGTCATTGCAATTGTAAGAAGACTATAGTACTAAATGAGGAATTCAAAAACAAGTTGCAAAATGCGTTGGTTCCCGCAGATTCCCGAGAGATATCTGCGGCGGCACATATCTTACTAATAATGTAGAAGTAATTCTAAAACTATTAAAGATGATATTTTACACAAGTTGTTGGCTGTTAAGGTAGAAATTATTTCTTCAATAAAAAACAGAAAAACTTATTTCCTATTTTTATTACTAGAGGACTTCCAGCCAAGTATATGAACAATTTGTCCTACGTTTCGTCCGAGTTTTCGGACTTTTTCAAGGTTAAAGCTAAAAATAATTAAAAATAATGGTTTTATATAAGTCGTAAATTAGATTAGTGACAGAATGCATATCTAAAAAAGTGTTTTCTTACCTAATATAAATTTCCTATTTTAATTTCACTGTATGGGTGGGTTTAATTTTGTTTTTCATCATTTTTTTATTCGATGGGTATGTGATGTACGTGTAGTTCGACGAGTTAGGCAGAGAATGGTCAGTATTTGGTGTGGTCGTTGATGTGTTTCTTTTTAAGAGTAAGGTAATTATAACAGCTGAAGTATATTTATGGTCCGAGTGACAGAGTTATTGTAAACATTCACATGATATTGGATAGGAGTTGAGAAGAGGTTTTGCAGTTAGCACATATACAGGATGTTTAAAAAATTGTTACTATTGAATAAGATTGCGATATATGCTACTTAGATTTTCTATATCTGTTTGATAATTTACTGTTTTTTTGTTGTTTTGTATTTCGGCCATTTCCAAAAACATGCGTTTTTTGGTATTTCTTTCTTTATGCAGTATGGTTGTATCCGGAAAGTTAAAACTGTGTGAATTATTTATGGCGTGTTCTGTTAATGCTGTGCTACATGAATAATTAGGAGTTGTTATGGAATTTCTAATTGACAATTTATGTTGATTTATACGTTTATTTAAATATTGTTGGGTTTGTCCAATGTAACACCTATCGCAATCTGAGCAATCAATTTTATAAATAACATGGGTTTGATTTAATTTCTCTATTGGATCTTTTAGTTTTGAATATAATTTATTTTTTATGCTATTATCATTTCTGTATGCTAATTGTATGTTATATTTACCTAATTCTTTCTGAACTTTTTCTGATACTTGTGGTATGTATGGTGCCGATATGTATATTTTGTTTTTATTTGGATTGTTTTGATTTCTGTCCTGGTTGGTGTTGTTAAATACGGGTCCAAAGCAGTTAGGTTGTAAATCTATGTCAACTTGATTTTTATTGCTTTTGTTATTTATTATATGTATTCTCTTTTGGATATACTTATTCATAAAAGGTGGCGGGTAGAAGTTATTTAAAAGAATGTTTTTGATTTTAATTATGTTTTCTTTTGTGAAACAATTTATCTGATAGTAAAATGGCCCTGTCCACGAGGCTGTTTATAACGCTAATTTTGTATTTATTACTGGTTTTTGATTGGAAGTTGGTATATCGTCCCGAACTGATACTTTTTTGATACCAATTGGTTTTAATTCTACTGGTAGATCTAATTAAAGTCAGGTCTAAGAAGTTTATTTTATTTTTCATTTTCTGTTTCTAATGTGTATTTTATTTTCCTGTGTTGTTCATTGAATTTCTGTAATATGTACTGTATTTCATTTTTTATTAACGCATAGTAGACAATCGTCTACGTATCGTTTATAAAATGCAATTTTATTTGAAAGTGTCGGTATTAGTTGGTTTTCTAGATATTCCAGAGTTAAATTTGTACATACAGCTGAAAGTGGTTGGCCCATAGCTAGTCCTTCTGTTTGTTTATAAAAGGTTTTATTGAATGAGAAGTATGTTGAATTTAATATAAATTTTATGGTAGAGATAAATTCTTTTCCTCTATGCTTGTAAATTGTTTGATATCATTCCATTTATTTTGTATGGCTTCTATTGTTAAGTCTATTGGTATATTTGTATATAGTGATGTAATATCAAGAGAGATTAATATATAGTTTTCCGGGATGTTGATTTCATCCAACAAATTTTTAACTCCCAGGGGGGTTTTTTTCAAGCTATAAATAGTTTTCCCTACTACATTTGTTAAGCTATTTGATAGAAATTTTGAAAGTTAGTAGTACACAAGCCTAATATACCAATGAGACCAATATGTAGCTGCGCATAAGCACCGAACTACGAACTTTCAAAATTTCTATCAAATAGCTTAACAAATGTAGTAGGGAAAACTATTTATAGCTTGAAAGACTCCTGGGGAGTTAAAAAATTTGTTGATGAAAACAACCATCCCGAAAACTATATATTAATCTCTCTTGATATTACATCACTATATACAAATATACCAATAGACTTCAATAGAAGCCATACAAAATAAATGGAATGATATCAAACAATTTACAAGCATAGAGGAAAAGAATTTATCTCTACCATAAAATTTATATTAAATTCAACATACTTCTCATTCAATAAAACCTTTTATAAACAAACAGAAGGACTAGCTATGGGCCAACCACTTTCAGCTGTATGTGCAAATTTAACTCTGGAATATCTAGAAAACCAACTAATACCGACACTTTCAAATAAAATTGCATTTTATAAACGATACGTAGACGATTGTCTACTATGCGTTAATAAAAATGAAATACAGTACATATTACAGAAATTCAATGAACAACACAGGAAAATAAAATACACATTAGAAACAGAAAATGAAAATAAAATAAACTTCTTAGACCTGACTTTAATTAGATCTACCAGTAGAATTAAAACCAATTGGTATCAAAAAAAGTATCAGTTCGGGACGATATACCAACTTCCAATCAAAAACCAGTAATAAATACAAAATTAGCGTTATAAACAGCCTCGTGGACAGGGCCATTTTACTATCAGATAAATTGTTTCACAAAGAAAACATAATTAAAATCAAAAACATTCTTTTAAATAACTTCTACCCGCCACCTTTTATGAATAAGTATATCCAAAAGAGAATACATATAATAAATAACAAAAGCAATAAAAATCAAGTTGACATAGATTTACAACCTAACTGCTTTGGACCCGTATTTAACAACACCAACCAGGACAGAAATCAAAACAATCCAAATAAAAACAAAATATACATATCGGCACCATACATACCACAAGTATCAGAAAAAAGTTCAGAAAGAATTAGGTAAATATAACATACAATTAGCATACAGAAATGATAATAGCATAAAAAATAAATTATATTCAAAACTAAAAGATCCAATAGAGAAATTAAATCAAACCCATGTTATTTATAAAATTGATTGCTCAGATTGCGATAGGTGTTACATTGGACAAACCCAACAATATTTAAATAAACGTATAAATCAACATAAATTGTCAATTAGAAATTCCATAACAACTCCTAATTATTCATGTAGCACAGCATTAACAGAACACGCCATAAATAATTCACACAGTTTTAACTTTCCGGATACAACCATACTGCATAAAGAAAGAAATACCAAAAAAACGCATGTTTTTGGAAATGGCCGAAATACAAAACAACAAAAAAACAGTAAATTATCAAACAGATATAGAAAATCTAAGTAGCATATATCGCAATCTTATTCAATAGTAACAATTTTTTAAACATCCTGTATATGTGCTAACTGCAAAACCTCTTCTCAACTCCTATCCAATATCATGTGAATGTTTACAATAACTCTGTCACTCGGACCATAAATATACTTCAGCTGTTATAATTACCTACTCTTAAAAAGAAACACATCAACGACCACACCAAATACTGACCATTCTCTGCCTAACTCGTCGAACTACACGTACATCACATACCCATCGAATAAAAAAAAAAATGATGAAAAACAAAATTAAACCCACCCATACAGTGAAATTAAAATAGGAAATTTATATTAGGTAAGAAAACACTTTTTTAGATATGCATTCTGTCACTAATCTAATTTACGACTTATGTAAAACCATTATTTTTAATTATTTTTTAGCTTTTAACCTTGAAAAAGTCCGAAAACTCGGACGAAACGTAGGACAAATTGTTCATATACTTGGCTGGAAGTCCTCTAGTAATAAAAATAGGAAATAAGTTTTTCTGTTTTTTATTGAAGAAATAATTACTAAAACTATTAAGTAGTAAAATATTTGCAAAATATTTTTTCCTAATCAGGAAGAAAATTTATCGACCCATTTTTCTGCTTTTTGTAGTTTACATTGTGCTAAAGGGATGAGGGACAACCTTTAACATTGACCAATTCAAATATCTCTTGTGAGAGAAGTATCAAGTAGTAGTAATTTATTTATTGAAATAGGAATTTTCTAATATACAGACAATGTTTGGACATTTTTATAACATAGTAGTTGTAGTGGAAAAATATTACAAAGTAATGTAGAGCATATAATAAGCACAAGTATAGAATAGAATTCTATTCTATTCTATAATAAGCACAAGTATATACATACACACACATATAATCGCCTACATGAATTTCTAACACTAAATAACTTAAATGGAATTTCATAGAAGTATAACACAATACAAATTATTTATGTATTCTAAGTCTCCTCTTGAACATATAGAGTGAGTGATTAGATTTTATTATCAATGGAAGATTATTAAATTGGTCGATGCCATTAAAAAATAACGTGTTCATACCCATATTAGAGTGCGATTTAAGTGCAAATTGTTTCTATTATGAGTGAAATACGGATCAATTCCGCTATTGTACACTATAAATCCATTAAAACATGTAGGTTGTAAATTATTCAATACTTTAAAAAAAATGAAAATCATGCTACTAAAAAATAAACGATTAGAAACTGATAACCACTGCAAAGATGACAACATATTTATGTAAAATTGGTGTATATCTGCATCTACATTTTAAAATTATTCTCATTCCTCTATTTTAAAATACTTGTAGCTTGGATATTTTATTAAGATCAAAGAGAAGTACTGAGGCGCAATAGTCAAAATGCGGTTTAATAATTGTATTATATACTGTAATTTTAGCATATGTTGATTATTCATTTGCAATTCTGGAAAAAAAATGGTTTTTTAAAATTTTTTTTTACAAATATAATCAAAATGACTACTGAAACTTAATGTGTTGTCCAACACAAATCCTAAATATTTCATTTCTGTTACAAATTCGATAGGTGTATTATCAACAGAAAGAGCAAGTGATCTAAGATCAATGTTATTATATCTATATTTTGTTGTAAAAATGATTGCTTTAGTCTTGGTAATATTAAGTTTTAATTTATTAGTTTGAGATATAGATCAACTTTATCAAGAACATTATTCATTTCATTAACTGTATCGATGACATTCTGATTACTACACATGATCAATATATCATGAACAAACAAATTAATAAATTCACAGTCTATAAACAAACTTATATCGTTGATATAAATAATAAATAGCAATGGTCCCAGAACACTTCCCTGTGATACCCCAATTTACCCTATCCTCTGAGAGATAATTTCCAATTTTTACTTTTTGGGATCGGCCAGTCAAATAATCTTTAAGCCACCTTAATACATCACCCCATATACCACATATTTGTAATTTTTTAATTAATATATTGCGGTCAATTGTTTCAAAGGCCATTTTTAGATCTAAGAAAACAACAGTGTATCTATTACAATCTATGTTATTCTTTAATTTCATCAAAGTTAATTGAACTGCTGTTTCACAAGAAAATTTCGACCGAAACTTGATTAGAATGTCTTTGTCTTCAAAATGTGCTAGCAGTTGGTTATAAACAGCCAATTCCAAATTTTTTTCACAAGAGGGTAATGTATTAATGGGCCTAAATTCACATGCTTTTATTGTGTTATTTATTTTTGGAACGGGATGAACAGTGCTAGTTTTTAATTGACTTGGAAATGTACCATATATTAAAGAAGTGTTAATAAAATTTAACATAACATGACCAACCAAACTTTTAGTATTTTTGAATTTAAAACATCATTTAAATCAAATTTATTAAGCAAGGAATTGATCAATTTGATAAGTTGACCCATATTTAAGTTTAAATTTAGATATCTCAGCATATAAATTACAATTAGTGTTATTCCATTCAATGATATCAGTACTTAGAATTATTTGGTCTATACTATTAATGAAATAATTGGATAACACTTATCTAAAAGGAACCAAGCGCCAAAATGGCAAAAATGAGTTAATCATACCAAACAACTTGAATATCTATTTACTACGTTTGTGTGTAGATTTTTTTTTTAAAATAATTGTACAAAAACTGTAAAATTGGTAGAAATATACCAAAAAAATATTTCAAGACTGCTTCTTCAGTAAGTGTAGTATTATGTGTATTTTTGCATATTATAATTTATTTTTACTTACTGTGTTCATGTTTTATCTGCCAACAATTCTGACATGGTTATTTATGATGAAAATAAGGGGGAGGCAAAATTTTCATAATTATATTTGCAGTACAACTTGCAATATTAAAACAGAGCTTCTCTAAAATGTGCAAATGTCACTTGGTTCCTTTTAGATAAAGCGGTATCCAATTATTAAAGTTTTCGGCTAAATGTTTATTTTCCCGTACCAGGGTCAACTGACCATTGAGTTTAAATTATACAGTTAAATACTAGCACTTCCACTATTATTTATAATTTTTTTTTTAATACTTGCCACATTGATTGTGGATCATTTTTATTTCTATCAATAACATCATAATAATATTTCGTCTTTTTTTGTTTTAACAAATTTACTACTTCATTTCTGATTTTTTTGTAATTTATCCAATATTTCAGATTTTTATTGAACTTTTCTTCAGAACTTTTTCATTTACTACTGATAGTGAAGTCTTAAAATATTGTTTGAATTCCGTGCTCCAATATTGAGATATGGCCTAAGCTAAATTCGCTCACTGCCTCACTGTTTGTCAATTTCCGAACATGGCATATCCTGGTCGCTGTATTGCTCAAGAGGACCACAGCTCATACTTCCTCAATCAGCAGACCTTAATCCTCTGTTTTTTTTTGAAGGCAGTTGGTCTATGCACCTCTTGAAGATTGTTTTTCATAAAATGGTATCAAATTCAGAATAGAGCTCCATTATGAAAACTCAGTAAATGTACCGAATATCATTAGTTCCATGTGGAAATATCGATATTCGATATTGACTATCAGGGTCAAAGCTGTGTTTAAACCCGGGAGGCGGCAAGCAGTAATACCAGCTATATTTGTCGCTTAATACTCCAGCCCAATGGTGGCTGGTGAAATTTAGATTATGCGTTTAGTGTTGGAGCATTGAACCCAAGCAGTACTTTAGGGCATAGCTATCAAGACTAAATGAAGAAGTTTTGCAGAAAAATTGCGATTGAAATTTGTAAAACATTTGCAAATTTGTTTTTCAGAATCAAGTGAAAATATAATGACATTTCTAATTTCATAAAAAAAATATTGTTTTTATAGTTACACCGTTTTGAAATCTTATTTTTGATAAATTTTTCACTGCAAATTTCAAAAAGGTGTAACTATAAAAGAAATTATGAAATTTGAAATCTATAGATATATTTTCCACCGGATTCTGAAAATAAATGTTTGGCAAATATTTTACAAATTGTCTAAAAAATAACAAAATTTTTGCAACTTTTTTTGCAAATTTTAATTGCAATTTTTTCTCTCCAAAACTTCTTTATTTAGTTTTGACAGTTATGTGTTAAAGTATCGATTGGGTCCCATGATCCAATCCTAAGATATGACATCCTAAATTTCACCAGCCACCATTATGCTCTAGCTCATTGCGCCACCATTAAAAATTAGTACACGTTTATTAAAAAAATGTATAGCTAATATTGTGAAACCACTGACATATTTAATAAAATGTTCAATAAGTGAAGGTCTCTTTCCTGAAAAACAAAAAATTGCCAACATTGTTCCAATATTTAAATCCGGTAAAGATACCGATGTTAGAAACTACAGACCAATTACCATTCTAAGTGTGTTTTCTAAAATATTTGAAAAAACAGTAGCTGTAATTTTTTTGACACCTTCCAATTATTCAATGTAAACCAGTTTGACTTCCGAAAAGGTCTTTCTACCATTAGTGCAATAAATAAACTTTTTCATTCTTTATATGAAAATTTAGAAAACAAAAAACCTGCTGTTGATACATTCTTCAATCTCAGTAAGGCATTTGACCTGATATGCCACAAAAATTTTCTTAATAAAATGGAGAAGTATGGTATACGTAGACACGCATTAGAGTGGTTCACAAGTTACTTACAGGATAGATTACAATTGAAATTAACAGTTACAAATCAAATTTATTACCGACAACTTTAGGCGCTCCACAAGGGTCAATATTAGGACTACTATTGTTCCTAATTTACATAAATGATCTGAAATTTTCAAATATTATGTTTGCAGATGACACATCTATACTCTGTAGTAACAATAACATAAGTAAAACTATAGACTCATGTAACAGCAAAATGAAGGATCTTCAGTCCTGGTTTTCGAATAATAATTTAGTACTAAATAGCAAAAAATCTGTTTTTATTAGATTTAACCACCCAAGCACCAACTACAATGAAAGTCTTCAATTATCTCATATAGTTGATACTGATGTAGTAAAAACATACTATGCTCAAATACACTCAATTATATCCTATGGTATAATTGCTTGGAGCCATTCTAGGGAAAGTAAAAGGGCTTTTAAATTACAGAAAAGGGTCATTAGATACACAGCTAACATAAATAACCAGGACGAGCTATAGGAACTAATTTAAGGCCTTCAAATTTTATTATACCCCTTTTTGTTTTGTTTGTTGCTTTTTTGTTTTTATTGACACTAATCTGTATCCACAAATTTTAATTTAATTTATTGTTATCTATGTGCTAAGAATACTGTTTGTTTTATACAATTTATTACTTATATTTTGATCTGTCCAACATTATGTAAACATGATCACATGGATGAATAAATACTTACTTACACCAAGCTTGGTATTATGCTATGAGCACTATGCCGCAAAACCTGGCAACAACATTGATGCATGAAAAAAATCGAGAATTGTACTTAGAAATAGACCTGTTTGAGTGATAATTCGTTACTCGCTGTGTAACAATTTTATAAAATTTATACATTATGGATGTACTGTATAGACAAGCCACCAAATAATAAAAAAAAGTATTTAGTATAATTTATTGAAGTTTACAAAAATTTTTTTACTTAAAGTAAAGTTTTAAAATTTGATTACTGATGGGACAGACGCAAAAAAACAGAGCTCATAGGCAAGAATCATCAGCAGTTAATTTTAAAACTTTTTACCTTAGCTAACACTAAAAAAAACTTATACAATTCATTTTTATAATCGTGGTTTTAAAATAAGTACCTACTTGGAATTTTACAGGTATATCACTATAAAAATACTGTTTTTGTAAAGCAAAGAAAGGATTAAAACTTACAAACTAAATATAACAATCGATTAAAATTTCTATATTTAACAACAATAAAAGCGTGGTGTCATGATTATAACGGTATGCTCCGTATAGCTAACAGAAACAACCACTTTAATTCGTTTTTGGTAATACTTTCAAATAAATAATGCAAAATACATATGTTTGGAAATCCCACAACCTACGAATAACCCGGGCATAGCCCAATGAACGAATTGTACATCTTACATTTTATTACCCTTTAAGCCTTATGCATATTCCTCTTTTCATTACACTGATGGCAGCTTTTTGATTTCAGCAACTGCCATGGGTTTTTCATAATTTGTAAGACGTCTAAGTATAACTGTACCGTATTTATCTGCAGGTACTGACTTAAAGTACCTTTACACTTGCTATGTATTGTACAGAATGGAGTCCAGCAAGTGAGACTAAGAACACACTGTCTGAATTCGTGAATCTCGGCATGGGTTATCTTATAAACATACATAAATAATTGTGAAAACAGTTACATCGATAAATTAACAATAAGTAGATAAGGTCGAGTGTATACACACAACAGCGAAGGTGATTTGACAACAAAAATAGAGAAAAAATATCTATAATTGTTAACAAGTGTCTACAAATTACTGTGTTCAACATCTTATGTTACGAAATATATCACTACTAATAGACCGGAAGTAGTGGACAAGCAAACCGAACCATAAGGTTCGACTTTATCCACGAAAAACCTTCTATATAACAATACTTTAATCGCCCGTTTGTCGAGGCTAAAAGGCAGCATTACTGTGGGGGTCTTACAAAAAAAAACAGTATAAAATGACCCTAATCAGAACTAAGTACGATGTACAAAAAACAAACTACACATTTGATAAACTCTTAAATAGCATTGTTTTATAATAAAATATAAAATGCTACTTTGTGTCCTGTAATATTCTTAGTATCAATGAAAAGTGTGAGAAATTCATAGCTGAAATGAACATAGCCATGGAAGTTGCATTTCCTGAGAAATCTATCATTTTAAATAATAAATGGTTTAACGATGATTTCAAAAGAATTAGAGACACAATTTAATATATGAAGCAGCAAAATTGCTGGATTCTGTTGAGCTTGAAATATCAATGATTTCATATAGACAAATACAGAAAAGCCATTGCTCAAGCTAAAATTAGAGCAAATGATTAGCAACAAACAACACAATAAATTTAAGCCCAGAGAAATTCAATACATTTTGTAAGAATAGCTGAGAGCATTATCAATGAACTGCCTGTTATGAACGAAAGCAGTGGCCAATATCTTCAATATATGAATAATGGCGATATTCCAGATTTTGAGTTTCACAAATTTACTTTTAATATTTACATTCCATGTGTTGAGTCCCATCGGTCCTTAGTACCACCCTGGCTCCTGCTAGTGGGAGCGCAATGTAAGGTTTAAGTCAGTATACAAAAGTTCGCCTGAAACGACGGCACGCTTCAATGTATTCTCTTGTTTATTTACACGTTGTTTATGAGTAGAAAATAAATCTACAACAATTAAAACCATTTTGTTTGAATAGTCGGAAGCATTGCGATTTCGACTACTTTAAGAGAAAAATTCCGGGGTTTTACATTGAACCAGCAATCGAAGAAATAACAAAAAGAAACCCCACATGTTTGGTCCTTCGAGCCGGACCTTTTTCAAGATTATTTCAAGTTTGAAAATTGTCAAGTATTTCAAATCGTACAAATTATAGCAGTACAAAGGTCCTTCGAAGTTTTAAAATATTGGAAAATTAGCAGTCACCGATTGAATTGTAAACATCACCTGACCACAGCAGTAGGACGGCCGCGGAAGCGAGAGGGGTGAAGAGTGTACCTGCAACGGCTAGAAGTGCTAGAACAGGTAGACAGGCGTTCACACATCAAATGTCAAAGGTCGTATCCCTATTGTTTGCATCTCCTTATAATAAAATTGTTTTTATTTGGCAGGTAAAAGTGTGAATTATTTCACCACGTTATTTAAAACAAACAAATATACATAAAACTATTGTAGCTAGACTGCAATAATTTCATTTAGATACATTTCGGTGTAAAACAAATATAAAATCATTTTAGCTACACTTTGGTGTAATATCGAAATAAATAATTTTAGCTACCTACATACACTGGTGGGTAATACAAATAAATAATTTTAGCTACCTACAGTTGTTATTAATACAAATAAATAATTTTCGCTACCTATACTTGTGGGTAATACAAATAAAATTCATTTAACAATTGAGTTAATTTAAAATAAAACACATTGGTATTTGAAGTGCATTTAATTGGCACAAATTACATTTTGATATAATATAAATTTATACTAGTCAATAAATTGAATTTCTCGACTTCAGTCATGTCTGAAGAAAAACACACAAAATCTTAGAAAATTGACACTTAGACGTGGACAAATTAAAGCCCAACTTACAAAATTTCACAATTTTGTAACTAGTATTCAAACATCCGATAAACTATTTGAATTAAAAGCCCGTAAACAAAAGATTGATTTATTATGGAGTGAATTTCAATCTATTCAGCTAGAAATAGAAATGCTTGATTATGAAACTGATCACTCTGATGAATCCGAGTCATTTGATTCTAAATATTTTGAAGCTATGGCTTTAGCAGATGCTAAACTGCAAACATCGGGGGCGTCAGTAGCTCCAAGTAGCACATCAAATAGTGCAAATATGGGTATAAAATTACCGGACATAAAATTACCAGAATTTAGTGGTAATTATGAAAAATGGACATCGTTTCAAGAATCATTTAAATCATTAATACATAACAATGCAAAATTAAATAAAATTCAAAAGTTTTTCTACTTAAAATCTGTTTTAAAGGTGGAAGCCCTACAAGTAATAAATAATTTGGATGTAACAGAAGCGAATTATGAAATAGCGTGGAGCTTATTAATTGACAGATATCAGAATAAAAAATTAATAGTTCATTCTCATTTAAAATCCATATTTGAATTGCCTAGCGTAATGAAAGAAAATCACAGTTCATTAAGGTCATTTTTAGATGCATTCTTGTTAAATTTTCGTGCTCTAAAATCATTAAATAACCAGGCAGAGCACTGGGATGTTATTTTGCTTTACTTATTAACATCTAAATTAGATACAAACACTAAGCGTGAGTGGGAAAATCACACAAAAAGATAACGATGAACCTACTATAGACTTATTCGTTAAATTTCTAAATAATAAATGTCAACTATTACAAACGCTTGATAGTAAGGTAAATCATGTAAAAGACAATGGTAAAAAACATTACGAGTATAAATCAATTACTCATTTAAATACAAACAGCAATAAGTGTATTTTTTGCAATGGTACGCATTTGATATACTATTGTGAAAGGTTTTTGAATATTCCGGTAAATTCAAGATATGAACACATTAAAAAATTAAATGTTTGCATCAACTGTTTAAAGCCCGGTCACATTGCAGTAAATTGTAGAAATAGCGCGTGTAAAAGGTGTAGCAAAAAACACCACACTTTGCTTCATTTTGTAGATCAAGCACGGGTCCAAGCTAATGAAAAACCTAAAGGTGCTAATCTTGCTGAGAGTGAGCAGTCAACAAGCGCTGTAAACACAAACGAATCGGCACAAAATAGTAGCGTTTCAACAACTTTAGCTAGCTACATACAAAATGATGGTTATATTTTATTGGCTACTGCAGCTGTTTATATTTGTAACAGTAATGGTGAATGGGTACGTTGTCGAGCATTGTTAGATAGTGCTAGCCAGTCAAATTTTATTACGAAGAAATTAGCCAGACAGCTTCAATTAAAATGTAACCCGGTTAGCATACCAGTGAATAGTCTTAATAATACACTCAATTCTATATCAGAAAAAACTCTATGCAATGTTCATTCTTTGTACAATGATTACGATTTTAAATCTAGTTTTTTAATAGTTGAGCGAATTACAGAAAATTTGCCTCAAACACAAATAAATTTAGATTCTTTGAAAATACCGCCAGGAATAACTTTAGCTGACCCAGAGTTTGATAAACCTAGTTCAATAGATATATTAATAGGTGCAAGTATTTTTTGGGATCTACTACAAGTAGGTCAAATTAAATTAAATAAAGGTGGTCCGATATTGCAAAAAACTTGTTTAGGTTGGTTATTATCGGGTTCTGTGCCGCAGACGTCAAACACAGTAGTATGCAATCTGAATATTGATAATAATCATTTAAATAAACAATTAGAGAAATTTTGGTTAAATGAGGAAGTTCCCTCACATGACATTTTAAGGGATAATGAATGTGAGAAACATTTTTGCGAAAATTATTACAGAGACAACACAGGAAGGTTTACAGTATCATTGCCTTTTAGTAAAAATAGCGAGTTACTCGGCGAGTCAAAACGACAAGCTATAAAAAGATTCATGACTTTGGAGAAAAAACTTCAAAATAATAAAGAATTGTTTTTTGAATATAGGAAATTTATGTCAGAGTACGAGCAGCTGGGTCACATGAAACAAATAGATATTTCGAACGAATCTCCTTCCTTAACAAATTATTATTTACCTCACCATTGCGTGATTAAAAATGACAGTTTAACTACCCGCACTAGAGTGGTATTTGACGCAAGTGCTAAAACTAGTACTAATATATCTTTAAATGATATTTTGATGATAGGTCCTTGCATTCAAGATGATTTATTTTCAATTGTTACGCGTTTTAGGGTGCATAATATCGTGTTGGTTGCTGATATATCGAAAATGTATCGTCAAATAAGAATACATCAGAACGATCATAAATTTCAACGAATAGTTTGGCGACAAAATCCTAACGAGGATCTAAATTATTATGAATTGCAAACAATAACTTATGGTACAGCGCCGGCATCGTATTTAGCTACAAGGTGTCTTCAACAAGTAGCACTTGATAATCGTATGAAATATTCATTAGCGTCCGAAGTAATACAGCATGATTTCTATATGGATGATTTGTTGACGGGTGCGTCTGATATACAGAGTGCTGAAAATTTGAAATCTCAGTTGGAAAAAATATTAAGTACCGCTGGTTTCATTTTACGAAAATGGATTTCCAATGAGCCGCGAGTTCTCATAAATTCAGATAGATGCGATCAAATACATTATTTAATTTCGTCTGACGAACAAATAAAAACATTAGGTATAATTTGGGATTCCGATGGCGATCAATTTAAATTTATGGTTCGCGAGTCTAACTTAAATTTGTCTCATATATCCAAACGAACAATTTTATCGACAATTGCTAGAATTTTCGATCCGATAGGTTTACTATCGCCAGTTATTATGAAATCAAAATTTTTTATTCAAAAATTGTGGCAACTACAGTTGGATTGGGATCAAAATGTTCCTTTTGAATTGCATACAGAGTGGCTAAATTTTTGTAAGCAGTTACCTGCTTTAAATAAGCTAACGGTTCCTCGTCAAATCACAGCCAAACACACAACAGAATTTCATTTACATGGGTTTAGTGACGCATCGGAATTGGGTTATGGCGCATGCGTATATTTACGAGTTATTGACCAATCAGGAAGTATCAATTCCAGATTAATTTGTTCAAAATCTAGAGTGGCTCCAATAAAAAGTTTGAGTTTGCCTCGGTTAGAATTGTGCGCTGCGCTATTACTGGCAAAATTAATGAAAAAGACTATAGATTCCCTTAAATTAAATATAACCGAAATTAGATACTGGTGTGATTCTATGATAGTTCTGCATTGGATAGCAAAACCTTCTAGTTCATGGAAAACATTTGTATGCAATCGAGTGTCCGCTATTCAACAAATATCAGATGTTAAATTTTGGGGTCACGTAGCAAGTGCTGAAAATCCAGCAGATATAATTTCTAGGGGCTGTTTTCCATGCCACTTAGAAAATAATTCATTATGGTGGAGTGGGCCACAGTGGTTGACCAAAAATTCTGTTTTATGGCCTCAATATAGTCAAAATATACCAATAGACATTCCGGACAGTAAATGTAAAGGTACAGTTACTTTAAGTAACGTAATAAATACAGATATTTTCCATAAATTTTCGAATTATAATCGATTAGTTCGAGTAGTAGCCTTAATGTTAAGGTTTATAAAAAAATCTGAAAACCTCCCGAGATAGTAGAATTCTGGGTTTGTTGACTGCCGCTGAAGTGCAAGATGCCGTTGTAAAATTATCCAAGCTCGCGCAATCAGAATTTTCATTAGATTTAGAGGCTTTAAAAACTAATAGTGGTGTACCTAATAAAAGTAAACTGCTACCACTAAATCCTTTTGTAGATAAATGTGATCTTATACGAGTCGGTGGTAGGTTAAGGCACTCAAGCCTGGCTTATGGACAAAAACACCCAATAATTTTGCCCTACAATCATGTATTTACTAAACTAATAATTCTGAATGAACATCATAAAAATTTGCACGCAGGTGCTCAGTTAGTTCTAACAAATATACGAATGCAATTTTGGATTATAAATGGTAAACGTGCAGTGCGTAATGAGCTGCGTAAATGTGTAACCTGTTTTAGGGCAAGGCCTGTTGACAATTATTATCAGATGGGTGACTTACCTGAGTCACGCGTGAATTTTACCAGAATATTTTCTTCAGTAGGTGTTGATTTTGCAGGACCGTATTTAGTAAAAGACGGCCGATTAAGAAATAGAAAATTAATTAAGACATATTTTTGTATTTTTGTGTGTATGTCCTCAAAGGCGGTGCATTTGGAGCCGGTGGGCGATTTATCGACTGACGGATTTTTGAATACATTAAAAAAGATTTGTATCTCGTCGCGGTCTATGTAGTAACATATATTCTGACAACGCCACGAATTTTATCGGTGCAGAAAATGAAATAAAAAGGATTTCCGAATTTACTGGGGGCGAGAAATTTCAGTTTTATTTGAGTAATAATAAAATTAATTGGCATTTTATACCAGCGAGATCTCCGCACTTTGGCGGCATCTGGGAAGCTGCAGTGCGATCCGCTAAGCATTTTTTGAAAAGAGTAGCTTATAATGTTCACTTTACGTATGAAGAATTTCATACTTTACTGTGCCAAGTAGAATCAATCCTGAATTCACGACCTTTAATTCCTCTTACCAACGACCCAACTGAAATGGACATTTTAACGCCTGGTCATTTTATTATTGGAACTGCAATGTGTGCTTTACCACAAGATAACTTGCAAGAAAGGTCACTCTCTTTACTCAAACGATATGAATTTTTGCAAAAACTAATTCAGCAATTTTGGTCAAAATGGTCAAAGGACTATCTTAATTCCCTGCAGCAACGTTCTAGATGGAAACACAAATCAAATCAAAACATTCAACTAGGTTCCTTGGTAATTATCAAAGAGGATAATACTGCACCTCAACAATGGCCCTTAGGTAGAATCAGCTGTCTTCATCCAGGAGCGGACGGTGTGGTGAGAGTAGTGACAGTGAAAACACCCAAAGGTGAATTAAAAAGGGCAGCGAATCGTGTTTGCGTGTTGCCAGTGGAAGTGTAAGACTAAGGCTATAATAATTATAGAATCTATAATTGAAATTTTAATCAAATTTGTTTAACTAATGCAGTTCATTTTTTAAATTCTGTGTTTATTTTGACTTGTTTGTATATTATTAGCATGTAAGATGTTGTACTATGTTTTGTTTTTATATTGAAATTATATAATTTCAAGGGGGCCGGCATGTTGAGTCCCATCGGTCCTTAGTACCACCCTGGCTCCTGCTAGTGGGAGCGCAATGTAAGGTTTAAGTCAGTATACAAAAGTTCGCCTGAAACGACGGCACGCTTCAATGTATTCTCTTGTTTATTTACACGTTGTTTATGAGTAGAAAATAAATCTACAACAATTAAAACCATTTTGTTTGAATAGTCGGAAGCATTGCGATTTCGACTACTTTAAGAGAAAAATTCCGGGGTTTTACATTGAACCAGCAATCGAAGAAATAACAAAAAGAAACCCCACACCATGTATACACACACCCATTATAAAAAACCTAAATTATACTTGCTTCAAGCTCAAAATAAATTTGTATCTGCTCTCCTTTTGTTTTTATTCAATGGCTGAATATATGGAAGCACCCATAAATATTCTAGTTGATATGTAATGCACTGATTGGCTAACTAGTTACTTTTGTATGCTTAACTATATATAAATACCTTATTTTTACTAAATGTGATTATATTATGTTTTCTCTATGTGTGACTTGTATAAATGCCAAATGGCATAGAACCATCAATAAAATATTTATGTACCTAGTTCTTGTAAAGACAATTTTTTGTCAAATTCAATCACGTCTGCCAAAGACTGCCAATGAGACTGTCTCATCTGTCGCTATCAAACAATCCAAGAGTTTTCTCCATCAAAGATTGGGTAGTTCATTTATTTTGTACATTGTAGTAGGGATTAGGTTCATCACATTAAACTATCATTTATAGAGATAGTTTTTCGTGAATAAAGTCAAACATTTTATTTCTTATGGTTTGGGATTGGGTTATGTGTTGCTAATTCCGGTTTATAAATACCCTGAAAAAATAATCAAAAACATAGGCAATTATTAAGTTACACCTGCTTTATCATGCCATGTTGCGATGTCATGGTTTTAACAAGCAGATAAGTATATTATATCTTTGTAGAAAAAAATTATCTGGTACAAAACCGACCGTCATATATAGTGAACGGAATTTTTAAGCCAAGGCCAGGAACAAACTTACTGTTTCATATCATACAATTATAGGGGGGTATTGTTGAGGGTGTGAAAAAAATTGATGTAGTTTCGGGCAAGAATCGTTTCCATGCTATAATAAACGTTATTTCTGGAAAAACTACGAAATTTAAATATACCCGTTACCTGAAGCTGGGTCTGCACATAACTAACCCTCTGCAAAAGCAAAAAAGGCCGCGCAGGTAACAACGCAATCAGATGTTAATGTTATATTTATATTGCAATTAATATATTATTTTCTTAAGTTCTATAGAAAACTATATGAATGTAAGTCGTTTCTGGGGGAACATCAAATCTTCCGATGTTTAATCAATACATATAAAAATTTTTATTTTTACGAGCCCCCTACTTAAACTGATCCTTTTTTTTTCACCAATAACCTAAAAAGTCCGATTCTAATCAATGATATAATATAGGACGTAATACGTATATATTTTTATAAAAATCGTTAATAAAAAATTGCACAAGTAAAAAATAAAATACCATTTTTACAATATCACTCAATATCATAAGTATCCCAAAAGGGGATTTTTAAATATCTTGATTGAAATGCCAAGCGACACATTACATTGTCCTAAAAAATAATAATAAATAAAATTAACTAAAATAAACAACAGGACATGATCCTTTTTTTATAAAATGAGTTATGAATTTTGCAATCACTCAAGTAAAAATTCAGTTTTACTTAAGTAATTTAAAACAAAATGAGCACACACTTTACTGACTTTGAGATTGTAAATCGTTTTCTTGGAATAACTGAAATCATTTTTTATGCGAGCTTTTATCCTTCAGACAATAAAACACACGCACTTTCCTACCGTTCACATAATTTCTTCTAAACCCAGCACATTGCAGTTATGTGGCATGTTTACGAACTTCTAATGGAGGATCATTATTAAAACAAATTTTTACATTCAATCTAGTGGGAAATCCTCATTATGAAACTTCTGGTTTTACCAGAAATTCAGATGAAGTGCTTAGTGTCCTATATCATCACCTATATTCAAAATTGTAATATGAATTTCAAAAACAGAAAAACGGCAGGGTAGAAAAAAATAAGAAATTCTGTGTTCATTCTGTAGCAAGCTCCACCAATTAAAATTTGATATATTTACGTTCTGGTTGCTTGCTAATTTATATAAAATTGTACCAATTTTCAACGAGACTTGTCATACCATGTTTTAACCTGTCATTTCAAATATGCATACAAAATAGACCGAATTTCAATTCGCTTTCTCTATACTGGAATTTTTTTTCATAATTTTACATTTTAAAATTACAAATTTTAAACGAGTGATGTATGAGATAAACACAAATGCCATTCAAATCTTTTTGTTGTCCCGTTTTGTAAATATTTACCGTTAATGTGTAGTAGAGGATCACCCTGTTTAGTTAAATAATACAACAAAACACAACATACTACCTCTCAATTGTTGAATAGGTATTAAATAAATTTAAAAAAGAGAAAAAATAAAAAAGTCTTTTTTTTGATTAATACCCATTAAAAAGAAAAACGGGCAATAAAAACAACATACTTAAATAAAACCTCTACTTCTTGGTCCAAGCAAGTGGGTCCTCCTTAATATCATCCCTGAACAACTTTTTACCCTGAGATAGATGTTCCGCAAACTGTGACACCACAGGGTCCATGCCACAGGAACTTGTTGCTACGACTTCATCGTCTTTCAAGTAAAATGCTACAAATTTGTATTCCTCGACATTCCCTGAATAAATGATATCATCGAATTGTCCATGTCCGGCGTACCTGTTGGAAAAACGTTAGTGAGAATTGAAAATTAACATTCAGGCCCGGATTAAGACCATTTGGCGCCCTGGGCACTACTTATTTTTATGCCTCCTTATTAAATGAATCAGTGGCGGTTCGTGATATAATGTGTAAGGAGGGCAAATTTAATGCAAGAGGTATTTACGTGGGTTGCTTGCTGTAGGGGATGTGGCGTGCGCCGCAGATGAAAATTTTTCGAAAGTTCAAGGTCATTCAAGCCCCAAAATTTGTATAATGCTATAAAACATTAAAAACATCGTGAATCCTCCAGCTTCCTCATTTCAGGTATACTTCGTTATTTTAAATGGAATGACATTATTTTTAATTTTTTTTTTTTTGATTCTACGTAAAATTCTGAGGTTCTTTTATTAAAGGTTCCCTGTGCCTAAAATTAATATTTTTCGATATAATTTTTTTTTTTTTGAAAATTTTGGCAGAAATGGTACAAACATAAAAATTAATATCTCATTAATGGTTAACAGTTAAGACGTTGAAATTTGTATGCAGGTAAGACAGAATATTGGTCCACTACTGTTCCTTATGTTCATAAATAGCATAACAGATGAACTAGATACATCATCATATTTGCTATTTGCAGATGATTTGAAAATCTTTTCCAGAATAGATAATGTGAGTGATACTCATAAGTTGCAGTCTGATATAAGTAAAATATATCTTAACACACCGTTAACAATAAATTGAGTTTCAACATAAGCAAATGCAATGTAATGACTTTTACCCATAAGAAAATACCATATGACATGGGTGGAATAGAACTGGATTGAGTTAGGAGGTGAGGGATCTTGGGGTGACATTTGACTCTGAACTCACATTTCAGCAGACACATATTGAACGGACAAAAAATGCACTTCTAACTGTGTATGATATCCCTATACCCAAAATTTATAGTTTTTTAGATATTTGAGATTTTTTTATATTATCGATGAGAGCTGTAGAAAGCATGGGTCTTTTAGTAAGTAGGCTTTGACTTATAACAAAATTGTTGACAAAACAAAATATTCAACAAAAATTGTGACAGATAATATGCATAATTTGTGTTTGGTAATTCAAAGTGCCATCGTTGCTGTCTTATTACGAAAATGGCAAATAATTAATCAAAATCTGATATTGTCAATTTATTTAACATTCATGGACAGTACGAGAAAATAATTAGCAGAACATTTGATGAAACGTATCCTGAATTACCACCAATGACCCGACAAAAATTTAGAAGACTACAAAGCAATTTTGTCAGATTTGGCAGCCGACATGCAGAGAAAGTTTTACCCAGACCTATCATATCAAATCAAGATAATGAAATTAATGTTTTGGGATATTTTCGTGCTTATCCAAATTCATCGATTTGTTCCGCAGCTGTCGATTTGTGCGTTTCTTATAGTTCCATACATAATCCTAGTGAAAAAAGTGATAGTGTTCCTGGAATGGATAAAAATATTAGTACTCCAAGTATGCAACGAAATGAAAGTATTACAACTACAAGATCTGGTAGGCTTATTAAGACTCCTGAAAGGTACAGAGACTTTATAAGAGACTTTTAAGTTAAGAAAGGGAGATGTTGTAGATGACGCATGTAGGTGTTTTAGACACTACCGGGCTAGGTCACTTGAGTCACTTTTAAGCAAGTGGACAGTCGGTCGCAAGAACATATAGGTTAGCGTTGTTGGAAGCTGTGTGTCACATATTAACATTAAATACAATTTTTAAAAGTAATAAGTGTTTTAATAATCAAGTATAGATACTAAAGAAACAAACTCCATGATTAAAAATTCACTACTGTCCAAGAACTTTATCCTCATGATCCAGCTCGCAGGACAGAATTTTGCGAAACAATATTAATTCGACCGCAAGATCAATTTCTGGAAAAAATTAATTTGAACAGACGAGGCAAAATTTTCCAAGAAAGGTATTTTTAATCGAAGAAATTCGCATCATTGGAGCAACCAAAATCCCCATGCTGTACGACAGTCAAATTTTCAATACACCTTCAATGTGTTTTGTTTGCAAATGAAAAATAGAATCTGTTACTACATTTATGATGAAAATTTAGATAGTAGAAAATATTTGGAAATTTTAAGAACCATAGTCAGTAATTTTTTAGACAATTTACCGCTAAACCAATATTTTTCATGCTGATGCCAACTCGATGGAGCTCCAGCTCATTGTAGTGGACCAGTCAGTAACGAGCTTACTCAGATGTTTGACGACAGATGGATAAGATGATTGGGACCATGGTATTGGCCTGCACGATCTCTCGACCTGAGACTGTTGGATTTTTATCTCTGGGGGTCATATAAAAGTTTATCGATCCCCAGTCAATAATAGACAAGAACAAGAAAAAAAAATTAAAAATAGGGTCATTCCATTTCAAATAACGAAGTTGAGGTCAACCTCCGGTATACCCGGAAATGCCACCATTTTTTAAACATTTTTATTAAATAGATCCTGGCCGTTTATGTCCACCGCCAAATTTTCAGATCAATATGTTTTTTCTTTCTCAAGATACTTCTAATGGCCGGTTAAAGAAAAACACCGTGTAAATAATATATATATATATATATATATATATATATATATATATATATATATATATATATATATATATATATTTTTTTTTTTTTTTTTTTTTTTTTTTTGAGGTATTATTATTAGCATCAGGAAAGATATAAAAATATTTCTAAGAATATTGGTGGTGTAAATAGGTCCTTTTTCTTGCAAACTCTTTATTTAACATACCGGTTTCATCGTATTTATATTAAATGTATACCACATCTTCAGGCAACAAGACAACATTTTTTTTAAAACATTAGAAGATAATAAATAGAAGTAAAAATTGACAAATATAAGGTTATAAATATAAAGATAAAACTATAGAATATAAAGATATGTCCATATTTAAAGGTAATAAACAATGCATCACATAAAAAAAATTTGGTTGTTTTAAAGTAAAAAAATTTGGTTGTTTTAAAGTAAAAAAATTAAAACAAATTTATCAGTCACGATATACTTATCATATGTTATAGATTAATGACAGGTGAATGTGAGGACCTCTATCTTGAAATATAACAACGTGATCTTTAAAGTTATATGTTAGCATGTAAGGTTTCAAATTACTAAGTTTAGTAAGACTAATTGAAAGTCGATACAAAATGCCAAAATTGATTCAAAAAACCACAACAACCAACACCCAAATCCCAAATCTTTTTTTACAAAAACAACCAATGATTCAAGACAAAACTATAAACTGTGTGTTGTTATAAAGCAAATATCAAAATAAAACTTAAAAAAGTCAAACCGAGGAATTTCTAAAGACTCCTAAGTTATTAAGTAAGTTCAACAGTTCAACTTGATGTCTATATGTCTTGCTCATTATATTTTACAGGACTACATTGACAGGATTTGCTTGTATTTTGTTTTCAATAAAGTATATTTCTTTATTGAACCATCTAACTCGCGATTTTTTTCGCCTTCTATTCGATTTCGCCCATAGGCAGTTGCTCATTGTGCCCTAAGGTTAATCAGGCCTGTTAACATTGGTAGAAAATGTACTAACCTTATCCCTTTGCCGAACAACATGGTCCAGAAATAAGGCACAGCTTCAAGCTTCTTACGCTTTCCCAACATGTTCAAAGCAGCTATTTTACCATGGTAATGGGCAAGTGGATAATGTCCGATGGCAGCCTTCATGTTGTTATGCGACCACACAGGAGCATAGGCGATATCGCCTCCCACATAAATACCAGGAACGTTGGTTTCGAGGTACTCGTCCGTTTCTATGGTGCCATCTTCTTTTATGTCAATACCTGAGCTTTTCAAGAAGTCGGTGTAGAACGTGCTTCCAACTCCCATTATGACTAGATCGGCTCTCAGTGTTGTACCTGCAAGGGAGACATTTTTATTACTGAAGTGAATTAGACTTGAAATAAATTAGACTTTTTTCCCTAGAACCAAGTGAACATGGGCGGCGCCAAGGGAGTCCCGTTTTTTTTTTGGCGGATACTGAATATTTTCATTAATATATCAATATAGGTAGCTTCTATAATGAAAATCAATCAATTACAACACTAAATAATCAAAGAAAATTTCAAAATTAACATTTACAAATCACAAATAGATTTTATTGCAATTTTTCAGTCATACATATACTGTGATATCAAAAATTATCTTGGTCAAAGGTGGTCATGGAAAACTGCCGTCTTAGCCTTTTGTAATAAGTTTGTCAGTTTGTCATGTTACGTTACATACTTTTTTGACAATTAAAAAATGATTGACATAAATGTACGACACTAGTTCGACAATTATTTTAGAATCTGTTACCACCTTTGACCAACATAACTTTTGGTATTACAGTACAAGGTACCTACAATAAAATTCTTTATCTAAATGTAAGGAAAGTTTCTCTTTTGCCAATTATATTATATTGTGATTATGATTACGTAAAAGATAGGATGATCATTTAGTATTTTATGAAGATATAAAAAGATATTTAACAGTTATATTAGGTAATTATGGTTAAAGAATTATCACAGTTGTGTAAGATCACACTACTGAGAATATGCATAGTTCATTTATTCAACATTGGTCAGTATGACTAATAACCGTCACTTTACTATTTATCTATTGTATTATCTAAGGGTTTTTATAGGAGGATTATGATACGATTTAGACACAGTTGTGATTAGACCTTTGCATGGTACACAAGTCTATTAGTTCAGTTGAAAAATTCCTTGTTATATATTATACATCATGTCCACATAGTGCAAATTTGTTCCATAACTCAGTAACTATTACAGATAGAAAAAAATTGAACACAAAAGTTCCTCAGCATTCATCATTGCATATTTTACAAATATTTTGAGTCATACAGGCTGTGTCATGCAGAATGTTATTACATATTTCGTTCGAACGTCAAGAACTTTCTAATGAACTACAATAATATGTACTTTTTTAGAGTAGTTCAGGAATTATTTGAAATTATGTACAAAATTTGACATATGTACATCATTACAAGAGATGTTGTATTCGTCTAATTTGAAATACTTTCAAATGTTTCGGTGCGGTAACTAATGAATTACAATAGAAAAGGGCTTTCAATTCATTTATCCAGTTTTAGATTTTTTTCTACAGGATGTCTATAATTTTGGGTCGAACTTGAAGATTTAAAAACCTCAATAATTTTATTTCAAATGGAACACCCTATATGTTATTTCATATTGAATTGAATTGAATTGAAGAAAAATGTTAGAAAAGGAAATACTTTTCCGAAATTCGATAAAAAAGTCGTAGAGTTAATTCAAAATGAAGTGTCGAAAATTAACAAGGAAGATTGGGAAAAAATAACTAGGAAAGTAATTACAATTAAGGATGATTATTTAAAAATTGCTGAATGTCATATAAATAGTGGAAATAAATTTATTATAAATTTGAACGAGGATAGTAGTTCATCTGAAAATGAAGAAGAGGGTGAGAAGGGCAAGGATTCAGAGGAAGAAGCGATGTGAGGTGAGGTAAAGTGAAATGATGTGAAGTGAAGAAGTGAATTTTGTGATATCAACTGTATTATTTATTTTCATATTTGTGCTTTCGTAGTTCAGTGCTTGAGAAATATTCTTTTTTCAGGACGTTATTATTTATTAATATTATTTTTTTTTCATTTTGACAAAAATACGTCTTTCTGTTTTTATTATAGTAATAACTTTACTATTAGAATTTATTTTTAGTTTATTTAATATTTTGTTTCTGTTACTATTTTGCGAGTATATTTTTTGTTCTTAAAGGTTTCTTGTTACTTTTTAAATAACTTCTTTACTCTTTATTAATATTCCGTACCCATCCTTTCCTGGCAAGAAATGCTCATACCTCAACGCGGTTCTTGCTGGGTAGTAACAATTTATATTAAGCGATCTTGAATACTGCAACTACTGTACGGGTAGTCAATACTTTAAATTCAGTACTTTTATTTCAAGTTAATACTTTTTTCCACAATTGTTAAATTGTTGCTAACACAAAAAATTACATTGAAAAAAGTAAACGGGCGAGCAAACATTTTTAAAGTTCTTCAAAAATATAATAGTTTATAAAAACCGTAGTCTGCTCCACGTTTTTTAATCAAATTTAAGGTACTGATTACCCATATCTCTTCCACTGGTTAATTATAGAGCGTCATACAATCACATCTTAAGGCATCCGAATCTAAATGTACTCCGTGTTAAATTTGGCTTATTAGCTTCACAAATAATGACAATATAAGAAAAAATTTATATTTTTTTGGACATTTTGAAACCCCATATTTCCATAACGAAGAATTTTTAGGCACCTGTTTATATGAACTTTTTTTCTGTATATTCGCAATTCCATGACAAATGAAAGACTGAACCATCTTGCAATAATTATAAACACTGATTCGGAAATTGTCATGCAATTAAAATTGAAGATGTGACGAAATTGGACAGTCTCCGCTAAATTTTACTTCATTAAAGTAGGTGAGTAAAATTTAATTCCTATTCATTATCGCATATGTTTATTGGTCCAACAAAAATTCTTTTGGCCCACCTTTAAATTTGGGCTAGTTCCGCCACTGTTTGAGAGTAAACATTTAAATAATACAAGATAGCTTTATTGGGGTTCAAAATAAAACAACCCCAATAAATCTATCTTGTTTTATTTGTATATGCCAGATGGAAATGAGCAGTACACATAGAGCTCTGTGTGTTGACTGTGCTCATCGAGGCCCCAAATGTGGCACATGGGAACATGAAGATACTAAATGAGTACTGTGTACTGTACTTTCCAGCCTTATTTTAGTTCTTCTTCCTGATCTATTCTATCCTAGATCCAATTCCTTAGCTATGCTACGCTGATGAGAGGCAATAACTTCGAAACACGTGTCCGTAGCTGCATAATTGTTTCTTTTTGGGGGATATGGCACTAAACCTTCTTTGTTTCATTTAAATAATTACAAACCTCCTTTTGAAATATTTTCAACAGTAATCGGAAATAATAACATCCAAAATTTGTCTTATCTATCAAATTATAACGACCTAAATTTTTGTTTTCAACGACCGACGTTTATTTCATATTCAATGAAATAATCAGTTTAAATATATAAATACGTGTTAGTATTATGTGTGTAGCCACAATAATATTCGGATTGTGTGTAACCACAAAATAGTTAAATTAAAAAAAGCCTCGATAAAGAAATGAAAAATATGTTTTCTTTTTTTCTGTGGTTACACTAGTCAATTGATAAAGGAATTGTAAACAATAATAGTGATAGATAGAAGAATTCTAAACAATAGCAACAAATTTTGAATTAGGTAAATATATTTTATCTCTTTATAACAATAAATACGTAAGTGGGTATTGTTTAATTGATGGAATTTCATTCTAGTTTTAAAATTTTGTAAGTGTTTATCTGCATGGAGTGACCCAAATTCGAGGCACATCATCACTGGCATCCCAAGCAACCCAATTGCATGGAGTGACCCAAATTCGAGGCACATCAGTTATCACTGGCATCCCAAGCAACCCAATATGGTACAGTAGGAGAAATAGTGGCGGCTGGTGGATTTAGGTCACGCCATATCTCAGTATTGGAGCATGGAACCCAAGCAATATTTTAAGGCAGGACTACCAGTACTGAATAAAGAAGTTTAGCAGAAAAAAAAAATTGAAAAAAAAATGTACAAAAATGCGCTGCCGACCCAGATTACTTCTAGACCATTAGTAAAATATTTGCAAACAATTTTTTTTTTCGTAATGAGAAGGAAAATGAGGTTTTCGAAAATTTTGATTTTTTATAAAGTTATGATATTTTGAAATTTACACAATGAAGAACTTAAATTTCAAAATGTCATCTTTACAAAAAATCAAAATGTTCGAAAACCAAAAAAAAAAAAACGGGGCAATGAGATTGGTTGACATTTCTTAGATCCATCAGTCCATCCGTTTTTTACGGTGTCATGAGTATCATACCAAGTTTCATCTAGATAATAAATTGGTTAATTTTCCCTTCTGAGTTCTTTTATCTCTTCTAGTTATGAATCTCGCCAATACACTATTCGTCTGCTTTCCATAATAATTGTCATGCATTTATTAATAGTTTGATATTTAAATCCAATTTTTCTCAGCCAAGTTCTTAAAGTTCTTTTGGTATATTTTAGATGATAATCCATTTCTTTTAGTTTTCTCTCTACTACATCAATAGTTGGAATTTCATTTTTCTGATACGCGTCGTAAACTAAAGTTCTTAAAAGTTTTACTAACGATAGGTCGAGTTTTCGATTGACCGATGTCGGATCGTTGTTTCACCAGTTTGTGTATTGTGGGACAGGGAACGTTAGTCAGAGATGCTGTTTCACCTAGTACATCTAAATCATACAAATTAGAGTCATTAGCTATTAGCTCGTCGCTTCAAAAGATTATTATAAACATTAAAGCAAATTTGTTTTGCTTGCTCGTTCAAATGTAGCCGATTTTTTTCTTACAGAAAACGAACACTGATGACTTTTGATTTTCTTTATCACTGTAATCACTGTCACTTTTATTTTCACAAACACAATAAGTTTTAGACATAGAGGCCTCCCACGGTCGAAACATTTTTATATTAAATTATTAAATACGAAAATGTTCTTAAATTATTTTCAAAAACACACCAGCAAAAAAAACAGATATAAAATAATTATGCTAAACAAATCGGTAACAAAATTAAATGCGGATCTGAACTATCACAGAATGTAAGTGAAACTCCGCCTCGGTCGCGTGCCAACAAAAACAATAGTCATCTTTCTCGCTTGTGTTAGACATTTCTCGCCCTAATGTAGCGTTATACTCCGCACGTCCCGTCACTAATACCGATTTCTCATCTATTATGTGTCACAGACCAAAACTGTTTCAGTGAGAAATATTGTGATTTTTGAGGGTTATATGCCTGCGAAAGAATATTAGAAATCCATGGCCTACTTCCCGAATTATAACAAAAAAACTGAAAAAGTGCCATTAGGACGTCCAGATTTGTGGCGACGCTCAGGAAGACCTTCTTCAGACCACCTTAACCAACATCTTAACACAGTTGTCATATTATGATTTATGCGGTTGATAATTTCCCTGAGTGAATATCCGGCCTCTCTCATCCGGCCACGTTCAAAGTCACCTAAACTGAGGATAATTTTAAACTTGTCACTCTAGGCATTGTCGATAAATGTTTGTGACAGAAATGTAAATGCAAAACTGACAAAACTTTATTGTTTTACAAAGAAGCCTTCGAAATATACAATTTTTTTACAGAAAAACCACAGCAAAATCCAAAATAACGTTATAGAGTTTTTTGTTGAAATTTTAATAATTTCCTTCCACATTGAAGTACGTTTTCTGTAAAAATTTCAAACAAATTGCTGAAGTGATACTAGTTGTTTTTATTCAAATTAGTACACTTTAAGGTTTCTGCGATAATAACTGGTAGGTTCTGATGGCATAAAATATAACAATTTTCTCATATTATAGATTTAAAACAAATTAGTTATCCTTTTCTTGGCAACAGTTTAAAATATGGAATGAAATGAAATATAATAACGCTAAAAATTTTTGCTTATTACTATTTTCTAACTTTTACAAAAACTTATCACACAACTGACTCAATAATGTTATTGAGTCTGTCGTCCTGATTATAATGTGCATATTATCTCTTTTAGTTTCAGCACTTTGGAAAATAGTCGGGAAAATAATTGTTTAAAAAGATATATGTTAAGTTTTTGTAAAAGTTAGAAAATAATAATTAGCAAAAATGTTTAGCGTTATTATATTTCATTTCATTATTTCATATTATAAATGTTAAAATTTACAATTTACGATATTTATTGGGAATAAAATATTACTAAGAATTTTAGTATCTAATTTGTACGATTTAGTTTAAAATATCATTATATCTAAAGAGCTTAATTTTGTCAATTAGTCTGAAAACTAATCAGATTAAAATTAATGCAAGTTAATAATTTGAGATAGTAGGTTAAGTAATTATTACTTAAATATATTTGATGTTTGGAGATAAAAATGCATGTAAAATAAAAAAAATTAAGTGTTTTATACACACGATATGACCTTTATCAAAATTGTAGATATATTTTTTTTTGTATATAAAATTTCCTCAATAACAGAATACAATCAATAAAAAAATACTCTATGTTATTTTTCTGTCGCATTTTTATTATTTTCATGCTTTCTTTGGTGGTCTGGATGATGTACCGATAACAAATTTTCCTTACATTTTCTCTTTACCAGGCGAAAACAACTTTTTTTTATTATACAGGGTGGGGCAATAGTGCGTCCAACTTCAATATGTCGAGTTCTATGATAGGTAGAAACTTGATTTAAAAACACGTGATTGCAATGATTTTTTATTTTTTTTGTTGAAATTATGCAATTTACACGAGTATATTAAAAAAAATCGCTAGTCACAATTATCGATTTTAAGAAAAAAAATATGTTAGTATCAGTTATGAGACATATGTGTGATGACACTAAGTCATTTTTACTTCCTAAATATATACAGGGTGACCAAAAATAATTTTTAAATTTACAACTATTTGAACTGAATTTTCTCATTTTTTTCAAATGGAACACTTTATATTTTTGGACGATGTAATGTAGAAATAAAAAACGAACATTTTTTTGTACGTACATCCCTATGGCTATTTGTAACCATTTTCAATTTATTGAACAATAACTGCAAAATTCAACCATATTTTTTGTAATTCAAGAGAATATATTAAAAGTGCTCCACATGTTGCCCATTTTGATGGACACACATTTCTATGCGTCTTTGGAATGTTCATAAAATTGCCGCAGTGATACCTCTAAAAACATTTATTATCCTTTCCTTCAAATTTTGGATTATTGTTGGTGTGATGTTTTTATGGGGTTATATGATATAACACGCTTATTATAATACATTCTCTTGAATTTTTTGAAAAAAAACCCTCATTTTTAATTTTTATTACTGAATTTTGCAGTTATTGTTCAATAAATTGAAAATGGTCACAAATAGCAACAGGAATGTACGTACAAAAAATGTTAATTTTCAGTTCTACATCACATTTGAAAAAAATTGAGAAAATTCAGTGCAAAAAAGTTGTAAATTTAAAAATCCTTTTTGGCCACCCTGTATACTTTTAGGAAGTGAGAATGGCTGAGTGTCATCGCACAGATGTCTCATAACTGGTACTAACATATATTTTTTTTAAATCGATAGTTGTGATTGTAGTGACATTTTTAATATACATGTGTAAATGGTATAATTTCAACAAAAAAAAATCATTACATCCAAGTGGTTGGGAGAAAGTCAATAATAATAAAGAAGTGAAAGGAGGCCACAAAGAGGTCTCAAAAAATGTTCTGATATACATGGCATTTCATTTAAAAAAAAATGTTACTTGACTTGAAGAATCGCCTTGGCTCACCATGTATTATCAAAAACAATTTCCGGTTATAACCTTTTTTGTCTAGTATATTTATGTATATTTTTATATTTTTGGAATCTACGGTGAATTCTGAATATAACACTATACATTTGTCTGATTTTTTATTTATTTATTTTTTTTAAGAAAATTTTCAGTTGTCATTTAGAATTTTCTCAAATAAAATTATTTGTTTAAAATATCTGTCGTGACTAGTACACTTAAATTACGCTTACTGTAATGCTACTATAGTCATTGTTTACTTGATAACTATTTTGATTGCTATTTTAAACAAAAAAACTTTATTTGAGATAATTGTTTTCACAGCACACTACTTTGTATATCAGGTTTTGTGAATTACATTATAATACCTACTTATTTAGAAGAATTTTGATTTTTCTATTGTGCATAAAAAAAGTGCATAAAAATTTAAAATACTGCCTTCTAATGTAATTTTATGTGTATAAAAACATATTAAAACATGAAAATAGAAGGGGTGAGCCACTTTTCATTTACATCCGGTATATGTACCGGGTGACCCAAGAGCCATGTACACTCCTATTTTTTTCTTTGTTTTAGAAGGTATTGATTTGAAATTTTGAAAATGTGTATGGCATTAAATGTGAACTTTTACACCTAATTTACAAAAATTTTGACGTGCGGCCTAACCGGAAGTGACGGAATCGATTTTTTTTTAAAAGGCAACTCCAATTTATAAATTAAAAATGAAAAAAAAAATTCTTTAATCAAGAATTCAATAATTTTCAATGGAACCCTATTTCTCTTATCTATTATTATATTAATATAGAATTTTAACCTTTAACAGAATATCAAGAAAAAATTGGGGTTGCCATTTAAAATTAAACCAAATTATGTGTAAAAGTTGACATTTAATACCATACACACATTCATAAAATGTCATCGATAGAATGATATGTTGCCTGGATTCTAATCTAGCTACCAGAAATTTCAGTTGCACAAGTATTTTAGGACAGTCAATTTCACCATGTACCACTTCATATAAAAATGATATAGTTGCACATTTGCGTCTTAGTTTCAAGTCATTATAATTGATTCGTTCAAGGAGGATATCGTACTCAATTCCTCTAACCGGATAGGTACCATCAATTTTAAAACATAGGAATTTTAAAAAATTCCTTTGAATTTTATCCAGAACATTTTTATAGCAGTATGTAACATGGATTCCAGATTATTGAACCATATTCAAGTTTGGATCTTACATATGCATAATATAAGGTGTTTAAGGCTTGTAAGTTATTAAAACTCTTACAGTTTCTTATTATGGAACCAAGCATTTTCATAGCTTCGGATATTTTTAAATTAATATGTTTATTAAATGATAGTTGATAATCAAATATTATGCCTAAATCTTTGGTACCTGTGCATCGGGATAAAATACTACCATTTATACTATAATTATAATTAAAAGTAATTTTCTTATTGGTGAAGGATAAAATTTTGCATTTACTAACATTTAAATGAAGTTTATTTACTATCAGCAATTTTGTAAGTTATTAAGGTCCTCTTGTAAACAATCACAGTCAGTTTCAGAACTGATATTATTAAATATTTTGAGATCATTGGCAAAAAACAGTTTATTGCAATTGATTTGATAGCACAGATCATTAATAAAAAGTAAAAAGAGTAGAGGTCCAAGATTGGAGCCATGTGGAACTCCAGAAGTAGCTAGAAAGACTGCCAAGCTATAACCATTGTACGAAACATATTGTTCTCTGTCTATTAAATAGGACAAAAAAATATTATTAGAGAATTGCTAAACCCAAAAAATTTTAGTTTGTCTAATAACATGTTATGTTCAATTTTGTCAAAAGCTTTCGAGAAGTCTGTATACACCGCATCTACCTGTCAAAGTTTATCAATGTGAAAACTGTATGCTACTGTACAACAAAATTCCATAACCACACAACTTTTATTGAAAACTTTTTTTTTCTATAGGCAATAATAACGATGATAAGGGGTGGGTAATTTATAATGAATAACCCTGTATATTAGTTAAATATGCATCATCAGCTAAGTTAATTTTTACTTTAATTAGTGATCTTAATCGTCTGAATTATTGCAAATGATGTTCCAATTTAGTATTTCTATATTTTTTAAATTGCTTATATTTTTAACGAATATTGTTTATAATTTCATGTGTATACCATTTTGGATATTTTCGTTTATAAGATTTGTACATTGGTACATGAATTTCAAATACTTCATATAATTTCTTATAGAATTGATCAGTTGCTACATTTACATCCATATGATATTCTAAAAAGATCCAATCAGTGACCATGATGGCATTATAAAGTGATGGAAAATCCGCTTTTTTAAAATTGAATGCTTTGTTAGTATTATTTGGTAAAAAATTGATATTGATTTGTGAATTTAAATGAATGGAGATAAAAAGAGCATATGTCTTCGGGTACAAAGGGTGCAGTATCATGAAATATTTCACAATCAATGTTGGAAAAACTAAATCAAGTAAGCGACCCGTTGTGTTAACTACACTGTTATATTGCTTAAAATTCAACAAGGTTGTAAAATTTTTTATAGACTGTTACTGTTTATAATCCTTATTGTGTGTATGTGTATATGTGTATATATGGCCAAAAACCATAAATCTCCCAATATCTCAAAAACGGTTAACATTCAAGGGTGTTTGGTGGTGTTTTGAACTCGGCTAAGTGTGTTCTATCTCCCATCACCTTATGTCACTTTACATCTGAAACACCCTGTATATCCGATAAACATATATCAGATATATAACGTATGCTATGATATTTATATAAATATCACAATATTTTTGAACCCTGAAAAAAAATACAATTATTAATAACTTACCGTCATTTAGTTCCACGCTTACAACATTTCCTTTACAATCTTCATTAACCTTCGTCATGCCACTCCTGGTTATAAAGTTAACACCTTTTTCCTTAAAGAGGTTCATAAACGCAGCACCAACATCGGATCCAAGCAACGGTTTAAAAGGTACATCACCTCTCAATATAACTGTGACCTTCTTTACCTTATTCAAACAGTAATTAGCCGCTTCCATTGCTATGAAGCTTGACCCCAGCACGACTACCTCCTTGTCCTCTTCTAGTTGTGCATTCGTATACCTAAAAGTACAAAAACAGTTCAGAGTTCTGCGTAGAAAATTGCAACATGGTTTTACTAACTTTGAATGCTCGTAATCCCTTAAAACGACAACGTTTGGCAAGTTGGCACCAGGAATGTCCACTTTTCTAGCTTTGCATCCTGTCGCTATAAACAACTTATCATACTCCAGTTGTTTCCCATTACTTAGAGTGACGGTCCTTGCAATTGTATCAACAGCTGTCGCCTCAATTCCTTTTGCCACTTCTATGTCATGTTCTTTGTAAAATTTATCATCACGGAATTCAGCTTTCTCTATTTCAAAGTCCATAGCCTTACTTACTTTTACCTGAAATGCCACAAACTTGAATATCAACAATATTCATTATTAATGTATTAATTATTCAAGCTATTTTGATTGCTGGACTTGGGGATTTTATGATAATACATCTGAGTATGGGGTAATTAACTTTAACAAGCCATAAAGAAATAAAATGAAGTCATTCCTCCAGAACAGTAAAAGTTGACATCATTCGGAAGAAATTTTTTCTGTAGTACACGGTGGACCAAATTAGATTGGATTTGGGGTTTTCTCTAAAACTATGGCAGATAGACAAAAACCAGTATAGGTGTCCTGAGCTCGATTTTCGAGAAATAAACAGTAGTGCAAACAGTGATGGTCTATCTTTTTCGACTACCGAGCTACAGAGCATTTTTGGAAAATTGGCATTTTTGGATGACCTCTATATCTCAATTACCACGTGTCGAATCGAAAATCGAGTAACATATTCTTAAGGCACTTTTTTGAGTAGAATCCGCTACTGATCAGAAGAAAATATGCATGCCTCAGTTTTCGAGATATAGACATAACTTGTGTTTTTTTAAATGGAACACCCTGTAAATTATTTCATTATTTGATCACAACTTAAATTAGCTTTCCAGCGATATATTATGTCGTATTTATCTCTAGAAAAATTGGTAATTTTCGAAAAATTAAACATATTTGTGAGGAGGCCATGGAAAACTATTAACAACACTTCTTATAATATAAAATAATTTTGCCAAAAATAGGAAAAACTAAACTACAATAATAAATGTTCGAATTGTCTTCCATTGACATCTATGCATATTTATCGTATTTCTAATATTTATTGAGAAGGCCATGGGAAAAAAAAGAAAATCGAAATAATCGTAAATGTCAAAAACTAATTTGTGAGTTAATTGTGAGTGAGCCTTGTTAAAAATGGTTCAATTTAATAATTATCAAAAATATGATATGATTAAGTGTTTTATAGAATGCAGAGAAGATTCAAATTTAGCTTCCGAGCTTTATTTTAATAGGTACGTTATAGACAGCAAAACTTTGTGCCAAAAGTGCCACCTAAACAATATTTTTAGATATCCAGAAAAGAGACAGCCAGACATAAAAATATTCAAAAGGCTACAACAAAATTTAAAAGAGTTTGGATCATTTGTAAAACCTCGAGCAAAAATATATAATAAAGCTCTGTAGCTTGGTAGTCGAAAAAAGATAGACGATCGCGGTTTGTTTGTTTCTCCTCGAAAATCGAGCTCAGGACACCTATATTGGTTTTTGTCTATCTGCCATAGTTTTAGAGAAAACACCAAATCTCATCCAATTTGGTCCACCCTGTACAGGGTGTACAAAATTGCTTGATATACTTATATTTTTTCCAATATTTTGAGGTCAAAGTCAACTATGATTCCCATTTGAAATAAAAAAATTGGACTTGACGCTTTAAAATGTAATAGCGATAAAAAAAATTTTAAAAGATGTATCTTATTCTATGTTGAAAAGTGCCTCTAGAAAGTTTTTACTGCTTGAAGAAATATTCACAAATAAAACAGTTATGACACTTTTTGAAATCTGCCAAATGTCAATTTTCATCAATATCTCGAAAATGATTAGACATCGAAATGCGATTTTCATCTATCAACGTTTCACTAAAATCAAGCTCTAGATATCTTACTCAGTTTTCTCTATCAGGTCTAGAAGTACCAGCCAAATTCAATCAAACTGGGATACTCTGTACATGTTTAAAAATAAATTCCACACCCATATCAAATACCTGCGAGATTTTAGTTAAGATACCACTCCTTTTTCAACAAAAATTCGGACATATATGCAGACAAATAGAAATAGATGCATACCCTATCATACGGTAAGCAATTCTCTTTACAAACAAGCGTAAGTTGTCCAGTATAACCCTCTTGTCGGAGGGCTTCTACGCATGTCGCGCCTGCTGGGCCTCCACCAATCACAACAATTTTTTTGCCCTTCTCGCTTATTCCTCTTAACCATTGGTTTAACTCTCTTATTCACTTCGAGATCAGATTTTTTGGCACGGACCTTGACATTATTATTTTCAATAGTAACCTTGTAACAAGGTAAAGAATCCAAACCTAAAAATCGAATTTACATTTCATTAAAATCAAATCAGAATTCTTTTTTTATTATCTCAACCCAGAGTAGGAAATAAACTTTACAAAGCATTCAAATACACACAATTACATTTACCTACCTGGGAAATCTTCAATATCCCCAGTAGCAAGGCTAAAGCAGGCTCCATGCCACTGACACCTTAATCTACCGTCCCCAATGGCACTGTTAACTAAAGGTGCACCATAGTGGGTACATTTTGTCCCCAATGCATTAATTTTACCATTTTGCTTCACTAAAAGCACTTTTCCTTCGTCCAAATCAAAGGTTTTAAGTTCATTTTCATTAAGGTCTGAAATCTGACAAACGACATCTTCGACATAGTCTTCAGGGTCTTCTTGATCGGCACTTGTGGCTAAAAAATATTTGTGCAACTGAGACGCTTTAAATAACTGACTGGCTATGGTTAAGGTGGTGTACATCTTTACGACAGTTATTTTTAGATTAAAATCAATATATGGCACACATTTATTTTTGTTTTGGTTGTTCTGTGCGAAATTGGACTACTGCTAAAATACAAAGGACCTACTTGCCATTTTCTGAAGAAAACTGGTCAAAATTAATCTTTTTTGACTATGTTTTAAAAATCCATAAATTATTCTCAATGACATTCCTTTGTCACAACTTAATTAACGGTTGTTCTCATTTGTTTTATATGAAGTGTAACGAATTCAAGGTTATGTCAGTCTCGTGGTGTCCAAATGGCCTACTTACAAAATGATCCAACAACAAGAGACCAACTACCACAATAAGACTTATGACCTACTTACATTTAGAGATTTCGATTTTGGAGGAGGAACAGCCCATTTCGAGGAATTTACTTGTTTTTGCTTCTAAAAAAAGGCACATTTGGTGTTTTTCTTGAGACGATTGTTGTGAGCTGGCGACAGCTCTCTACAACCTGTAACCGCAGCAGACCGCGGGAAAGGAATTTCCGAATCATTTCGCTATCTTTGGTGACGTCACTTCAAGGTCGTCCAAATAGTACTATTTCATTCAAGTGCACATTTTTTTTGTATAAGTCTATGCCGTTTTTTTACCAATATACTAAACTGTGCCATACAGGGCTGGACCTGACAACGGATCGACTGGTAGGCGGCCAGGTGAACTCACTGAACTCAGCTGCGTGCCAGACGAAGAAATGTAATAAATAACAAAAATACTTGTAAAGTTATTGACATTATTTATTTTGAGGAAGCCATTTTGGTATTTGAAGAAAATTTTATTTTGTTTTCATTTTCTCGCAAGAGGAATTAATCAAAATTCGGCTCTGTGTCTTAGATAGGTACGTTTACTTTCAATTTCAGATTTATTTATACGTGACTTTGCGATAACAATAATTAAATAATGGAATAAAAATATTGTTATTATTGATATCTTAATACCTGACATAAATAAAAAAATATCTTGCATATTAACGTGTCTATCATGAACAATTTGTCCTACAAAAGTGACAACTATTATAGGCACTTGGTATTAGTCATGCACCTAGATATGTAAATTGCTAGGAAATATCGACAATAAAATATATGAGCATGCACAGAGAATATTCATGTGTTTTAATTACTTTCCCAATCGCCTATTTTATTGTAAGAAGTTGGCGAATACAAAATTGTTTTCCGATGTGAACAAAATTAAAATGAAAAATGTTTGTCTTTTGCTCATCTATTTTATTTTTCTAATACTTTTCAGCACCTATTTTAATTAAATAATTACCCAGAGTGTAAAATTATTACCTACTTTTAATAAGTTAAAATAGTTTTGAAAAAGAAGTTACATAAAAAATATTTTCTAAAAAATTACGTAAATAAATATTTCTTCTAATCTAAAATAATATTAATCTTTGGTTGATATTTCTTCATAAAACGAAAATAAATTATTTTACTCAACTCTGACAAAAAACGTTTTTCTGTTGAAATAAGCGATATATTTGACAGGCGGTCTTGAGCTAGTGTGTTTCTAGTAAATGTTTTTATGCGTTTGAGTGCTGAAACGATCGTTCTGCAGAAGCTCAAGTTACCGGAATTGTTGACACTAAAGATAATAAAAGTTTGTACAGTTCGGAGACAGCATTTTAAATTATTATTATATATAAAAGTAAGCATTTCTTGAGGCGATTTTGAATTTGCTAAAAGTTGCTGGTCAGATACAACACACATATGTAGATCATTTCTCAACGAAATACGGTTAAAATGGGATACTGGTCCATTAATTTGTCCATTAGACTGTTAGGAAATGATTTAGAAAACATTATAAAATTATTAGGATTTACTAAATCGAAACATTGCAAAGTATTTAAATCGGAAAATCTAATTTCAATTTGAACTATAATGGTGTCCAAAATTTCTGTAAAAATTTGTAATGTATGTCTGTCCTGTCAAAGTTATATGTTGTCTTTCTTTTTTTTAAACTGTGGCTCATCATCTAATTCTTCAATATTTTCTAAAAAAAACATTATATAAAGTATTGAAATGTATTTTCGTTATTGCAAAATTCTTTTAATTTAGGATATATGCAGCCAGTTTTCACAGAGCCTACACGTTTTCATAATAATTCCAAAACAGCTATTGATTATGTATTAACAAATTTTAATAACATTTTGATAGACAAAGATGTTATTGAGACGGGTCTATCGGACCACACTTGTCAAAAAATTGTTTTTGAGGTGAATGATCCACAGAACAATAACTGCCATACTTTTAGATCTTTTTCCCGGAAAAATATTTTGGAATTTAAAGATTTTTTAAACAATGAGACTTGGCATATTCTTTTAAGCAAGAAAACAGTTGAGGATAAATATATAGAATTTAATACCACTCTTTATCAGTATTATAATTTATCATTTAGGTTTGTCACAAAAAACTTGGATAATAATAATAAAAACTGGATAACTGCTGCGATCAAGGTGTCATCGGTTCGTCTAAAAGAACTGTTTAAGTTGCAAAAAAATAGATTTTATTGATATTAATTATTATAAAAAGTACAAAAAGATTTACAGTCAAGTTATTCAGCAAGCTAAAAAAATGTACTTTGATAAAATTATAGTAAACTCTTCGAATAAGTCTAGAGTAGTTTGGAATATAATTAATCATTCATTAAAAAGGAAAAATAATAGTAATATCAGTCCAGAATTTGATTTAAATGGCACGCTAACTACTGATAAAATAATTATCGCCAACGAATTTAATTCATACTTTTTAAATGTTGCTCATGATTTAACGTCACCCACACACAACATAAATAATTCCAACATTACCGATAGAACACCCATTCATGTAAAAGATTCTATTTACTTAAGACCCACTAACCCATCCGAAATCATTGATACAATTAACGCTTTAAAAAACTCCGGTTCTTCTGGTCCTGATTTTTATTCCGTTAAAATTATTAAAGAATGTGCTAGTCAATTAGCTAAACCGTTAACTGACATTATAAATCATTGTTTTCCAGAGGGCACTTTTCCGGATTTATTAAAGTTAGCCAAAATTATTCCCTTATTTAAAAAGGGTGACCGTAAACTGCTGTGTAATTATCGTCCAATAGCCATTTTATCAATTTTTTCAAAAATTTTTGAAAAGCTAATTGCAACTAGAATAACGGAATTTTTAGATATTAATTCAGTTTTTTCAGATAAGCAACATGGCTTTAGGAAAAATAAATCAACTATGTCTGCTCTGGTAACCTTTTTGGACTTTATCTACACAAATATTGACAGTGGTAAAAAAGTTGTTGCGTTATTTATTGATCTCTCTAAGGCATTTGATTGCGTAAATCATGAAATTCTTTTAAATACTTTACAAAATTACGGGATACGTGGAAAATGTAACGACTTATTAAAATCTTATTTAAGCAACAGAAAACAATATGTTAACTTTTTTGATACTTGCTCGGAATTTCAATCAACAAACACGGGGGTACCTCAAGGTAGTGTATTAGGGCCACTACTTTTCCTTCTCTATATTAATGATTTAGATGAGTGTATATCAGACTTTTTTTGTGCGTTTGCTGATGATATTTCCATTGCTGTGTGTGACGAAAATATAGAGATTCTCATTGAGAAATTAAACATTACTTTAAATAACATAAACAACTATTTTGTCAATAAAAAATTAGTAATGAACCAAGAAAAAACAGTCTCTATACAATTCCATCCTGTCCGGGCTCATTTTACCTCAAGTTTACTTTTAAAGTTAAATAGGAAATCAATACAGCAGATGGATTCTTTTAAACTTTTAGGTATCTATATAGATATAGCGCTTGACTGGAAATCTCATGTCTCCTACATTTTCAATAAGTGTGCAAGTAACTGTTTTGCGCTTAAAAGATTACGTCTCATAACTAATTTAAATCCTGTAAAGATATTTTATTTTGCAAATTTTGAATCTAGGCTAAGATATGGCATTATGTTTTGGGGAAATTCACCTTCTGCTAATCGTTTATTTATACTGCAAAAAAAGAGCCATCCGTAATATGTTTAATTTAAGCTTTAGAGAATCATGTAAATCCACCTTTATTGAGCAAAGGATTTTAACATTACCCTGCCTTTATATATTTGAAACTTTAAAATTTGTAAAGAATAACTTTTCTACATTCAGTCTTTTAAATGCTAACCATGCCTATCCAACACGGCATGGTTATAATTTGCAGTACAAGATCCACAAACTTGAATTATTTAAACATAACCCGTATTATATGGGATGTGTACTCTATAATAAGTTAAGTAGCGAATTTAAAAATGTGTCTAGTCTAAACAGGTTTTTGTCAACTCTAAAAAAATTTCTTATAAGTAATGCATTTTATTCTGTTGAAGAATTTTTAATGTTTTAATATATCCTATGTATCTTTGTATATTACTAGCATTACTATCTAGTTGACTTGTCCTATATCATTTTATGATCTCTTGGATTAATAAAGGATTATTATTATTATTATTATTATTATAAGTGAATTAAGTCTATTTTTAGAATATGTTATATCAGTTAATTTATTTTGTCAAATTTGGAAAACAACATCAGTTTGTTCAAAAATCATTTTAAAAACCTTTAGAAAAAATATGAAATTTTTATCCAACAATAACGATCTTAATCCGTAAGCTGCTCTTAAAGTCTGATCGTCATTTAAAAAAGTCTTCACTTTCCGAAATAAAATTAAAAACGTCAATAAGTTTTTTATGTGTCTCAATAGTGAACACAACTCTAGATGACAAAATTCCAATGCGTGGGAGCATTATTCGGAATTCTATGTTCCATAATTCTATTTAAAATGTCAAATCTTTTACCAGATTTTGAAAAATATGACGAAAACCTAGTAGTATTAGAAAAAAATATTCAAACTTCTTTATACAAGTATGTCCGTCGTTTCATCAATTTGCCACGAGAAAAATTTGCAATTATGCAGTTCATCATAAATTTTGCATAATAATGAAGCTAACACTCTCAATTAGGTCATTTTGAATTGATTTAGGCGTCCCGGAAAAAACAGTGGCGTTATTCAAAAAGTTCTCTAATTTTGGATCATACGTTTTTAAAAAAATCTATTAACTCCTTGAAATTTCCTTTATTATACGAATCGCATTTTTCATGTCCTCGAAAAAGAATTTTCTTGAGAATATGAATATATAACAGCATCAATTAACCTCTTTAATATTTTCCTATTTTCACGGACTTTTTCATTAAAATTTTCTATTCTCTTTTATGCACAGAATCCAAGAAATTGACAACATATTGTTTACCCAACATTTCGAATTTAATGCAAGATGAAATATGAATGATTTTTCATGCCTTTCTAAAACTAAACCGACAAATTTTGCAAATTATTAAACCCGACCCTACCCCAAATTGAGGATTGATCATTAGTAAATAACAAATATTTCCAACAATATAATTTGTTTCTAACTGTTGATGCCGTTAACCACTCGATTTTTTTGAAAATTGCTATCACTAAACCCTGTTTTGTTTACCACTTGTGAATACTAATGACGGCATTGACGGTGTAGTTCTGACCATGTTTTAATTCTTACCTTTTGATCACAACTAAGAGAACTAAATCCATTTGACAACAAATAATCCACCACGTCTGAACAAGACATGTTGTTGGGAATATTTTCACATAGAGCACTCATTTTTCAACCACCTGTTAAATATTTGATGTATGTTTATGTTCTCCCACGAAACCACAAATTGCCACTGTCCTTGTTCTATAACTGTTCATTCTCTTGTGAGAGAGGGGATCAACGCTCAACTGAGGTGTACATGCGCTAGAAAGATATGGGGTGCTAGAGGCTAACTGCCCTAAATACCAGATCCAGAATGTTTGCTGAGATACACGCCAACAACTCAAGGTCACGAACACTGTATTGAAATGGGGGTTGGCTGGCAGCTAGCCTCAGTTTATCCGAGCAAGCGCGATGAAAGACCGGGAAATAAGCATACATGGAGTGGATCATGCGGACTAGTAACATATGATTATGGAAAGGAAATGCAAAAATTTTTTTTACACTGAAAATTAATGAATTATAAACAACATTGAGAATTGAGATATACCTAAGTAGAAATTTCTACTTGTGAAAAATATTAGTTTGAAGATATTCTGCTTCTCCCAAAATTGTAGAGGAGGCTCAGCTTCCCCTGCCTTCCCTGACCATCCACCACTGGTGTAAAAGTATTTTCTAAATATAATAGAGATCGCAAGGGAGTCTGGTGACGTCACGGTTTAAAACAATAGAGCTTGTTGTCCAATTTATGTTGCAGGATTGTGTTGTAGACTTCATAATTTTCAAATTCATTATTATGATAACTGACGTTCTGTGGTTATTGTCACTCAAGTATATCTATTGTGTGCTATTTTATTATTGTTAATTTTGCTACCCAAAATATCTACTTAAATCAAGTAAATAATAATATTTTACAGCATTTTTCGGAATGTTTGTTATTATAAAACAATCTAGTATTTTGCACACTTCTAAAATCGACACTAAAATAGTCAATAAAACCTCTTGAATCATAATATGTCACTTCTGACAAATTTTCCCTTCTATATTTAGTAAAGTTAGGCTCTATCACAAACAGAAAACAATAAAAACTATTTAATGATAGACATAAAAGAATCCGTCATTGGCATCAATGGCTGCCAAACGTTGTCATTTTTACTCTCACTTTCTCTTTGATATCTATTTCAGATAGATACTACGGTTAAAATGTAAAATATCTTTACCTTTAGCCTTCTTCTAGTTATAAATTTGAGTTTTACAAATAAATAATAATAATAATAATAATAAATCGACTTTATTGCTCTCAAAAAAAAATAAGTACATGAAAACGAGAAAATTTACTTGAAGAGAATAGATCACAAACAACTCATGGCAAAGTCTAGCTACAAGTTATTCGTTATTCATACTCAACCATGAGAGGTTGTAAATCTCTCCTCAAATGAGAAAGTAAATAAAAAAATATATATATATAAATAATATATATATATATATATATATATATATATATATATATATATATATATATATATATATATATATATATATATATATATATGTTATATATATATATATATCAATCCCAAGAAAAAGAATGATTACCATATGCATTATTTATTTACTTTCAATTCTCTTTTCCTTGACGGCCTGGCACTGAAATATGATAACCAATTCATTATGTTTACTACCTACTGAAGAGATGCAATTTATATTTATACTTAAATTTGTTAAAATTGAATAATTTAAATTCTTCTGGAAGAGAGTTGTACAGATTAATAGCATTAAATGTGAAACTTCTCCAAAACAAAGCAGTCCGATGATGTGGCATTGTGAATTTATTTTTATATCTAATATTCCTGGAATGTATGTTGGAACACAACAAATTTATTTTTCAAAACTGAAGAGGTGGGTGTACCTAAAACTTTATGTATAAAATTTCCTAAATGATGGATTCTCTGATTTTCCATGTTAAGCCATTTGATATCTCTAATTTTATGCGAAATGTGTTCAAATTTCTTTAGTCCATAAATCAGCCGACAGCATGAGTTCTGAACCTTTTGTGTTCTATTTTTTTCAAACTGTTCAAGACATGGTCCCTATATGAAACCACAGTAGTTGAAATGGGAAAGAACAAGTGATTCACACAGCACTGTTTTTAATTTAAAATTAAGAATATCGCCGCGCCAATATCCATTTGGCATGATGACGGTCTCGGGGGGGGGGGCCCGGGGGGGCCCTTTTCCTTTTTTCCCCTTTTTCTCCTTTGACCCGGCCGCCCCCCCCCGGGGGGGGGGGAACCGACTAGCAAATATTAACTTGAGCGATGAGTAGGATTTTTGCAGTAATTTTTTTGTGTTCTTTAAAGCATAAATTGGTGTCAAGAATTATTCCCAAATTTTTTGCATGATCTACAATTGGCATGGACACACCGTCTATTTTAATAATTCAATTATCTTTTAAAAAAAGATTTTCTGTTTTTGTTCCCAAATAGAATTAAATTACACTTAGATGAATTTAATTTTAAGTTATGTTCATCAGACAGTTGTTTAATGCTTTGCAATTCTGAGTTGATGACGTCAGCTGCATGAGCATGATCATTTACATTAAAGTGAAAGTACAACTGAGTGTCATCAGCATATGCTTGAATTCTACACATATTTACTGCATTTATGATGTTAGAGGTATAAATAACAAAAAGTAAAGGACCCAAAATTGATCCCTGTGGTACAACTGAAAGTATGTTAATATTGGAAGAAAGCACGTTACCAACGGAAATCCTGTGCATTCGACCATACAAATAAGAATTAAGCAAATCTGATGAATCATCAGTTAATGGTATCAAAAGCCTTAGAAAAATCTAATAGTACCAGCACACTAACCAATCCTTCGTCCTGAGCCTTAATTAAATCATCAGTGACGGTGGATAAAGCTGTAGCCGTACTATATCCTTTCCTAAAACCACATTGAGAATCAGGTAAGAGATTATTAGAAATAAAATATTGAGAAATTTGATATAAAATTTTTTCAAACATTTTGGTTATAGCAGGCAAGATACTAATAATTCTAAGATCTGAGAATAAATTTGTATTACTATTTTTAGGTAATGGTATGCCAATAGCAGTTTTCCATAAATCAGGAAAATATTTTTACTCAATGCAACAATTAATTATATGAGTAATAAACGGATCAATGAAAGGACTACAATACTTTAACATAGTAGATGATATATTATTAGCACCATAGGCTCCTGTTTTTATATTATTTAAAATTTCGTTGACTTCCTTTACAGATGTAAGTGTAAAGGAAAAATTATTATTTTCATTATACTTATGGTTGTTGTAAAAGTTGATTTGATCGTTGCACATATTAGAAATATTCTGAATAAAAGACGCAAAATAATTATTAATTGCATTAGGATAAGAATATAATTATTTTAATGCATATTTAACGTTATTCGTATATCATATATATTTACCATATTAGAAAACAATAATTTCAATGTTGTTCCTCAGTAATTGCATAAATATGTTTACATTAGAATTTTTTTAGATTGTCACATATTTTAAAGATTAATTTTTTTAAACATTCTAAAATTTAAAAAATGTGTATATTAGGATAAGGATCATCCGATAGATAATAGATATAAGTTCTGCATTATGTAAGAATTGTGAAAGTTAAAGTATTTTATATTTATTAAATATCTATAGCGCGCCTATGAAATATCAGAAATGTTTATATCAGTTGGCTATCTTCCCCCATTCATCGCGTTGATTCTTTCGCTTGCAGTACAGTACATTCCTTGGGTAGGGAATTCCAGTAATTTCCCTCAGGTAGCCATAGTTGCCTTCGTGGCAATATTGTCTGTCGCCCTGTAAATACGGGGTCGTTCACTTGCCGTCACAAATGAGCGACTGGCGACTGTCATTGGTTTCCTTTGTGTCGTTGTCCTAGTTGTACCCATCCTTTCAACTTAGCGGCACCGTGCCGGTGAGACCACCAGTTCGAAACACGTGTCCACAGTGTGCATCCTTTGTGCGGGCCTCACCCATGCACAAAATTTTCTGTGTGAAGTCATGGGGCTAGCTGAATGAAATTTGTTGGGTTGATTGTCAGTAAAGTAGAAGGTTTTTAAGATGGTTACTAAAATTTTTTCTATCTTCTTATTTTTTGCTAGTCTTGTAAAGTTAAGGAATAATTTTTGTTTTAATAAAATTTTAAGATTATTTTTTTTTTGTTCAAATAGTTTTGGTTCCAATAAAAAAATATTTCTCAGGATGATATAAGGCCCACTATTGGACTAGTTCATAAAAAAATCATAATGCTAGTACTAAATAGTTAAGCCAGAATGACGAAATTTGTGGACAAAACAGGAGTTTAGTTAGAAATACACGAAAATTTCGTAAAACACAAATGGCATCAAATTGATGCGAATTGAGGTCCTTTATCACCCTGTGCTGGTTGGTCCGTGCTCAATGAAACACCCTGTTATATACGGGTTAACACATATTATTAGGGAATTATGACATGTGTAACTCCAGTCTAATCTAACCAATGTTTGCTTGTTAAGCGATCACTAAGGCTGGTTTCTTGAATATATTATCATGGACATGGGCACCGTAAATAAGCAACTTATTTATTTATTCAATCACTACAAAAGCAATAGGCCTTACAGAGTGTGTAATCTAAACTTAGGTATAAACAACTTATAATGAAGCATACACTAGGTATACTAAAATCTACAGACAATAATTAGGACAAAATTAAAACATATTTTTATGGACACGTATCACAGTAATAAAATTGTAAATAATAAAATCCGCTAAATCTATAAATTAAAATTATTAATACTACTTATAATAATAATCACATCAGTTTATTGCATGTTACATTCTAACCAATACTGTTAAAATTAATATTGTTACGCCACTGGACTGTGTAGACTGGTTAGATGAGACCGGAATTGTACGAGAACGGCCGGGAATATTCTGGAATGTTTTACACCGTCTGAATGGATGTATAAATAAGACGCACGGTGGACCAAGACTCAGTCTTAAGTTGAAAGCGAACGAGTAAAGAAATAAGAAAGTTATTTATAAGTTGCATTGGCAAAAATACGCCGCAGGACATAGGCGTACGTATCATAGTAAGTGTAATAAAAGAAATTAACTAGTCTGTCAAAAAATCCTTTAAAAACTTATAAAAAAAGAATGTTTTTGTAATTTTTGATGTGTGTATTTAAAATGTGTTTTTATTGTAAATTCCCATAGGATATCTATTAGTATTGGTGAGTTTTTATAGCATATGTAATTAAAAGTTTCAATAGGTTTTGAGGTGGGTATTTGAAATGTGTTTTTATTGTAAATTCCCCACGTCTATTAATATTGAAGAGTTTTTATAGTAATGTAAATAAGAAGTTTTTATAGGTTTTAAGGTGTGTATTTGAAATGTGTTTTTATTGTAAATTCCCTTTAGGAAATTTATTAGTATTGGTGAAATTTTATAGTATATTTAAAAACGAAGCTTTTTATGGGTTTTAATAGTGTATTTGAAATGTTTTTATTGTAAATCTAACAAAAAATATTTCAAATAATAAATAATGAATAATCGTAATTTTGCTTGTGGTTATGAAGGTCGGATAAAATTGAACAGCACCTGAAGTCACATCCAGTTCCAGACGTGCAATGCTTTGATATAATGGAATTATTATAATTGGACTAATTTAAAATGAGAGTACACATTAATATAACTATATTAGAAATTATTTCTATAAATATTTTATTTTTGAAAATAATAAAATCCTTTGGAAAATTCTTAATGTTAATCGACATTATTTTCTACATATATTAAGTAGATAGGAAACACTCAATAAGATTCCATAAATTTTAATGGTTTTGATGTAAATTAATATTTCATATTGTAAATTTTTTTATCATTTATATGCTATATTTAGATTTGCTACTTTAAATTTGTAGGATAACCCTATACGTAACCTAATGCAAACTTTGCTTATCTAATTATTGTGTATAATATTCAATATAAAAAAGTACTTACCTGAAATAAAGAACTCATTTTGAAAAGTTTTTCATATAATTTAAAATAAAAACTAATCCATGACTAAATAATTAATTGTTATTGGGTAGGGTGACATTAAATAATAAATTCAAGGTGAGATTAAAGATAGCCCACTAAACACAATGAGAAATGAGCAGAATTTAACCATTTTTTATTTGTCATATTCCCAGTATGTACAAATTGTAAATAAACATTTGGACTGTGATAACTATATGAATAAAAATAATGTGTCTTCTATATTTTATTTTAAAAATATATAATATATAGTATGTTCTATTCCACTCTTCCATTCTGCAAAAAAAAAGGAAATTGATTTTATACATGGCAAGATAATGTTAGATTACTAATTAATGAAAGCAAAGAAATATCAAGGTAGAATCTATTTCAGTGTTATGTCTTTAGTAAATATTTAGTAATGCCTAATTTTGACAGTTTATAAAAAAATTGAAATGGAAATATTTAAGGTGGCACAGAGACTAGGAACTCTACAATTTTTCAGATAGAACTTTGACAAGGGAATACAATTTTATTTTATGTGACTCTCCATATATTTTTGTGATGACTGTAAGATATTTAAATTGGCCTTTCAAAGATTTTGCGACTTAAAATCGGTTCATAAATATCTTAGAAATTAACATGTTTTTTTAAAAGAAGGCCGTGGATCTAATAAGCAGAATAAAAAGAATAATAATAATTGTCAATACTATTCTTAAGAGTTTATTTTTGGTATTTGACATTTTTGTTCTCATTAAATTATTATTTTCGATAACCTATGTATTTGTTATAATATTGTCATACTAATGAATAAAATGAACATACAATATTCCTGATACTCCCCCTGAAACCTATATTTTGTAATGCACAGCTAGTTAATTTTATCGGGTAGATGGATAATCTAAAAAAACAAAAAGTACACAGAATCCGGAAATACTGATAGGGAAGGGAGCCGGAGGGCGAAGAGAAAGAGGTTTGCCATTGCAGGTAGGGAGGAGGGGTGGGTTAGTTGACAGTCGAGGACCGTGGTTCGGAGCACGAACTAGGTCCTAGGTAAAAGGGCATGTGGTACTGAGTAAAAAGCTACTACTAGTTAATTTTATCAGGTAGGGTGTAGGGATATTGTTTATTCGCCACTTCTTTAATGATATATAACAAACTTAACTTTTATTACAAACACAGACATCAACAAAGGATACTCAATGAGACCAAACAAAAAAAATGTATACAGATAAACCTGAGGTAATTTTATGACACACATGGTTAAAAGAATTGCAATTTATTCCATTAAGCACTCTTCCAAATTTCTATTTCAAAAACTGTAGAAAAATTTGGAAGGTTCCTTAGTACCTGTCACCTGGTATAACCAATTTATTTTTCTACAATTTCAAATCTGTTAATTATCAAAAGCAAAATTGTAAGCAACGTTTTATGTATTGATTTATTATATTATCTTCTACAGTGCCTTGCCAGTAGAGCCAAATATCACCATCGACGTTCTTACTAGACATCTATGAAGACAACTACCACAAACCAGCATGATTATAACAGATTGTTATTCTTAATAAATTAGAACTTACCAACACTTAGTACTGCCTCCTACGTCTACATCATTCTCTTGTTGGAGTAAGACATTACTCTCTTTGTTAGAGCAGGGCATCACTGTCTCATTGGAGCAGAGGGCATCACCTATTCGTAGCAATGCATAAGTCTCTGATTTTTCCAGGCCATCACTATCAGCTGCACTATCAGCTTCTATACATTGACTTCCTTCTAGGCTTTGATCAACTAAAATAAATATAACATAGTGTAGAAATTTTTAAATATAAGCACAATACATTATAGAATAAGCTTTACGATTCATTTCAATTTTTTTATACATTATCTTCAGATCACAACGTGAAAAAACACGCCTTGTATGAATATTACTAAACTGATTAAATATTATTAAAATGATTAATTATTAGTAACAAAAATTTCTAATAGTACTGGTTCATTTTATTTTGTTGCTCTGTTACATTATAACGCATATTTCTCCACGAAAATATTTATATTAAATATATTGAGAGTATTTTTTTCTCTTGGAATAGTTTTATCATGATACTGAGATTTATAGAAAGTATACTGACTTGCACTTTAAACTTTAGGCTACCAACTGAAACAACATAACTAATGGAATATAACTTACCATAAATTGCTTTTAATTTCGTAGGGTCTAATGGCCGTCGAGTGGCATCTTTCTTTACACGATTACTTGTTTTTCCAGTAACAGAAGAATTTTTTAGTGTCAATTCCCCAAATACAGATTTAGCCATATTTTTAACAAATTGGCTGCCATTTCGTGATAGCATGAAACTTGAGTCATACACAGTTTTCTTAATAAAAATATTTTGTCCAATATGAACATTCTGAAATAAACAATAAAAATAGTTTATATATTTGGAATGAGTAATGGAGTGTAAGTATGAATTACATGCAATCAGATGCATACTGCTCTAGCACACAATAATCGAAGGCTAAATGCAACGAAAATTTAGTGTAAACACAAGTCCATAGGAACTGAGGCAGAAATTAGTCAAGACACAAACACTGAGGAATCAAGAGATTCTCATGGGAAAATAATATTGGCTTTAACTGAATCATTCTTGTACATGCAAATTGATGAACACACAAGAGGAAGGAAGCCATGCAGGTATAAATCCCAGGAACTCATGCAAAAATCAGGAATTTGGGGGAATCTTTCTGTGTAAGGGAACCTGGTGTACATTTTGCATCCAGTTTCCCCCTCAATAATAATTTTGCCTCTAAGTTTACAATTAAAAATGAAGGATAGATATACAGAAAACTCTTGAAATAAAATGTTTACATATTCTCAATATTTACATTAAAGAAAATTGTGTCCATGTAATCATTCAGTAGAGCAGTAAATCACAGAACTACTTAGATCCATATCAGTTATATCATAAAAAAAAGTAAAGTATAATGTGTTTATCCATTTACCTCATCAACCACGTCACCAACAGCTAGTGATTCTGAACTTGCAGCTTTTGGTATAATTTCTTGTTTACTTAAAAAATCTAGAAAAATTAAATAAAAGCATCTCAGAAACCAATTTTTTTCAATTTTATTCATTAGGTAAAACAATTCATACTGAAACTTTAAAATATTAAGCAAGCAATGAACATACCAATTCCACACCTATTTCCTTGATAATGATCTATTCTATTAGTTATTTACTTCCTCCCATATTGAAATATGTGCGAGAGATATTACTGTTTCGGGGCAATGAGTAAGTAGACAGTTAGTCAATTTTACAAAAACTGAAATGGCATTATATTACAGCAAAATTTATTATCACTTGCAAATATACTCTCTCTTCTCCTGGGGGTCAAATTTGAAAATTGTAACACACCCAGGAACAGTTTTGTTATAGCTAGTAATATTTGTTAAAGTTTTGTACTAAAATATCATTTTAAATGATCTACACCTATTCAATTCCCAACCAAATACTTATGAAACTTATTGATTTTATTTTTACCTTGTACAGCATTAATTACTTTTTTCTGTAACTCCATGTTCAATTCAGTTAGTTCCTGAATCTGTCTATCCCTATATCTAATAAGGTTTTTTAGAGTTTGATTTTTCTCGAGCATTTGACTTAGATTTTCTTCGTGCTTCCTGCTATTATCATCCTTCACATTTTCTTTAGTGCCTATACCTTCTACAGTTTCTTTTTCTTTCCCTTTCTTATACTGTTGTAATATATTTTTACTTAAAATGTTGGTGCCAATTTCTATAAAAATGGGTTAATATTTATTTAATAATTCTTACATAGTTTTATCAACCTCGTTTTTTAAGCAACTAATATAACCTCGAGTATAACAAAAATAATTTATAAAGGTATTTATACAGAACTTCCAACTACGCAATACCTCTCACCACCTCAGTAAGCTTAACAATTTACTATTAATTAAAGTATACAAAATTTAATTTTTATTTGATTGTTTTTTTGTTTAGTTTATCAACACCTACCTTTTCTTTTTTTTAAGTCCTGTTTTCTGTCAGAATCATCTTCCATTTCTGTGAAACTGTCTAACAAATCTTTATTTCTATGTGTGATTCGTTTGGATTTTATGTACTCTCTAATTTCGAAAGAGTGTCTAAAAATATATTCAGTTTGTAAATATAAATGTCATTCTGAAAAAAATTTTTAACCATAATACAAATTTTTTTTTTTTGGGGAAAGGTTTTCCCCCCCCCCCCCCCCCCCCCCCCCCCTCTCCTTTTTTTTTTTTTTTTTCCCCCCCAAACAAAAAAAAAAAAAAAAAAAAAAATAAACACACAAAAACCCCCCCCCCCCCCCCCCCCCCCCACCCCCCCCCCCCCCCCCCCCCCCCCCCCCCCTCCTCTCTCCCCCCCCCCCCCCCCCCCCCCCCCCCCCCCCCCCCCCCCCCCCCCCCCCCCTTTTTTTTTTTTTTTTTTTTTTTTTTTTTTTTTTTTTTTTTTTTTTTTTTTATTTTTTTTTTTTTATATAAAAAATTCCCCTCCCCCCCCCCCCCCCCCCCCCCCCCCCCCCCCCCCCCCGACAATATATATACGCGTTTCCCCAACTAATTGCATATTGAGATAATTAAAACTGAAATTTTTAAATATCTAACCATAATATGTAATTTTGCATTGCTGACCTGAGTCACATCCCAGGAATGCAACGCTTGTTACGGTGGTACTATTACATGCACAATTTACATATCTTATAAAAATTCCATTAATTTATTAACACTCTATCAGTACAAGATTTTTTGGGAGAGGTCTATTTATTTTAAAATTTAAATTTTAAAATGTAAGGTAAGAAATTAAATAGGCCGCAACCGCCATTGTGGTCTATATAACTATTAAAATTGGGTTTTTCTATACCTCTTTTAATTTTTAAAATTTCCGGTCAACTGGGAGTTACATGTGTATTGCTGATAGGACTAACTGTATCGATTTACAGTGTTAATTTTTAAAATTCGACTTTTTTATCAATTTAGCACTAGCACACCTGTAATCAAAGTAAAAAAAGACAATGCCATATTGCTCACTTTTTAATAATTTCTTCTAGCTCAATACTTATATGAAATGAGCAAGTAATTTATGTGGGACACACTATTTTATGAAAAAAGTCCTACATAACATCCATGACATAATAAGGCACTGTACATCTATTATTTTGAGACCTTTAATTATTCAAGATAAACTATAAAACTGTTAGTGTTACAATGCTGTAAATCATGAAAATAATATTCATTTCACTAAGACAAGGAATACCCTAATTTTTTTATTTATGGTTCTGAGAAATGAAATATTTGTTGAGACAAAGTTTCCAGTTCAATTTGTGTTTGTTCGTCAAACTAATATTTATTCAGTCATATACATACTTGATATCATAATAAAAATTGGTAGGTATACCTTTAACCACTGTAATTTGGGCTGGGTAATATTCTCCATCCTCTTCCCATTCGACGCTATATTTTTTATCCCATTTAATATTGGACGCATCATATTTGGCAATCTTATCGGTAGATATGATCCGGCCAACATTATCTTCAATGTATCTAACATATGCAAACATGGTAGGAAATTTAAAATGAAGACTCATCAGGTGGCTAGAACATAAATATTACCTAATAACAGACTAAAGGAAGGCTAGTATAACAAATTAGTAATGTCAGTTAAATTATTTAGAAATTATATATTTCAAGAGTTTTATAGCAATTCGGGTCCTTCAATCATTGTCTTTATTTATGTGGGTTTTTATGATTTTTCTCCTTTTCGTAAGTACTTAAAAAAAAAATTCATACATCATATACATAGGTATGCACAGCAGTTAACCCCTTGGGAAGATAATATTGAAAGAAACATTTTGTTACAATTAAGTGTTCAGTGATATTGCCCGTATAAGCTGATTAAGTATTGAAAATCGGCCTAAAAGTTATTTAAAGGTATCGAAGTTAATTTAGGGTACCTACTTATATATGTACACATGACCTTATCATGTGTCATACAACAAATATCTAATAAGTTACTTACCAACAATAATTGCACTAATTAATAGGGCTGTCAAAAATATTCCGTGGGATATTGACGGACGCGAAATTAACTAATACGAGAAACAATAAACTGTTACAATTTATAACAACGTATGTAAAACTTACCCTCTTAACTAGCTTGACGAACTATCTTGCTTATCACAAACTACAGAAGATGTGTAGCAATTTTGCAGCATCAGGTATGTTTCTATGGTTGTCTCCATGAGTGATGTTCGCTTTGGTGAAAATATATTCTTATATTTTGAAAACGACCGTTTGACATCTACTGATGTAATACACGCATATGTAAAATAGTCTTTGAACGCACTTAACGGATCTGGGGCTGCACCATCACATATTTGTCTTAATTTGGTAAAACCGGTGTCTTTATTTAATACACTTGTGAACTTTTCTTTAACGCGCTCATTTGTTGCATCACCTATAGCGTGTAGCAGTAGATTTACTTCGTCCGACTATTTGCAGTGACTCTGCTAACGACAACTCACAGTTTTCTAATTTTTTTTATGCTTTCATGTAATGGTTTATAGTTCTTCGCAATATTTCTTAAAGCTGTGTCAATGGAGATATCTTCAAATTTTGTCTGGCTTTCCTTAATAGCTGCAGCCTCATCTGGATTGAATTGTAGTATCACAGCTTTTATTTGTTGGAAATATTCAGCATAATAAAAAGCTGCCTGCAACCATGTTCCCCAACATGTAAGAATCAGCTGTGGTGGTTCAGGAATACCGGGACACTTGCTATGAAATGCACGGAGACGTTTAGGAGATTTAAGAAACACTTCTTTTGTACTTGCTATTAATGCATCCACCTCCGGAAAACCTTTTCGAATAGTTTCTGCCACAAGACGTAAAGCATGCACTTTACACATAACATGTATAAACGTACAACCTTGTTCTTGCAGAGAACGGCCTACCGAACACATTGTCACGGTGCCATCAGTCACAAACATCAACACTTGACTTTTTGACAGTTCAAATTTTTCTAACGTCTCCAGCACCACCCTGGTAATTATTTCGTTAGTACACTGACTTAGTCTTTTGCTAGCTAGTAACAGTGGAACTGTCGGTTTAAGAGGGTCCAGTACTCGTACTAGGACAATTAAAATAGAATTTTTTTTTACAATCTGTTGTTTCATCAACAGATAACCACAGCCATGTATTTTTTAATTCACATTTCATCTTATTTACCATGTCTACATGTACAGTTGGCAGATAGTTACATAACGTTGTGCGACTTGGCAACTTCACCTGGGCATTGTATTTATTCCAGAATTCTCGAAATGGTTGTTTATTAAGTATGTGCAGCGGAACATCACAGGCAATCAGCATTAACAGTAAATCAAACATAAACTGTGTTGTCGAAGGCACGCCATTTTTTTTATTTTTATGGTGTACACTATTTACGTGAAGTCCACAATCACGCTTATCCCAGCACATCAAATCTTTCTCGCACACTTTACAAATTATTTTAGCACCATCATAGAATAAATCCGGGAATTCACCTACGAATTTATTCACTTTGTCAGCAAATGGCCGTTTTCTACCCCTGCGTACGTCTGCCATGCTTTATTATTAAATTAATATCAACAATACAGTACAACAAATAAAATGAAAACACAAAAACAATATGCAATACACCCAAGTGACTTAACGTGTACACAACTCGAAAGCTAATAATAGGCTGGACAGGAGAAAGAGTTTCGCGGTCAAGGTGAATGCCGGCGACAGTAAGTACTCTACGACCATGATACACAGAAACGATTTGCAGCTTTACTAATTAACAAACATTTTATAACACATATGAGATTAAAAGTGCAATCTTCACAAACCCAAGGCCTTAAATCCCAAAAGAAATAAATAAAGTTGAGCGGACGCAAACAAGACAGTTACACACACCACAGACAACCACTTTGCACACACAGAAGAGAAGAACTTCTGTCAAGCAGAAAAGCCGGCCCCGTCTATTAGGCATTGGAGCACGTTCCTTTATTCTGTAGTGACGTCACATTACTCCACAAATCAAATTCAAACAATGTTCATTTATTTGGAGTATATTTTTATTTGAAATTTTGGTTGCGATTTTTTAGGACTACACCATTTATGTAATGATTTATGTAATGATGCATGCTTAATATGCATTAATACATTTATAAAATCTTGAAAATTATCCAGTGTTTACGTACATATAATATTAATTAATATCATATATCCCCAACAAGGATATACATACATGTAAGGAAGAAAAGTTGCATAATAGATTTGTGTAATAAACTTGAATGAAAATACATAAATTTGCAAATTTAGATAGTATAATTAAAATGCTGAATTGTGGCAAATATTTAGTACTTTTCTATACTCCTGGTTAGGTCTTTTTATGATTATATTTCGGCGTTTCGTCCTCTAGATCACTGAATTTTTAACTAAGTAGTACCGTTATTCGGTGCTAGATGGCGCACAAAGTACACAAATTAAAAAAATAGTCTGCTACTATACCGATCCTACCTTTCTTCTTCATAACGTTTTTTTGTGCTTTAATGGCGTACAGGCGTTTTCAACGAGGGTAATTATAATTTACAAAATTATAATTTAATAGTTTTTTTCAGCATCTCTTTTAGGCTGAAATGGGAAAAACAAAGAAAAGAAGGCACTCCCGATCAACTAGCCGCGATTCTGAGAAGGAAAATTTAAAAAGGAGGTTAAGAAGACTTGAAAGGGCTATGCATGACCATTTTAGAAGCAAAAGTAGATCTCGGAGTAGTAGTCGTAGTACTAAACATACAAAGAGGTCAAGGTCTAGGCACAATTCTGGCAGTGTTGGCAGCCCAAGAAGTAGTTGCTCGAGAGGCTCAACACGCGATCGCAGTCCAATCAGAGGCTCGACACCAGACTGTACTAGAACCATAAGCTCAGTTTCCCCTGAAACATTGAGTCACACGCCTCCTCAAATAGATCCTCAGCCAGAGGACGTTTTAGTGATCAACAATGAAGTGGAATTAGATGAAGCCACGCTGGAAGTTTTAGGTGATGACCCTGAGAATAAAAAGGATCAAACCATAGAGTTGCATACAGCATTAGCTTCCAGGTGGAAATATATTCTCACAAATGGTTTAAACAAAGAATCAAGGGAAGAAATTAGTAGTAGATACCCATTCCCTGCTAACTGTGTACATCTGAATGCTCCGAAGCTGAACCCGGAAGTGCAGCAGATATTATCAACCCCTTCGTTAAAGAGGGATAAATACCAAACGTTGTCCCAACAACAACTTGGTAGAGGCATTACAGCATTGGGCACTGTAATAAATACTATTTTAAAAGGAAATAATGATCTCTATAAACCACTGTTACCTGGGTTAACAGATGCAGGCAGGTTATGAACTGACCTGCATCATAATTTATCTATTAGCAGAAGAAGCTGGATTACACCTCAGCTAAATAAGAATGTAAAACAACTTGCAATAGCAGGTGAAATTGATCAGTTCCTCTATGGCTCTGATTTTCAAGAAAGATGTAGACAGGTAAAAGACTTGGAAAAATCAAGTAGAGAACTTAAAGCAGAAACAAGTCAAAGTTTTAAGAAACCAAAAGTACCATCTTATAAGGTATCAACGTATAGAAGTGCAAAGCCTGATTTAAACAGGAAAGGCCCGTTTCGAACATTGGGGGCTTCGAAACAACAAGGGCAAACCCCCCTGAGCAGACGAACAGACGACAAATACTACCACAGGTCATACCGGAGATAGAAGAGGTAAGTAAATATGCAGGAAGACTTAAAGATTTCAGGGAGGAATGGAAAAAGTTAGAACCAAGTAAATTTGTGTTAAATTGCATTGAAGGTTTTAAAATACCATTCATATCAAGGCCTCCAGAACAAGGCAAATTTAGGCACAAAAATCTTTCAGTAACTGAAAGAGGGGAGTGCCAGAAAGCTATTTTAAAGTTGATAAACCAAGGTGCAATTGTACCTTTGCCGTTACAAGAAGGGCCAATTCCTTTCCCCATTTTTCCTGGTGAAAAAACCAGATGGGAATAAGCGGTTTATATTAAATTTAAAGCGTCTCAATAAAGGTATTGAAACAAAACATTTCAAGATGGAAGATTATAGAACCGTTACCAAACTTGTTCAAAAGAATTCCTTTATGGCATCAATTGATTTGAAGGATGCATATTTTCTTATTCCCATCCATAAATCCTCACGTAAATATCTTCGTTTTGAGTTTAAGAACAAATTATTCGAGTTTGTTTGTTTACCTTTTGGATTATCACTAGCCCCATATATTTTCACAAAAATAATGAGACCAGTAATTTCTGCGTTTAGATCCAGGGGTGTAAGTTGTGCAGTATATTTAGATGATTTTATAATATTAGGCTCAAGCTAAATGTAACAAGAATACGTGGGTAGTATTAAAAATGCTCGAATCCTTAGAGTTTATTATTAACAGGGAAAAAAGTAGTTTATCTCCTGAAAAACAATGTAAATTCTTAGGCTTCATTTTTAATTCAGAACACATGACCATAGAACTCCCTATGGAAAAGAGACAAAAAATCATTGGTCTTTTAAAAAACATTAGAAGAGCAAAAAGTTGCAAAATCAGACATTTTGCACAGGTCATAGGCATATTGGTGGCGGCAACACCAGCTGTAAAGTACGGTATGTTATATATAAAGAAGTTAGAGAGAGAAAAATATTTAGCTTTAAATAAATGGGGTCAAAATTATGATAGTCACATGATAATCAATCATGATACTATTGATGGAGAACTAGATTGGTGGTTAAGAAATATTCCGCAGGTAAAGAACAACATTTTACAAGATAAATTTGATATCGAAATATATACTGATGCTTCAAAGACAGGGTGGGGGGCGCATTGCAATGGACAAACGACGCATGGATGGTGGAATAAAGAAAGGAGTGTAGAACACATTAACTATTTGGAGCTACTTGCTATATTTTATAGTTTAAAGAGTTTCGGTAGTAATTGGTTCAAATGCACGGTCCTTATTACAGTGGACAATACGACTGCTTTGTCGTATATAAACCGAATGGGAAGTATAAGACATCCAAATCTTAATAGACTTTCGAGAGAAATCTGGAGCTGGTGCGAATCTAGAGATATATGGTTGTACGCCTCCTACGTACCAAGCGACTCAAATTTAGCAGATGAGAGTTCACGCATTCTATCACCAGATACAGAATGGGAATTAGATAAAGATACTTTTGAAGCCATTGTTAATAGATTTGGTAAAGTAAACATTGATCTCTTTGCTTCAGGCATTAATTTTAAATGTGAAACTTATGTGTCATGGTACAGAGACCCAGGGTCATTATCAGTTGATGCCTTTACGATCTCATGGAAACCATATTTCTTTTATGCTTTCCCCTCCCTTCGCGATTATATTAAGGGTATTAAAGAAAATCATCACGGACAAGGCTGAGGGAATTCTTGTCGTCCCTTACTGGACAGCACAAGCTTGGTTCCCTCTTTTTCTAAAGCTTTCAGTTGGAAAACCAATGCTTTTTGGGCCTAACAAAATCTTATTAACTTCTCCTTTTAGGGACACCCATCCGCTAGCAGCAACCCTTATCCTGGCTGCGAGCAAATTATCAGGCAGTCTTATAGAGTCAAGCAACTCCCTGAAGAGGCAATTAGAATAATGTTGGAGTCTCTGTCAGAGAGAACAAAGAAGCAGTACAACTCAGCATATAAAAAATGGTGGGATTTCTGCAAAGAAAGAAAGGTGGAAATTTTTAAGGCTACTGCTCCAGAGGTAATTTTATTCTTGCAACAACAATTCAACAGTAATAAATGCAAATACAGTACATTTAATTCATTTAGATCAGCATTAGGACTAATTTTACCAGGCAATATTGGTCAGAATGCGGAAGTTAGAAGATATCTCAGGGGTATCTCAAAACTCAGACCCCAAAGACCAAAATATGGTTGTGTTTGGGACCCACAACAGGTCCTAGACTACCTGTCAAAGTTATCAAGACAAGAATTATCTATTGAAGATCTGGGAAAGAAGCTTGCAACATTGTTAGCTTTGACTACTGGACACCGCATACAAACCCTTTCTCTTATTAGAATACAGAACGTAATATTTTTTAGAGGATAGGGTGAAGGTTTTCATAACAGACAACATAAAGGCGAGTGGTGTCAATAGAGTCCAACCCTGTTTGGAAATACCATACTTCGATGAGAATCCTAATTTATGTGTAGCAGCCACATTGAATAATTACATAGAGTCCACTATTAGTATGAGTTCAGAATCTCAAGATTTCTTATTTATAATTCCAAGACCACCATTCAACAGAGTAAGTAGCCAGACATTATCCCGCTGGATAAAAGAAATAATGGCAAAAGCAGGTATAGATACCACTATATTTACAGCATACTCCACACGCCATGCATCTACATCAGCAGATTATAGGGCAGGTATCTCTATTGAAGTCATAAGAAAAACAGCAGAGGTGGACCCAGAAGTCAAACACATTTCTTAAATTCTACAATAGACCGCTTAGAGAAGAAAACAATTTTGCAACAACCATTTTAAAATCATGAAACTGTCAGGGACTATGGACTTTTCTTTAAATGTGTGTTTAAGAGCTGTACAAGATGCTATACAGTTGTATGGTCACATAATATAAAAATTTTATTTTAAATTTTTTTATATATATATATATATATATGTCTAATTAGGATGAAAATAATAGGATTATTTATTTCTTATGAAACAAAAACAATAAAATTCTCTGAACATCTACTTAGTTAAAAATTCAGTGATCTAGAGGACGAAACGCCGAAATATAATTGTACGATTAAACGAACTTACCTGTGAAGTTCAATCGTAATTATATGAGGCGTTTCGTCCGAATAGTCCTCCCACTAACCCCAAACAATTCATCGTTTGAATTTATTATAGAACCCTAAATTTGTTTTTGTTTCCAGACTTTAAACAATATGAAGAAGAAAGGTAGGATCGGTATAGTAGCAGACTATTTTTTTAATTTGTGTACTTTGTGCGCCATCTAGCACCGAATAACGGTACTACTTAGTTAAAAATTCAGTGATCTATTCGGACGAAACGCCTCATATAATTACGATTGAACTTCACAGGTAAGTTCGTTTAATCGTACAAATACAAATATCCCTCGATGCGAGTATTTTGTCATCCTGTTACATATTTACTATATATATGTATACGTTAGTAATTTAATTGTTAAGTATATATTATACGAGGTTTTATTCTTATAAATACTACGAAATTGCGTTGAAATTAGGACAGTGGTTGCTTTATGAATGTCAAAGTTAGAAAATAAAAGAATGGAAATTTCAATTTATTCATTAGAACATGTCAAAAGATAAGTATTCAAATTGATTGAAGACTGGAAATTTCAAAAGTGTTACTTTATAATTTCATAAATAAAACTGGCAACACTAGTGAACATCGAGATGCTTGTTTGGTCCAAGATTACTAAAGAACTATTTGGCCGTTCATATTCTGGAAGACGTAGTTATCTCTTCTGTGCTTTTAGAACGCGGTTATGATTTTGACCTTAGAGCATTGCCTTAGAGAAAGAGAAGTATAATTTTGACATGTTTGAATTCATCATAGACATAAAAATTAGGTCTGTGGAATTCATGAAGTTTTGAGTTATAGTCATTAAAAACAGTTGTTTTTAAAATCTTTATTATTAATCATGAATAACTTAAACGAATAAACAAGAAATTTCTAGAACCTGAGTATAACGCTAGTAATTCGGTATCACCAACGTCCCTTTGGAGATGGAAGAAGAGACTCAAGCTTCATCATGAAGAAAATGTCGTATGGTGAAAATGAGTTAATGGAAGAAACAAATAATTCATCCGTTTGTAATGATATTCCGGAACACACAATAAATGTGTATGAAACTGGAGAAAATGATACACCATTATCTGCTGAAATTAATAGCGATGATGACAATAATTGTTTTAACGACTTCGACAGATTAAGCACTATTTGTAATGAACAAGGTCATAGTAGTAGTAGCTGCAGGGTTGCCAACTGGACTTTAACTGATTTACTCTCAACATTTTTCCGGATTACTCACAACTTGAAAATATCAATATCAAGATAGTTTTTTTATAAATCGTACCTATATTATTTGTTCATAACATAATACGTGACAACTGATGCCGGTTTTGTTTTATTTTACTACTGTGCAATGTTGCCAACATCAGAAGCTGGTATTGCGTGTGCCGTGTTGCCTTCCCAGAACACTCAAAACAGACGCACAACTTGTTCTCTGCATTCCAAAGAGGTTAATCTGTGGTGCATTTATCATTTATAAAAATACAATATAATTACATACTAGTTACAAAGTAATAGATAGAAAAAGAAACTGTACGGATCTTTATTAACCAGCTTAACAAAAACACAGATAAGCCATCAATATGTTTTTAGAAGAAACTTTGCCTCTTATTAGATACTTATCCATTTTGACAAAAACCGTACATTGAAGTAATCACTATACTTAATCATTAATAACACGAAGTATTTCAATAAAAAATATTAATAGGTATATAGCATATGGCGAATTTATGATGACGATAACTGGAGTGTGACTAGTGACTTTAAGTTAAAGTTACGCACTTATATACACAAGGTACAAGAGGAAAATACCGAATACTCGAGATGCTGCGATACCTAGTGTTGTAAGTTGCAATATCAAACAGACGAATAGGCAAGGGGACAATTTATTTTTATTACTTTAATAACATCTACAGTTTAAAATAATTGACCCGTATTTTTTTTTTATTGTCTTATGCTTAAAAAATTCGTAAAGTTTAAGCGCTCTTTAAACGGTCAGATATTCCCGCATTTTCCCAAGCCAATTGTATTCGCCGTGACGTAACAGCGTAGACAGTACAGATTCAGCGAGGAAACAAATGCTGCATTGCCATGTTTCTAAATAATTTAGATAATATTGTGTTGATGTAAAGCAATCCTTTATTATAGTATTATATTTCAGTATTAGTAAACCATTAGACATTAATTGATGGTTAAATATAGGGAATGCTTACATGCTTTGTGTTTATATTTGTGTTAAAAGAAATTATTTTAAAAAGCCAGATATTAAACTTCAGGGAACATGCTTCTTTTTTAGGAATTTGGCAACGGAGCTAGTTGAATATTTAACCTTAATGTTTTGTTTGTTGTTTTTGTATATCATTACATTATTTTGAAACTTAAGTGTCTGTAAAGAAGCGTTTTGTACCTGGTTGTGGAAATGTTAATGAAGTTACAGTTACGCAAATTTACTTTATCAATAATTATAACACCTGCACTATAATAACCTTGTTTTAGTTTTCTACCCTGGAATGCGCGCGTCGTATCTACGCTGTTACGTCATTATGAGACCGCCGATTGCTTTCATTTGAAATACATCCTCATTTCCAGCATTTTCATTTCACAATTGAACAAAATATGGTTACTAAAATTATATTTTAGTAATATTTATAGTGAATTAAAGGTCTCTACTATAATACCATGATGTTTCTTTTTGTAATTTTGATTACAGTCCCCTCGCCTATTACTAGCTACCTTACTTATCCACTTATGTATACTATTATATCGACCAATAGAGGACGCTGCAAATCTCAAAACTAGAGTGCGTAAAATTAGGCTTAAATTAAGATTTTTAAAAACTAAGTTTTTATAAATTGTCGAATCGGAATTTTGCATAACTATCAATATACCCTGACCTCCCAATTACTCACAATTACCTCACAATTGTCCTTTACTCACAAAATTACTTACAGACTACTAAAATACTCACAAATGTGAGTAATTACTCACAGATTAGCAACCCTGAGTAGCTGTGGGAGTAGTAGGAAAGATTAATTTATTAGTAAAACTGTAAGTGATGAGTGAGATAACCATAATGGTGACAACAATATTATTTTTTCTTAGTCAGGACTTACAGAATTTGATATAAAAGATTTAGTAACAGGTTTTTCACTCAGACATTGTCTTTCACAAGAGGCAGTTGCCGATTTGATAAAAATGATTGAAGTGTACGCTAACAAGCAGGTGCCGATTAATGTTTATAACATTTCAAAAACTTTTCTGTTTCTGATGGTGTAATTCAGTATATTTATTACAATAAAACTTATAATAATGAGTTAGTGAATACATCTAAAAACAAAGTAGAGAACTGCAGTATGATATGTGATAGTTGTAATAAAACAAATTTGGTATCACTTAGTTCCGATAATTATTTTATAATGCTTGATTTGGAATATCAGTTCAAAATGTTCTTAGAAAATGATTATATACAATATTCTTTGCTTAAAATTGTAGATAATAGCATTACCATAACAGATACTTATGAAAGTGAGTTATATAAAGATTTAAAGGCTGCTGTCACTGATTTTGAGTTATTAACTTACAATTTTAACACGGATGGAGCTCCTGTATTTAATTCTTCCAAATTTTCCATGTGGCCTGTTCAATTAACTTTAAATGAAAACACCAGAAATAATAATAAATTTCGAATTATTATATTGGCAGGCATTTGGTTTAGTAAATCGGAACCAAATATGAATTTATTCCTCAATGTTTTTGTTCGTAATGCAAACAATATTGCTAGAAAAGGCGTTACCTGTATTTGTAATGGTAAAATAACATCTAAAATATATCCGTTTTGTTGTGTAAATTCGGTAGCTAAACCGATGATCCAAAACTTCACTTGGTTTAATGGGTTTTTTGGATGTCCTTATTGCTACCATCCAGGAATGGTGGTAAATAAACAAGTAAAGTATCCTGTTGATATTCCTAATGTAAAACTTAGAAATTCTAGTGAGACAATTTCTGACATGGAGAGTGCAGTGAAAAAGGAAATAAGGGTACGTGGTTTCAAGGGTCCCTCTGCTGTTATAAATTTACCTAATTTCGATATCATTTACGGTTGTCCCGTTGACTATTTGCACGAGGTTATTTTTAGGAGTAACTAAGCAGCTTTGGGATATTTGGACAACTTTTGGTAGTATGGTATATCGGTGCACCAAACATTTTAATGAAAATTAATGAATGTTTATTAAATATAACTCCTCCAGACGAAATTCATACATTGCCTAGGCCAATTTTTGAAAAAGCGAAATGGAAAGCAAGTGAATGACGATCCTGGCTTCTTTTTTATTGTGCTCCATGTTTAGTTGATATCTAATAAAAAAAAATATTTAGACCCCTTTGTTTTATTGCAAAGAGGAGTATACCTTTTACTTCAAAGAGAAATTTCTGAAATAGATTTAAAAACTGCTGAAAACTCTTTATTACAATTTCTTCACAATTTTCAAGAGTTTTATGTTTCATCAGCTATGACCCTTTAACATACATTTACTAACTCATTTAGTAATGTCAGTAAAGAAAACAGGCAGGGTTGCGGCGATTTAAATCAATTTGATTTAAATCGTGATTTAAATCAACTGATTTTTAAATTTAAATCATGATTTAAATCAAGTTGTGTAAAGCCAGTAAATCAAACTTCAGAAAATTCAAATACCTTTATATGTTTCAGACTTTCCTCAACAAAAAGAGAATATTGATCCTGACATAGTCCCGAACGAAGTTGTTTCTGACGAAATTAACCTTGGTGAAATCTGATTCTTCAGATTCTGAGAATCTTCCACTAATATCTGTAATAAACAATACAGCTAGGCAAATCACAAAAGTGACTGGACATACAATTATTGAGAACGTCGAACCCAATAGCGAACCTCACTTAGAAACTACAATATCCTACGAAAATAAGACTAAAAAAGAAATCGAGAAGACTGTTGATATAAACTTAAATGACACTAAAGAAATTATTGTTAACAGCTTTGTTGTTGCTGAAGTTCCTCTGGAAAACTCATCAAAAATGAAATTTTATGTGGGCAAAGTAATACAAAAATATATTGAAGACACTACACAAAATTATCTTCTAAGATTCCTCAGAAAAAAGAAAACAGTAGATAACGTTTACTTTCACTATCCACCGATTTTAGATGGGGGCATAGTAGCTAAGTGTGAAATTATTAAAGTCCTCAGACCCATCGCAATGCGCCGAGAGCGCTATTCTTTTTCAAACTTGCCCGCAGATATCATTTTGGAATAATAGAAATATTTTTATAAGAACACATTTTTCTAGAATAATTGTTTTTTTAAGTTTTCATATTTGTTAAGTATTTATTTATTTTATAGTAAAATAAATTTTTATGGCAGCAAAAATGTTTTTTTTGTTAGGTACTTTTCAACTCTTATTTTTTTTTTTAATTACTGTCCGAAGTTACCTCTAGGTGCAGCTAACTTAGATTTATTGCAGTTATCCGGGTGTGTCCGGAGTTACCCCACAATTGAAGGTAACTTCGGATACCAAATAAACGAAAAAATATATGAGCAATCAGTTTTTTTCTCTTATTTCATTATAGAATCTACTGATTAAGGATAGGAGAAGCTACCATAAAAGATTTAGACTTCTTCAATTCGTTTTGAAGAAGTAAAAATCGTCCGAAGTAGACCCATTTTACGGTACTTATGAAATGAGTCCTGATACTTGGAAACTAATTAGTTCCCCTGGTAAAATAATTATTTGACCATTATATCCGATTATTCCACAATATATGATGAGGACGGCTCCCACCAAATTAATAAATGTACCATAAGACTTCTTCACTGTACAAAAATGTAATCATTGCACATAACATTAACATGTGTCACTGTTCCAGGTCCCCCCCACATACATAACATGATAAAAAAATTTAAGCCTTCTTAGAAAAAAAGGTGACATCATTGATACCAAAAAAAACTTCGTTATCTTCAATTGATAAATACATAATCCCAATAATTGGCATAATCACTCCATAAGTAGATTTTTAAATACCTAGATAAATTAAATACTTGATAAATTTGATACCACATTACAATAAATTTAAATTCAATGAAATTAAATCAAATTAAATCGCATTAAATTTGAATCGGGAACGTCTAAAACAATGAGAAATCCAATTACTAAATTTGTTCATAAAAAATATTATAGTTGTATATTTACGAAGTTGACTTGGTCATCAAAGGAACTGAAATAAAATGTTACATGGTGAGACTCAACTCGCCTCGAACGATATAGAAAACGAAAAAGAACAAATCTTTTGCATATCCTACACTGATACCTTTGTTTCATGATTATAAATAGATAAATAAATCTTAAAAAAATAAAACAAAGATATTGTCACAACCCCTGGTTATTAAAGCTGCGAAATGGCATCAGTTAGCTTATGATAGGTTCTAGTGGAGAGTAAAAATAGATATAAAATATCTGAAGTGGCCAGCACATAACTTTCTTATACCAGTGTACCTATATTATCCTGATCTAAAAAAATCATTCTGTTTAATTCCTCACTTACCAATTAAATGTTAATAGCGTACATTGAAATGTTTCATTAAAATTTTTAAATAATTAATTATCAGCGTCATTCGACACTGTCAATAATAATTCATGTCATATTTTAATAATTTTTTGTTATTGACATTGACATTTTTGTAACTAAATCAGACCTTTCAAATGTTAAACTGTTAAATTTATCCTAACCCCATTTTATGAGGCCAAATGTGTAAAATATTTCCAGTTTACATCAGCTTTATTTAAGTACTTGGAAAATATATTTTATACGCTTGATATACTTAGTAGAGCTGATTTATAATCTTTCATCAAAGAATATATTTTTTTGTAGTCAAATACAAAAAAATTTGGGTCCCGTGGACCCCCCTTTCAGAAGGCCAATTTTGCTCATCACCGAATTTTTCATTGTCTTTTGGATTATTTTTTTCATGAAGTTATGTTTTTTCATTATAATTCGTCGAAATTCGTCCAGAAATGCAATAAAAAATTTTAATTTTTTTTTCCGAAATTGTACCTTTTACTTCTTTCATCCATTATGTCTCTTCTGGTCGTACCACATTCACCAAATTTAATGTGTCACCTAAAATGTTGTTGACAATCTCAAACGCCAAATTTGGGAAGTCTCCCATTAGTATTTTTTGAGTTATCGCGGATACACACACACACACACGCACGCACGCACCAACAGACATCATTCGGGAAATAGTCAGAATGGATTCAGGAGGGTTCAAAACGTATAAATTAATCAAAATCTCGAGGTCGAAAATATCACGATTACTATACTTCCTTATATTAGGTATAAGAAAGTAAAAAGTACATAATTTATTGATCATCACGTAATCAGTAACAAAAATTAAACAAATAAATGTGTACAAAACAAGGGACTTACCAAAAACATAACATGGCTTCTGTTGAGGGAGACGTGTCTTCTTTGAAGCTTAAAAATACTCTCCCCTTTTACCTGCACTTACTGTGTATACGTAATACCGGGTGTAACAGGATCATGGTACACCCCCTTTTCTCCTTTAGTGTTGAAGATAATTGATTGAAATTTGGGATATCTTATATACATAATAAGCGGCAGTTTTTGACATACAAGTGATTTTCTTTTCACTTCTGGTTTCGCAGGAAGTGACACTAACTATCGATTTTTAAATGGAACAACCTGTATATTATTGCATTTTTGAATTCTACATAATTTTCTGAATTCAACGATACCAAATAAGTAACATTTCAAACATCAATATTTTTTATAATATAATTTTTAGTTTTCCATTTTAGTGTGCCCTGGCGGTTCCGATTTTTTCTAAATGACCCATGTAATGCTAGAAAAATCGAAATTCCGTCAAAAATACTAAATTACGTGACTTATGAGCAAATACAGTTCATCAAAATGGTTTCTAGGGGAAAACTCAATTTTGTCAAATGGAACCATATTGGTACCGTGGTACCATTTATTAGTATCTTAATAAGGAATTTATTCATGTCGTATTAAAATATGCTATAAATACAAACAAAATTACAGCTAAAAGAAAATAAGAAAATACAATTTTGTTCTAATTAAATGTTAAGAAGTAACTATAAGGTGGCTTTGAAAACAATGAAATTAGCTTGTCAAACATTTGTTGGTTTACCGGTGTTTTTATTGTGTCTTTAAAAATTGTCTAAAATTCCTGTTAATTGTGTTCAAAATGCCGCAAATTTATACAAGAGATGAAAAAGTGGATATGTTAATAATTATTTATGGGGAATGTAGAAAAAATGCCGTTGCGGCTAGACACCTTTATGCCCCGCAGAACGATATCCTGATAGACAATGTCCAGCGAAAAATTATTTTAATCGTCTTGAAAATCAATTCCGAAGTGAGCCCAACAATGATCCGAAGAAAATTTCATTCTTGACGAAGGAACGAAAATTAATGTTTTGGCTCGAGTAGAAGTTGATAAGACTGTTTCTTTAAGGCAGATTGGGTTTAAATTGGAAATCAGTCAGCAAACAGTAAGCCGATTTTGCACAAATACCACTATAAATCTTTTAAATACCAATTGCACCAGCACTTGTACGAAAATGATTACGAACGTAGGATGAAATATTGTAATTGGATTTTTGCAGAATAACGTACAGCCAAACAATGATTTTTTGGGAATGATTTTATTCTCGGACGAGTCTATATAAATTTGGAATTATTTAACCGACAAAATACAAAATATTGGTCACAAGAAAATCAAAATTTATTACGGGAGGGTAACTTTCAAGTGCGGTTCGGTTTCAATGTTTGGCTTGGAATAATCGGCAGTAGAATCATAGGTCCAATTTAAAGGACCCCTGACTGGTGCCAGATACTTGGGATTTCTGTAAAATGAAATTGAGGACAGTTTAGTTGAATTACCTTTCCATTTACGACAGGGAATGCATTTCCAACAAGATGGCGTTCCTCTCCATAATTCAAGGATAGTAATTGATTACCTTCAACGGAGATTCGGAGAAAACGTAATTTTCGACGAATGGCCTCAGGGTCACCTGATTCAACACCCCTTGATTTCTCTGTTTGGGGTCGTTTAAAAAATATTGCCTACGCAACTACCGTTACAACCTGTGAGGACCTGGAGCTACGAGTAAGATGCGCAATTAATAGTATAACGGCCCAGCTTCGAGAAACAGCTATGTGAGTTCAGAAGTGCATTGACGTTAATGGACAGCATCTTGAACAACTGTTGTAATGTTTTGTGTTCATTTTTTGTATTCCAAAGTCACCTTATGTATAACAATTTAATTAGAACAAAATTGTATTTTCTTATTTTTTTTTAGCTGTAATTTTGTTTGTCTATCGCACATTTTAATATGCATATGAATAAATTCCTTATTAATAATATTAATAAATGGTACCACGGTACCATATGATTCAATTTGAAAAAATTGAGTTTTTCTCAAAAACCATTTTGATGAACTTTATTTGCTCATAAATCACGTAATTTAGTATTTTTTGACGGGATTTCGATTTTTCTAGCATTACACGGGTCATTTAGAATAAATCGGAACCGTCATGGCACACTTAAATGGAGAACTAAAAATTATATTATAAAAAATATTGACGTTTGAAATGTCACTTATTTGGTATCGTTGGATTCAGAAAATTATGCAGAAATCAAAAATGCAATAATATACAGGGTGTTCCATTTAAAAATCGAAAGTTAGTGTCATTTCCGGAAAAACCGGAAGTGAAAAAAAAATCACTTGTATGTCAAATAGTGCCGCTCATTATATATATAGGATATCCCAAATTTCAATCAATTATCTTCAAAACTAAAGGAGAAAAAGGGGGTGTACCTTGATTCTGTTACACCCGTTATTGTTTGTAAACATTTGGTCAGCAATTTGCTAAATAGTAAAGTTCCTTATAATTAAATTACTCTTGTTTAAATTAGAGGACTTTGCCAATTGTGTTTTTTAAATAAAATAATTTTAAAATGGTTCACTTGAATGTTTATTTGTATAATTCATACTTTGCAGATTGTATTGTTAAATATATGCTATACTGAGTGTCATTATAAAGTATTAATATAAGATTTAGAATAAAATAATTTTATTATGGTTCGCTTAAATATTTATTTGTATAATCTATAGGTACTTGACAATATACTTATTAAGTACTCTATATACAGGGTGTTTACAAACTTGGGAATTATTTTTTGAGGATAAGTACATCTTGATATAATAAATCGTATGGTGCATAAGAAAACCTTAAATATTAGAAAAAAATAACTGACCTTTCTCAACAAAAAAGTGCTAACATGTTGAGAACTGCTGGAATCGAAGGTGAACGTCCTGTGCCAATACACAGCAAATTTCACAATAACTGTTCCATGTTGCCATATCCTTCATCACACAAAACTTTGTTGCTGTTGAACACGAATGAAATCTTTTTACATGAAAATGTATAGTTTATTTCCTCCCTATACAATCCGATTAACGTACGGTTTGCTTAACGAATGAACGCACACATACTTAAAGTTGGATTGTCCTCTACCAAATTTAAAATGTTTCCTTCAGCGTTGAAAGGCATAGCAGGACCTCATATCATGTCTTCGACGGGGCCGTAACTCGCAAATATCGTGTGATCGTTGCACAAAGGTTACAAATCATGCGGTATTTGGTGTATCCCTATTTGAAAAATGTTCCACGCACAGCCGATGTAATTTGACATGTACCATATGTAGATATTAACATCCACAAGTTCATTATTACTCTTACTATGAAAAAACACTGTAAAACGAACCGAACGAAGATTGAAAACAAACACTATTAAATAACAATTACTACAGAATTTTGTGACTCCATATTTACATAGTAACTTTTTAACACTATTGCTCCACAAGCAGTGAAGGT